>BCII01000015.1:345153-403647 GCA_001972285.1 Erythrobasidium hasegawianum | reverse complement strand
GGGGGGGCAGAAATGGAGGAAGCGCGGCATCACACAGGCGAGCAAAGATAAGGGAATTTGGCGTGTGCGTTCTGGAAAGGTGTTCTAGCACCGTTCACACGTACTACTCGTCTGCAAGCTTCCAGAAGCCCTCGCTCGTATCATCGACTAGTTCCGGCGACAGCATCTCGTAGACTGTCTGATGATCCAGAACCAGAGTGCACCCAAGAATCGTACGGCGCTCAGACCAGCTGTCGCCCATAGGATGATTTTGAAATAGGTAGATTGTTTGTTCTGTTGTTCTGCTTCCTCCGCTGCTGCTGGACCATCTTGAAGACCGTTTACATTCCTACAAGATCTTTATTAGATACGTGCAGGGATATAAGCGGAGAGGAGAACGCACTCGATGGCTACTACTAATGCTGCATTGGTGATGCACCAGAAAGCGACTAGACGCGTTCGGAAAGTCTTGTTCTCGTCGTCCATAGTAGGCTTCTCGACAGTCTCGCCGGCATCGTCCATAGGTCGCACTGATCACGACACTTCAGTACACAGTCTATTGGATTGAAAAGGGATGGAACTTACTAGCTCGCTGGACAGTCTCTTTGAAAGCGATCTCGAGATCCTCGGCAGTCTTCTCCGTCTCCTCGACAACGGCGCCGTCTTCTGTTTTCTCGCCTTTCGAGCTTACGGATGGCAGAGCATCGGCCTTGTCTGATCCTTTAGTACCCCACGAGACATCGTGCAGATTGCAGACTGGCAAAGCAGCGTGAATCAATGACTGGAGAAAGTAAGGTGAAGACATACATGAATAGACCATGAGGATGTTGATGAACGACGGTGCCATTCCCATGTATTGCACGAAGGAATGGAAGATATGCCAAGGATCGGCATATAGGAAACTGCCCAAGTAAGCCACTTTAGCAGAGTACATCCAACAGCGAGAGGTGAATCAACACACCTCGTGATAATATAGACACCGAAAGTAGAGCAGAGAGCGGCCAAGAGTACACCATTCTCGCCTGTGAGGAGTGTCTTGACCTTGTCTGCAATCGAAGGCGCGTTCTGGAAGGAGATAGACTGGAAGGCTTTGATCTGAGGCCCGACGCGCATTAGCTTCACGCACAATGTTGCAGCTACCCCCTACTTACCGTCAACCAGAATGCACAGACTAGTAGATAGAAGCCGAGGAACTGGAATATTGAGAAGTCAGCTTGCTCTATTACGTCTGCCCAAATCTGCACTCACTGCGAAGACGCAGAATGACAAGACATAAACCGCCTTCTCAGATTTCGGTCTGTTACCCAGCGCCAAGATGAACTGTAATCCGAGAATCGCGACGTATATCCACACGAAAGCATTGTTGACCCAATGCGTGATCAACTCGTTGTAGAAGATGTAGGTAGGGTTATTTCCAGAAGGCAGTAGCTGAATGACGATCGAGAATGTCAAGTAGAGATTTGCGAGTGCGAACCATGAAAAGAAGAGTTGGAAGGCATTGAAGAGAGCTTGGATGTGGAACATGAACAATCGGAAGGGATTGTGGCCGGAACGATAGAAGCGGAAGAAATGGACGAGGGCATAGACGGACGCAGCGAAAGAACCGTTAAGCCAACGTCGTCGTTGTCCGATCAACTCGGCAACGCCTTCGGGGACATCGGTTTCTCCCTTTGCGGGCTTGACGTAGGACAAGTGCCATTTATCGCCTGCTTTGGCGACCAATTCGAAGCAGAGGATACTGTTGGCCAGACAGTAGCGTCAGCTAATGCTTGTTACTCGAAGCAATAGACGATACGTACCGATCTTCGGCCAAGAACATGTTCTTCGTGAAGATATTCATTCCCTCTACACCCTTCTTGCCAAGTCGACTAGCGAGCGTATGGTCTCCGTGGAAATACTGCTCAAGCGGTCTCCCGAGGAGTGCTTTGTATCGGTAAGCAGAGAAAGCACCGGGAAGAACAGACACGTAGCCGAATGAAGACTCGAGAGGCTTGTCGAGGATGTTGGACATCTTGTACTCGAAGCTGCGAAAGACAAAGAGGTCAGATAGGGCAGAAGAGGGACAATGGGTCAGAACGTACTTCTGAGCCGCGACCAGCGGGTTCAAAAGCTTCTTTCCGCTCTTCAACATTGCGTGAATCTCACCGCAGGCGCCTCCTAGGTTCTTATCACTGCGCGCCGATTCACCTTGTCAGCTTACCCTTTAAACATTGTCTTGAGTTGCGACTTACTTGTAGAACGCCTCCCAGAGATAGTACAAGCTCTTGACGCCCGGCTTGGTACCCGCATCGATCAAGATACAGACTTCAGGCTCCAATTGGCGTCCAATAGCGTTGAACAACCATCTGTGAGAGTTGATCTTCTTGGCGTTCTTTTGCTTGAGGCAGAAGATCATTTGCGTAGGGACGAGATTGCCCGCTTCGTTGCCTTCGACAGGCGCCATTAGGGAGGGCTTGTGGTCGACTGAGAGCTGGGTCGTGTACTAGATGACGAAGCGATTGAATCAGCCTGAGTTGTGTGGCTTATTTATCAAGCAGGAGCGACCGACCTCGAACATATGCGCAACTGTCTCCTTGCCGTCAACGTCCTTTTTCATGATGTTATCTTGGTAGATACCGCTGCATTTGGACAAATGTCTTAGCACTTGCATCCAATCGCCTTAAAACGCAGCCCAGTCGCTCACACAGTGCTCAGCACGTCCAGTACATTCTTATCGCATGGATCGATACCATCAAAGATAAGCGCCACGACGATTCTCTGCCAGCCAGGCCTGCCTTCCTCAGCTGATCTTCTCCAGAACTTAGACTTGCTCTTGACGATGTCTCGGACATTCATCATTACTCCGTGCAGTGTACGCGCGACGAGCGTCTTGTCTTCGTTATAGTAGGTGATGGCGATCTGTATCACGAGAAGCATTAGTGCTACACGCGTTGATAGGTGAACAGGAGAGGACGTACGAGAAGCTCCGTGTCTCTTCCATACATCTTCTGACGCAGCTCCCATCCATTCTGCAGAAGTTGTCAGTCTAGACCTTCTGCACAATTACATCAACGGTCTTACTCCTGGCGTGAAGTCATCTGGGTCGCAAGTTGCAGCGGTGTATCTGCAGATTTGCGAAAAAGCGTAAGCATGGATCAAAGCTGCTTTCTTTAAGTATACACCCACCTCATGTGCGAGAACTCGCGTCCCTTTGCTGTTTCCGCAGTAAATAGTCGGTCAGCCTCGGTCACGTCTCTAAATTTGGTGGTTTGCCCAACTCACACATCGCCATCCATTTCGCTTCTACACTATTTCTGATAGGACTAGGCACTGGATATTCATGTACGAAATTTCCTTGCTTGAGTTTGATCTTTGTTGTTTTACCACGCGTGGGCATTCTGGCGCGTTTCTGCCATTCGGCGTCCGAGTTTGCTCTTGATCCGTACTGAGGCCTATCGCTGAATCCAGCAGGAGGTAAGAAGTCATGGTCATTCGGTCCTCCCGGTGCACCGTAAGGATCTGCTTTCAAGAACGAAGGCTGATGGTGAATAGGGGGATATGCGCCCGCTGGATGCGCCGCGTTGGCAGTCAATGGTGATCTCTCGCCATCATCGTAGTGATAGCTTGTATCGTGCAGATTGACTTGGGATGGATCTGCAAAGTGCGCGTGCTGCTGCTGGCCCGCCTGGTTGACAGAGTAGGTCGATGCGCCTGCCATGTCGAGCTGGCCGTATCCGCCATTGTTGACGCGACCACCGCCGTATGGATCATGCTGTGGTTGCTGCTGGTTGTCGTAGTAGCCATTCCCGCCGTACTGCGCCATGGTGGATGCCCTGTTTTTCGCTCTTTCGCGGGCGCGTTGGTCGCTTGAATGTGATGCTGTCGCCGTTCTATACCAGATAGAACTTGCAGTGTTTCCTTGTGTTTTCTTGCTGTGTCGAGCAGAGCCAACCTGCAGCTTCTGCTTTCTCGTCGTCGTCGGGCAGTCAGGCCCTTCGCGTGCTTTGGTGGGCAAACAAGGACAAGGCGAGGTCTGTGGGTTTGGGCGGCAAAGCTGAACAGCCCAGCTGTGCAAGAAGTGGAATGCGAGCAAGCAAAGAAGACAAAGCAAACACAAGCAGTATACATAGCCATACGCTGTGTTAGATTGGGCCTGCCAGCCCGAATGCCAATCATTGGAGAGACTGATTAATTTGTTTGCAGCGTCCAGAACGAAGACAAACGAGGAATTGCTGTTCTTACATGCAGAAAACAAGCCTATCGCATCTTGAGAATCCCGCTCTCGGCCAGCTTCATCACCTTGTCTCGAATACCGGGATTCTTGAGGTGTTCTTGTAGAGAAGACGGATTTTGTTGTGCTTCCTGTAGGATTTCTGTGATTCCACATCAGCCTGATGGCTCTCGACGTAGTTAAGTAGAGACGGGGGACTCACGCATCATGACTGGATCCTGCAAGATTTTCTGAACTTCGGGGTCACGCATCGCTCTTTGCAGCGTCTGCTCATCCGTCTCCGTGCTCCTCTCTGAGAACTTAGCATTCATGATCTTCTTCATCTCCCGCTGGATCTCTGCAGAGTTCTTCTTGTCGACATCCTTCTCGGAAGCTTGTTCGCCGGCTGAGATGGCCTTGTCGAATTCTTTCATGCCGAACAGAACGGTCGCTTTGCGGATGTAGCCCTTAGGGTTGTTGGGTTCCCTGTACCATTCAAAGCGACGTCAGTCGACTCCTTTAAAATGTAAAGCGGGACTTGCACTTACACCTCAATGGCCTTCTCAGCGTCCTTCAGCGCCTCCGCCAACGCCAACAGCTTCGTGTAAGCCGCCGCTCTATTTGTATAACCTCTTGCATCCTTCGGGTTCCTCTTGATAGCCTCGCTGTACAGTTTCACCGATCCCGCATAATCACCACCTTTGAAGAGCTTGTTTCCCTCATCTCGAGCTTTATCGCTCAATTCAGGATTCTCGTACGCTTTTGCTTCTGCTTCTTTCTGGAGCTTCTCGGCGTTCTTCAGTTTCGTTAGCACGTCGGGCGTGCGGTGCTCTGCTAGTGATTTCTGATAGAACTTGACAGCGGATGCGAGGTCTTCTTTGCGTTCATACGCTGATCCAGCTCGTGCGAAGGCTCTGTAGACAGCAGGGACAGGAACGGGTAGCGATGTCAGTTCGTAAGTCTGGAGGTAGTGAAGTCGAGGGTGAAATGAAGGCCAGCGCACTTTGCTATCAGCTTGTAGTCAGCACGCAGCTCTCTTCCTTGTTCTACAGCGTCTTCTTCCGTCTTGATGGCAGCGTCATAATCTCCAGCTTCGAACTGGGCGGCTGCGTTGGGCAACAGCACAAATCAGATCAGAACTTGAACGTATCTTGCTCAAAGGCGAGTTATCGGCGCACCAGCGAGGTTGTTCAAATAGGTGATGTCCTTGTGCAGCTCCCATGCTTGCTTGTACTTGTCGATGGCTCCCGCGAAGTCTCGAGATTTGTAGGCGGCATTGCCCTCTTCTTTGCACTTCAACGCGCTGGCTTGTGCCTCTGAATCTGACATCGTAAGGACTTGTTGATTTGAAGTTGAAGTGTTCGAGCAAGGTCAGGTCGGGCTTGTGATACCCCCGTCGAATATTCTGGATGATTTTGGGTACAGCGTAATATCTAGAGAGTCCAGCTACTCTACCACAACACGATACAGATATACTTCTACTGCTCCCTACGTGCCCACCCTCGTCCTGCATACTGACCCGTAAAGCTATCCAAGTCGATCCGGCTGAAGGATCAGAAGTCAGCCTCAGCGACTGGAAGCCAGATGGGCGCCCCTACCTTGTATACGTGTGTCCGCCTATGTGAAGCAGATGTAGAGCGACACGGCGGTGAGGAACGTCACGAGAGCCATCGCAACAGACATTGTCGCCCATTCGGCCGCATCAAACTTCTCAAACCTCGAGTAGGCGCCAGCTTCCCCGTTGCTCCACCATTCATAGAAGTAGAGGGAGAATGAGTGCTGCGTTTGGCATGATGTAGCGCTTTCTCACGGGAAGAGAAGGACGACATGGAGGCTGAGGACGGGGATCTGGCGTGAGCTGCGTGTGACCGAGATGTGCGAGATGATGCTTTGATAGGAGATGAAGATGCGGGACTGCCTGGGTAATCTGCGTCGTCCAAATGGAGCATCCGCCATCCACCGCGGCCATTGCTGTTCTTGTTCAAGGTGTCGCGCTCCAAGTCTGATCCATCATCATCGTCGTCGTCGTCGTCGTCGTCTTCATCCTCTTCCTCGTCGTCGCCATGTCTTGCCTGCTTCTCCAGCTGCTCTTGACTGCGTGATCCTGGACCACTGAAGACGGGCAGTCCAGCTCCATTCCCTCCTCCTCCCACGCGGACAGCCGCCAGACTGGCTGCTCTGGCTCGAGATCTGTTGGTGAAATCGCTGGATCCCGTACTACTATGCGCTGCTGCGAACGCTGGCCTGCCTGGATTGCTGTTGCTGCTGTGACTGCTCGACGCGCTCATCGCTGCTGCTGCTCCTGCTGATGGCAGCATGCTCGCTGAATCGTACGCTATCAGATCAGGCTCACTTCCATCCTGCGAACGGCGCGACATAGTCAAAGATGCAAGCTGACTCACAAGAGATCAAGCGGGCATGAGGAGCTGCCTATTAATATCAAGTCGCCAATACTGCTGACTTCGGCTTTCCTACTTCTCTCTCCCAGCTACTCGCATATCCACCCATCCATCCATCCATCCACCCATTCATCGCTTCGAGAAAATCAGATAAATGCCCTGGCCAGCCTTACCTTTCCCAGCAGCTCCCTCACTTAGGATTGAGTTCAGTGAAGGCGACAACAATGTCTTCTTTCTCTATCCCTCCCTAGAATTCGAAGACAAAGTCCCCATTGCCGACACCACCGTTGAGGGAAAGGTCATCCTTACTCTTCCCGCTCCGAGAAAGGTCAGCATCGTGACTGTCGAATTGGTAAGGCGCTCTGGCGATGTCAATCGTACATTGGGAACCTCATCTGATGCCTGGACTTCATCTCTCTTCTGCTGGCGTTCTTGCTAGATCGGACAGCAGCAATTTCCCTTCAGGCAAAAGACGCGTACTGTCGAGACATTCCGTAAGCTAATCACCGTCAACATCGACAACGAAGATGGACAGCAGGATAAACTGCCAGCGGGCGAGCACACATTCGCCTTTTCGATCAATATTCCGTCAAATGTCGCTCCATCGCTATGTAATTTTGGAGTGACAGGATACAATGTGATTGCACACATACCCCAGCTTGGACGGCTCGGTGGGCCTTTGGTCTGCTCAAGAGGAATAGGGCTGTTTGTCAATCACTCGGGAAAGCATAACGGTTTCCCTCCTCCTCACTCTTGGACGGCAGAATGGTTCCATGATCGATTAGGACCCATTCAGATCGAGACGACCTCAAAACACTTTATGGTAGGAGGTTACTTACGCTGGAGCAGTGAGTCCAAGACTGTCGTTATCTAAAAGTTGCCCGAGACTTCCGCTGAGCGAATGTCGAATTACATCGAATTCAGTCACTTGGGCAGAATACCTTCTGCCATTCAAGATCATCGATCTGACGGTTGAGATCGTAGAAACCTTCACCATCACACCCTCGCCCAATGTGACCGAGCCATATGAGAAGTACCGACAGCGCCACTCTTTGTACAGACTCCGAGAGGATACAGCTTGGCCGGCCAATCTGAATAAAATCATAAGACCCGGCGATCCGCCAGCATCCATCTCCCGCCAGATACGTATACCTTATGATCAGAAGCCACGCATCGACAAAGCTCCGCACCTCAGTCCAACACATCATCCTGCATCGCAATCATGCGTTATGCCATCCACGCAAATCGTACTCACCCTCATATTCGAGCAGTACGAAGGAGGTGTCAATCCAACGCAAGGCCAATTGAGCAAACCATCCCTTCAGGAGATGCAACTTAGTGCGAACGCTACTCTGTCCAGCTGCTTCATGAGACGAGAATACATGGAGCTGCCCGCATACCAGGCGGAGGGCAAAGATGCCATGTCTGATCAGGCGTCCAGCGTCACAATCCCAAAGGGAGTATGGGGTTTCTCGCAGTGCATGTGTAAAGAAATGAGCAGGGAGGAGGAGCAGAATTATGGGATCTCCAAGGAAGAAATGCAGGAGCATCTGGAAGCCGAACAGGCAGCGCGGACTTGGCTAGAAGCCAGTCGTGCGGCCAAGGAGGATACAGCAGGGTGAAGAAGCATTTTGAGAGCCTTATAGTTTGCCGCGGCACAGAGTCCACTTGTTCAATCGCGTTAGATTCAGCACCACTGCATTGTGTTGTTTCAAATCTGTTATTTAATCGTGAGGATGGCGAATCGAATTTATGGTCTTCCATCAACCGTTATGTGCTACGAATGCTGATCTGCCGCGAGGATTGCTGCGCGAGCGCTAATTGTCGTCGGTGCTGAAGGGGAATGGAGGTCGCTATCGTCGACGATGGTCGCTGAATCATACATTATCAAGTCAGTCGCACTCCAAGCCTGCGAAAAACGCGACATGGTTGACCGAGCTGACTCAAACAATGCAAGAGCAAGAGGGCATGAGGGTTTGCCTATTAATATCAAGCCGCCAATACTACTGATGATTATGGCTTTCCTCCTTCTCTCTCCCAACTACTCGCATATCCACCCATCCACCCATCCATCGCTTCGCGAAAATCAGATAAATGCCCTGGCCAGCCTTACCTTTCCAAGCAGCTCCCTCGCTTAGGATCGAGTTTAGCGAAGGCGATAACAATGTCTTCTTTCTCTACCCCTCACTTGGAACAGAAGAAGAGGTCCCTATTGGCGATACCATCGTTCAAGGCAATGTCATTCTCACTCTCCCGGCCCCGAGAGCGGTCAGCGTCGTGACGGTAGAATTGGCAAGTTAGAAAACTTTGGTCTGCGTACGGTGTCATTGACACACGCGTGCCTTGCGTGTTGATACTTGCTAACCTGCCTAGAATGTTCGCCTTAATTCTCTCGGCGTCACCAGGTTGGGCAACAGGAGTACCGCTTCAGGCAGAAAACGCGTACGATAAAGACCCTCCGCAAGTTAATCACAGTCAACATCGACGAAAAAGAAGGACAGGCAGAGGAACTGCCAGCGGGAGAGCACACATTCGCCTTTTCGATCAATGTTCCAGCAAATGTCGCTCCCAATACTCCACCTCTGTATCCGATGGGAAACACCAGATATCATGTGTATGCACGAGTGCCGTCTCGGACGCCTCGGTGGAACGCTAGTCTGCACAAGAGAGATAGGGTTTTTTTGTCAACCACTCGGGAAAGCATAATGGGTTTCCACCGCCGCATTCTTCGAATATACAATGGTTCCATGATCGCTTGGGTCCGATGCAGTTCGAGGCAACGTCTAAACACTTCATGATTGGGGGATATCTTCGCTGGAAAAGTAAGGCGCCGTTCTTTCCCTGACAAACACAGATGGATTGGGCGTCCAAGCTAAAATTCGACAATCTGGTTGTGCATCAGTCTCTTGGGTAGATTACCTTTTGCCATTCAAGGTCATCGATCTGACCGTCGAGATCGTGCAAACCTTCAGCGTAAAACCATCACTGGACGTCGTGGAGCCTTTAGAACAGTATAAACATAGGTTCGCCCTCTACAACATCAGAGAGGATCCCACTCGACCGGACAGCCTGAAGAATGTCATCAGGCCTGGCGCTGAAGCGATATCTATATCGCGTCAATCGCGTGTACCTTATGAGGAGAAACCGCCCAGGGATAGAGCACCGCCGCCCCTTCCATCGCATCACCCCGCCTCACAGTCCTGCATTATGCCCTCGACGGAAATCGTCTTTACTCTCCTCTTCGAACAGTACGAAGGTGGTGTCAGCCCATCGCAGGAGCAACTGAATAAACCAACACTCCAGGAGGTACAGATTCGCACAGAAGCTATCCTGTCCAGCTGCTTCCTCAGACGAGAATACATGGAGCTGCCTGCCTACAACGCTGGGACCACCAGTGCTGGAGTCTGCCATCAGCACATTCCCAAGGGTAGATATGGCTTCTCGCAGTGTATGTGCAAGGAAATGAGCAGGGAGGAGGAGCAGAAATACGGAGTGTCTCAGGAAGAGATGTTGGAACATTCACAAGCTGAAGAGGCAGCGCGCGCTTGGCTAGAGACCAGTCGTGCGGCAAAGGGAAATGCGGAAAGATGAAACAGCCTCTCCTCCAGGATCTTGCTGCCCTCCACTCTTATGTATAGATCAAGAAGGTCGAGTTGTCTAATCGCGTTGCAGCACATTTAGCTTATCTGAGAAGCCAGTAGCGATGCTTATCGGAGGACAGTGTGCTTTAATGTAATGTACTTGCGTCTTGAGGATAACCCGTCGTAAATATATGCGCCAAAAAGGTACGAACGGGAAACGAAATTGGCTGTCTTTCCTTGACTCAGCCAGAAGCAAGCAAAGTTGGTACTGATGTGCTCTAGGACTCGACGTTTTGGCTTCAACATACACCTCTGAGCTTCGATTGTTTGTGATTGACGCGCAACCTGGCCGGCCGACGGAATCGTCAACGACGTCCCCTGAAGAACCGCTACCTGCTGTCGCGCTGCTGTCCTCTTAACCTTTTGATGACTCAAACTTGCCATAACGATTATCGTGCCAATGCCAACCTTACTGCCGCTGCTCCGAAACGCCTTGAAAGCTAGAGTCCGCTCGGTACCATGTTTCCACAGAATCGCAAAAGACCAGCTGAACGAGCTTGTTCTGCAGCCCTCAATTCTCGCACGCGCTTTCAGTGTTCCGTCCACATCCCCACCTACAGCCCGCGCTGTCGAATCCCAAGATGCTTGGGCTAGACATCCTTCTTATACAATCACGCTTGCAGACGGACGTAATTTGGGATACACTATCTGTGGAGACTCTTCAAGCTCGCGCAAACATGATCTCGTCTACCTGCACGGGCAAGGCGGTACCCGACTCGAAGCACACGATCTTCACGATGATGCGAAATCACTGGGCATCCGCGTAATTGGGCTTGATAGGCCTGGCCTGGGTCTCTCGAGTAAACAGCGGAATCGCAAACTTATCGACTGGCCTAGCGATCTACAGGCTTTGACGGAGCATCTTGGATTGGATGCGTATCATCTTGCAGGGGCTTCCGGAGGAGGACCGCATGTACTTGCATGTGCCAAGGTGTTGCCGCCTCCGATGCTGAGGAGTGTCAACGTCATAGCAGGTTGGGGTCCCTGGACAGATGGCATTGATTTAAGCGGTGTGCGGGCTGGCACTCTATGGGCCATGCGAGCGGCCGAATGGTGTCCAAGCTTCACATCAAAGGCGATGTATTACTCGTCATACCGAAGTCTCACTCACAAAGACCCGTCGAAGCTGGAGAAGGCGTGTAAACGATACTTCAAGTATGACAGATCAGCCGATAGGGAGCTATTCCAGCAGGACGATTTTGCAAGAGCATTCGCGCACGGAGTACATGAGGGCTTCAAGCAAGGTCCAAAGGGCATAGAAGAGGATAGCAAAATGATGGTAAAGGATTGGGGTTTCAGGCTGGAGGATATTTCGCACCCAAACATTAAGCTTTACTATGGGAGTTTGGACGGAAACACTCCGCCTGCAATGGGGAAAGCTATGGCCGCTAGATTGGCAGGCTCAGTTTATAAAGAGTATGCAGGGTGCACGCATCTCTCGCTGCTGGAGGAGCATGGTGAAGATATATTGGCAGATATCGTCGCATAGGCTGTAGATGTTGCTCATCTTGTATTCCTAGACGAGGTCTGTGTCTCCTCGTGTGTTCTAGCAGATTTGGCTGTCCAGAGCAAACCACAACTCTGAAAGTAGACTTGCTGCACCGACACAAAGTGATTTGATCTTCCCGAAGCTCCTGTCGAATAGAGTGATCACGTATGACGGCTGCATGCCTGAGAGAGGCGGACAGGCAGGAGGGATTAGCTAATCCAAGCCCAAGGATGCAGGGCCTGCCATATTGCTTTCCAGATTACGATGTTGTATTAGGTATGAAGGAGCTACTTGGATTGCAACAGAAAGCCGGATAACGACAGAACAGATGAACGGAACGGACAGAATGACGAGAAGGTGAAAGATTTCGATGGGAACCCAAAGCGAGCGGTATTGGCGACGAGGTGAACAAGCTCTACTTTCCAGATCTGTAGGTAAAGGAGGATGTCATGTCAGCTTATGGTAGCGTCTACTGCTCGCGACGGGCTTACTTCTTGATACCCTGGCCGCTCCTGAAAGCAGAGGAAACACAAAGGCAGAAGCAGTCAGACTTTCACAGCGCAATCCATGATGGTATAGGATATGGCAGCTCACACTTTCAGAGGCCCGCTCTTTCCAGCGAGTTGTTTCGCCAGATCCTGCTCGGCCTTCTTGTTTGCTGCGAGCTGGTGGTTCCAGGGAAAACAGCATCAGAACCAGCTCATGAAGTCGTAAAGTCGTCTAGCTAGCTGACCTTTGCCTTGTGCGCCTTGTCGTCTTCATCCTCTTCTTTGACCTGTTTCTTTGGCGCTTTTAAGGGCTGGCAAAGCACACCGCCGTCAATTCGACATTCCCTTTATACGTTGTTGTATGCGCTATTACCTTTGCAGTTCCTCCTTGTCTGTTGACCATTTCTGCTTTGTTAATCGCGGTCGAGTAGGGATAAGCCTGACCTTCAAACCGATTCAAAGGTTATTTCAATAACGTCCAAGAGCGAGTCTACACGTCCGGATGCTGCTATGTTTGCAGGGCTGAAGCTGTAGGCTTACCTTTGAAGCACCTTGAAAGCCCGACGCCTGGCTGAGATTACGCCCACGCCCAAGGAACCCTTTCTCGGCGCCTTCTGATCCTAAACTGGACTTCCGAGCACGCGTAGTACCACGTCTATATACACAGACAATCTCCCCAGAAGATGCGACCGAAATCACGGCTTACTGGTCTCTGTTCTGGACCATTTTCGAATCAAGCTATGATGTCTTGAACCTCCTTACCCACGCAGATATAGCCAAAACACTCCTTTCACATCCTCAGAATATATCTAGCTTGATCGCTATTACGGCAGATAGGCTGGATCAGATCCTGCATGATGAGCCTGATTTCCCTCAAACAAGTTCGCAAGCCCAAGCTGGTCTCGGCGCTTTCACGACATCTCTTCTTGGAGGAAAGGGACGCGGGAGCGCGGCTTCTTCGAAGCCAGACCTCAATAGGCAGCTCTTGAACTGTCTAAGGGTGTTGAGTAGGGTCATTCCCTTTGTCTTTGCACAAGATGACATGACGATGGAAGAAAAGATATTCTGGGCACAGATACCGACGCGCCAGTCGAAGCAGGCCAAGGGCAGTGTGGCTCGTGAAGATTCGAATCAGTTCGTTATAGGAGACGAAGAGGAGGATAGAGAGGGCGACACAAGCATCTCAAGCAATATCAGCTCATCACAGAGACCGTATTATACGTCAGCTCAAGACAGTCAGCCGCAGACATTGGCGGAACGATTGATCGATACTGTCGTGGATCTGCTCTTCGTGCCGGGCTTCACTCTACCCACGACTCAAGACAAATATAGATCCTCTCTCACAGTATGGGAGAATGGCATTGGCTCCACCACATCTGTGCCTGTCACGAAAGACGTCGACCAAAACCGCTGCGGAGTACTTCGCTTCCTCCTCATCCTCCTCTCGAAACCTCTATACATACCAGCCAATGCATACTATTCAAACACGCTCTACGAGCCACCTTCTATATCCGAGTCTGTCATCGCAAGGAATAGATGGCACGCCTACCTCGTCCATCCACCTTCGTCGAGCTCCACGAGTAATAGTAGCAATAAGCGCAAGAAGCAGCTTACATTACTATGCTCACTATTAAATACGGCATTGAAGAGCGGAGCTCATTATGCGACTACCTCCGATAGTCTCGTGAATACCTTCAGCGGAGCTGTAGGAGATGGGTATGAGAAATTAGTAGCGGGAGGCAAGAGGAAAGAAGACACTCCAAGATTGGCGCTAGTCAAACTGTGCATCCAAACTCTCAATGTCCTGCTTCTCAACCCAGCGAATGATGCAGGGTCCGTAGCCAGCTTACTTCCGCAGCAGAATGGACAGAGCACCCCGGCTGCTGTCCCCATGATGACGCCCTTCTTTACATCCCCACCGCCTACACCTTCGGTGCGGCAGGGTCAACAAGGCCCGGACAATGCAAGAACAGACAGCTCGAACGCTTTCAGGGTGTATCTTGCTAAGCTCCATCGACAATCTGATCTCTCGTTCATCGTCGAGGTAAGTTTACCGTCTAGTTATGCTACCGAGCTATATCTGAGATCCGACTGATTCGCCAAATCAGAACATGCTGGCGATAATTGCGCAACCACTGTCCTCATCTTTATTAAAGATGCCGCTTGAGGCGGTTGGAGTCAGTCTAGGTGCCCGCTTCTCGCACATTACGGACTTCCTGCTTTTCTTCTGGACACTAATCGACCACAATCCGGTACGCCAGCACTGCCTGTTCATTTGGTGACTGGACCGTATTGAGTTCGAATGACTGCAGAAAATACTATCTCACCTCTTGAGCGAAGCTCAGAGCGTTCATCAAATCCTAGCTATACTGGTGTGCACCTGTCTCGAACACAAAGAAAATCCAGCACAGCTAGGCCTCGTCAAGATTGCAGCCTTCCTACTGCAAACTGTTTCTGCTGAAAGAGCATTTGGATCTACCCTAAATACACCATTGCATCCTTCAGTCTCTGTCCCTGCGAAATTCGCCGCTCAGGGTAACGCTGTTGATTTCCTGATACAGGTAGGCGGCTCCGCATAAGCATGTATAGGTCGACACACAGCTGAAACGAGTATGACTTCTTCAGTCTATCTACTCTCTTATCTTCTCCTCCCGCGGTGCCCTAAATGCTATCTATCCCGCTTTCATCCTTACCCTTACGAATATTTCACCTTACCTGAAGTTCCCCTCTATTCGTTCGTCCACCAAGCTCATCCAGCTCTTCCTATCCATGTCGACCCCGGCTTTCTTGCTAGCGGATGAAGCCAACCCTAGGCTAGTGTATTACCTGCTCGAAGCCTTCAATAGTGTCATACAATTCCAGCTTTCTGGTGAGTACATCCCATAACGCAAACAATCTATTAGCGGCTAGTCCTTACGATGAACCACGCAGACTGCCCGCATCTCATCTATGCTATTATCCGCTCGCATCAACGCTTTGAAGAGCTATCGACATTCACCTTAATCGGTGGAGTGAGCGCTATCAGACGAGCAAAGAAAGAAAGACAAAACGGCGTCGCTTCGCCAGATGTTACATCCGTCAAATCTTCCAGACGTTCTTCGATTGGTAGCTTGGCAAGCCTTGCGACCCCTGGCATCGGCCCGCATGGCAGCACAGAGAAGCTTAGCCTGATAGAGGAAGACCAGCAGCGCGTAGATCGCGAAAGGCAGTCGCAGCCGACATCGCCCACTGCAGAATATCCGCCAACTCGGGTCCTCAGCGAGAAGGCTGCCGGCAAACAGCGCGCCCGATCTACTTCCACGCTCACGCTCAATAGCAATAACAGCTATTTTGGCGACAATGCGTCCTCGTATACGGATGATATCGACATGCCTTTCATCAGTAAGACTGGATTTCAGCCTACGGAAAACTGGGTCGCATCATGGAGAGACGGATTGCCTCTCGACGCTATCTCTATTCTTATCAGCGAATGTTTGTCGAAGGTGTCGGCAGTAGCATCCAAGGACTCGACATCAGCCGCGCTGGACTATCTTCGTTCAGTTACGCTCGTGGGCTTGCTACCGCCTGCGACTCCCATTCGTGCCAGAAGATTCGTGCATTCAATGCATTCAATAATTTGGATGTCGACTGTAGCATGGGGTAGTACGTATGTGCAGTCGCTTGATTCAGCTTGGTATTGGCGGGACACCACTATAAGGCTATTCATGGTCAAGCAGAGAGAGAATGTAGGAGTTCAGGGAGCAGTAAATACGCTGATAGGGCAGGGTTTGGGTATGCTCAACCTAGGTGGAGCCGCTCAGAGTCCAAACAGGATACGCAGCGGGGCTTCATCCATGGACAGCGCCAGACGGGTCTGAGCTTGGCGATTAGTGAGTACAGTAGGGTTCTATGTTGTCTAAGTGTCCATAGTACTGCTATACACACTACGTCCTTGCAAACAACAAACCATCCACAGTAACGCCCACCTGCTAGGACTTGCTTGTAAGCTGGACGACAGAAATTACGAACTCGAATGCCTTTAATCTATCACGTATCCCGTCTGCTGAATCGCTAGCTCCCGGTATTTCGACAGAACATCCGTCTTCGTCAATCCGTTGCGCTGAGGGAAGAAGGCGTAATGTGCCACTATCGCCTTTCCTACGGCATACGAGTCTGTAAGGTGGAGTTGGTGTCAGCATCGTATCGACTGTGCTAGGGTTCAACGGGACGTACGACGCCCTGTCACTTCGCAGATTTTGGAACTGATAGCTCGCTCATCGCTTGTACTTCGGATAATATCGAGATGGTCGAGTATCTCATGGCCGTAGAAAGTAAGGAAATTGATGCTCCATCTCTCGCACGAATTGACATGGAAGTCCCAGATGCCAAAGTCATAGATGTTCAGCGTATCTATGGAAGAAGACACCTCTTGAGCGGATGCTGGAAGCGAGCGTGCTTCCTGTTCTTACTATTGCGGACATTCTCGAACAGCGAGTAGTGCGCTACGGCTGCGCACTCCCAAGATTGTAGAGTGCACGCGTCGAAAGGGTGGTAGCCAGGATGTTCGGCTGCGGTTCCATCGAGGCCATCCCGATTCTGGTCTCTGAATGGCACGTATGTTATGCTGCTACTTGTCGCATCATTCGAAGTTTCGGCGCGGATAAAAGGATGAACTGCTCCAAGGCGTGCGTGCACGTGTCTACAGATATGCGATATAGCTTTAGCATGTTTGATCGTCCTTGTCTGTATGAGAAGCTGTACATACGTTAGAAGCGGATGGTTAACCACATTGGCTGACAGGATATTATGCGGTCTCTTCAGCTTCTCCGCTACTAGAGCATCGATAGCCTCCTCCGATACGAAGACTACATCATCGTCTGAAAAACATATGGTCAGCAGGAACCCTATATTGTCCCCAAGCCGCCTTACCGATTTTAATGTAGAGCGTGTTTGGATCGAGGTGTTCATACTGATTCGAATAGCTTTTGCTTTCCTTGATATGTTTCACGACATACTCCTTCGGGTTTCGCGCCACTATCGTCTCGAGGTATTCCAGATCTCGAGTTACGTTTGTTTGGGACACGAATTCGACTCGGTCGAGGATCCCACCGTTCCGCTGCAGATTTCTCTGTCATATAAGGTGGCTTCAACATGTGCATCTGTGTACATCGAGGTTGCTCTTTCACCTCAATATACGAGTTCAAGATGGAGACTGATTCTCTCCGGCCATAGAAGAGGAGCGCGACGACAGTAGTGTTTGAGCGTACTAGCTGTTGCCGCAATTCCTGCCGCCAGAGAGAAGAGGTACCGGTAGCGCTTTTATGGAAGATTCCTAGAGAATCACTCCCAATCAACGAGGCCAGCCGCTCCTCGTGCGATATCCGGAAGAGGCTGACGAGGATAAATGCGCCAATGATTGCGAGGTATATGCGACGTCGGGTCAGGCTGCCAATGCTACAGGTCAGCTATATTTATGGAACAGCCTGGTGCGCGTCTCTGTGTAGGCCATACCAGGACAGAGCAGCACTGCATATTGATGTAGATGATTTGTAAGACTCGTTTTGCTTGATGAAGGCATCTAGCTGGAAAGAAGAAATGTCGTCGAAAGAGTCGTCGGGATGGTCGCGAAGGGCGAGCTTTTCTGTCGAATGCGACATGGCTCTAGCTTCAGCTGCCCAGAAATAAGAAATCTGACAGTAAACGGGTTGTGTGTACAGTCCAGTCCAAGAAAGTTTCAGCGCTTTCCGCGAGGAGATGGGAAAGTGATGCTGCGGCCAGGCATAACAGTTAATGGCAGTCGGGCACGAATCAGACCTCGAACCAGAAGCTATAAATCGATGTTTATAAGTAGTCGGCGGGGCGACACGTGGCTGCGAACGCGTTGATTGTTTGAGAAGCTGCATTCCTCAGAAAATGGTACTCGGTGGAACGCAGGAACTTAAGGCGTAAGCTGTGTATCATCCGGTGTTAAGCGCTTCATACAGCTGGCGCCGCAGTGCCATGCAAGCGATGTAGAGCAAGAATGTTTGGCGAAAGAACAAGCCGCATACGAGCAAGGGAAATATCGATGAGGCTCTACTTTCGCGAAATATACGGTGCTGCATCTACTTCTATAGAGCTAGAAAGTACATGTTGTGAGCGTAGCTCATCAGGGACGCAGTTGTGTCAAGTCTTCCTCAAACTGCAGCAGGTGCGCTGCTTGTGGAAGTCCTTCAATAAAAGCTTTGCAATCGAAGCTTGTTCATTGCTCAGTAATCAGACATACCATACGCGCTCGTAATGAGGCGTTGCGTGGCACAGAGCCTACGCTTGTCCCTCTCATGCGCTGAAGTGGTGCCCAAAGGTGGATTCGTGACTTGAAGCCTGAGGGAACGACTGCTATGAGAACCAAATCTAAGTATGCGTAGGTAGATTCTCAGTATGCGGAAGTGCGATTGTGAGATAAGGCGGAAGGTGGGCTTGAATATCATGAGACAAGCTCTGTGAATGGTGAGCTCCTGCCTTTAGGTGCCTGTGAAAGCTTCCGACCAGATACATACGTGTGGAACTGCCCTATTAGCGTGACGTTGAAGTCTGCTGCAGTTCAGTCCGCATCGGAAACCACGACCCGGAGAGGAGAAAAGGACGAAATGATGTTGGATGCGCGCGCTGTATCTGCAGACTACAACTATGAGATCTCGACAGCGGCTCCTACAGCCTCGAAAGCTTTCTTGAGCTTCTCGATATCTTCCTTCGTGACGTTCTCCTTGAGAGTCTGCGGCAGGTTCTCAACGAATTTCTTGCCCTGATGTGTGAGAAAGATGATATAGCAGCATACAGTCAGCCAATCATCTTAGGTATATCGAAGGGAACGACGCACCTCGACCAAGTTCATCGTAGGAATCAGGTTCTTGACCTCCTTGATTACCTTCGCTTTCTGAGCAGAGTCGATCTTCGTCAGGGTCGCAGTGAAGGTAGTCTTCTCTTTTGGCTTCTCTGGCTCTGCTTCCGCCGCTGCTGCACCAGCTCCACCAGCTCCTGCTGCAGGAGCGGCCGCAACAGGCGCTGCTACTGCGATATCTGCGATATTTAAGCGGGTCTGTAAAGCAGCATGGACGAGCTGTTAGCGGTAATTCTGCATGCGGTCCAGTAGATCTACTTGCCTTCATGGCTGTGACCAGTTCAGAAGCTTCAAGCAACGTCAAGCCCGCTATTTGATCTACGATCTGATTAATCTTGGGAGAAGCAGATGCAGAGGTAGATGGAGCAGAAGAAGCTGATGAAGGAGCCGGCGTTGAAGCAGCTGGTGTAGCATAATTTCGGATCTGGCACCTGTCCAGCATCGAGCCAAAGCGGAACCACGTAAGGTCGTCATTTTCCATAGCTAATCCATAGACAACATACCCAATGCAGCTGGACGTCCGCCGCTGCGTGGAGCTCGCTACTGTCCAGCTTCTTGCGACTTTGGAAATTGCTGATCTTGCAGGCTGGGAGCCGCAGAAACGGCGTAAGATAGCGCTTTCACGTTGTGCTAGACCCTTGGACGTTGCATCTTACCATCTTGAAAAGTAGATCTGGCTTTCCCGGGAGTTCGCAGATGGTCAAAGAGCTCTGCTTTAGACCTTCTCTTGAACCTTTGCCTTTCCTTTGATTTCACAGCTTCCTTTATGATGCATCCATACATGTAGAGCTAACGTTACAATCCTCGTCAAGGCTGGGTGTTCCCATCTGTAATCTCCGACGATGCCTGGCCAATCTCTGCGAAGCCTTACTGTCGAGAATCTCGCAAATTTCACGCGAAGTAATGGTCCGAGCCACAGTAGTACCATACAGAAGTATCTCGCTGGACTGCCAGCGGGAGATGAACCTTTCCAAGCGGCCGTCGATGATGCGCCAACTGGCAGTAACGACGATCTTCAGGCTACGTGCAATCAACTCGTTGGAAGCGATCCTGTGTCAGATACCGGGCAGCCAGCTACAGTGACGCGTTCGGGCTCGAAATTGGTCAGAGGGATGCGCTCCAAGCGAGACTTTCAGTCAACTCTCCCACCTCCTCCTAGATCCTCAGCATCAGACGGACTGCAACGCTCTCCAAGCCCAATACTATTACCTCGTGCACTTGCGAGAGCCGGAGAGCCGCCTTTAATGCCAACAAGCTTGCGCCAGCTCGGATCTGCTCTCTATGAGGATCGCCATGGCAGTGCCCTTACCGTGGCGAAGGACATACCTCATGTAGCAGCTGGGTCCTTTGCAGGCGGACATTCACTCAACGTCCAAGCCATAGTCGCGAGCGAAACACAAGCAGGACCTTCACGCCTACCTAAGACGTACAGGACACCACATGTATACGATATGCAAGAAGGCCCGGCTCCGCATAAGATGGCAGAGCGCGCCTTACATAATACAGAAACTGATGAAGATCAGGGTCGCAAAAAGAGTGAGTCGTTCACTGCTGGTGTTAGGCCTTGCTGAGCATTGTTCTGAAGGACTTGAAGCGCGAAAAGAACGACGGCGAGCGAAGGCGCTCATTGTCAAGGATCGTACTGGCCCGGCAGCCCCTGTCAAGAAAGCAGTCGCTGCTGAGAAGAAGCGCAAGCGTAAGGCCGTCGAAGAAGAGCAACAAGGCAGACGGACATCCAAGAGGAAACGCAAAGAAGCAGACGAGTCTGAACTTGAACAAGCTGCGAGCGATAATCGCGATGAAGAGGGACGATGGGAGGAAGGGCTCGACATCGTGGCGATAGCGTCCAAGAAGAAAAGCAAGAGAAGCAAGGGAGTCAGTAAGAGCATGCTTGCTGTAAGGAAAGCATCAGATCCCTCATCAAAGATCGTGGAGAACCCCCTGGCCCGGACAAGCAATATAGGCGCAGTCTCGAGAATAACGGTACGCACTCTACTTACACCTCAATAAAAGATCCGACTAGTCGCTAATTTCTTTTCTGGTTCCCCAGCTCAAAGCTAAATCTGGAATCTACAATCAAGGCCAATCGTCTGGAAAGGTCCAAGTCAGCAAGACGCGAAAGACAAGCATACGTAAGTGCATACTTTTCCTGATATACGTGCGGTACAATGAGCGTCTGATTGACGAAAATTTGTTTGCTGTCAGTGCCTGATCTCGCGTTTAATGAACGCCCTTTCCTGGAGCAAGCCCCTCAAATCCATCCGGAGCCGTCCTCTGATACTGACAGTAGCTCCTCGTCGGCCGACGAACTTCTTCCGCCCAATAAGTCTCGCAAGCGTTCTATTGACATCATATACGAATTGCCGAAGAAGACGACAGCCACTTCCACTAGACCATTGACAGCTTCCGCAGATATGGCATACAGAGGCGAGCAAACCTTGCCTTTTCCATCGGCAAAACATATATCTGGTCGGCCTGTATTCAAGCGCAGCAAACTGGATCAGCGGGAGGACAGTGTTCCCGCCGAGGCTGTCCTGCCTTCACAGCCGCAACGCCAGGCAAGCAATATACAGCCCATACGAATGGAGGAAGCTCCTCCCCCCGTGATCACAACTGAGCATGCAGACGAGAGAAGCTCTCAAATATCGGCAGCATCCCGCAAACGGCGCCAAATTGTCCAACAGCAGACTCACATACAAGGCTTTACGCCTACATTCCACACAGATGAGCAACGGCACGAACAGACTCAGGACCTCCCTCCTGCCTTGCCTACAAGTCCGCCTCGGCAGAAGCTAACACTAGACGAGGAATTAGCCTTGTTCGACTTCCCTGATCAGATAGTTGCCGAGGATCATGGCCCTACAGCTTCTTTCGGGCGGGCAACCGTGCGTCCGCGTCGCATGGAACAGGTGGCCGAGAAGGCGGACCTCCGGCATTTCCCAGCACCTGCTCTTCCGGAACCCACACATCCTGTTCAAAGCGGTTTCGGCATGCCTGATGAGGTTCAGCTTGCCTCCTCGCAAAGCACTACCCAAGCTTTCGTCCCATATTACGATACAAATAATGTCAATATCCCTACTGCCGATTGGCTCTTCTCCCCGACACCCTCAGCTTCGTCGCGACACGATTTCGATGATCAAGAGCTACCGCCCCATCATGTATCTCACAATATCAACAATACAAATTTTGAGACTGGCCTTGAAGGCTTCGAGGATCTTGATGAGCTGCCTGACGAGGATCTGGCCAGTGATATGGAGGTGGATTGCTACGACGATGGCATCGTGGTCATCGCATCATCAGACCCGGATCGCGATAATGAGCATTACGATATATGCCAGTATGACCCGCAGGAGCATTGCTGTTCGAGCGACATCGAGGAAAGAGCTATGGAATGCCACAGCGACCTCCCCAGCGCCTTCAATCTGCTAGAAGGCAATTGGCATGGAGATCCTATAGATGCCTCAGGCTATAGTCACTTTGATCATCCTCCATTTTCCAGTGCAAACCGGCATGCACACCGGACGGCGCTCATCCCTTCTTCACCTCCCTATCGCACCAGCAACGCACTGCCAACAAATGAGGCGTCTTCATCACGCGCTATTGATCTGGATGATCCTGCACCATTCCGCCAGGGTCGAGCCGCTCTACACGCTCGTGGAGCTACGGCTGCAAGCCTGGCGTATGACCATCCTCCCTCTTCCGCTAGGCAGAAGCAGAGATTCTGGAAGCCTTACATACAATAGTGTTATTCACTGTAGCCCTACCTTCCCCACTCCCGTCTACATTCGTGCTTTCTCTGCCCGCAGTACACTCGTCATTTCGTTTCCCTGGGCACCGTCATCATATACATGTATCCTGCCACTCCTTGCAATGTAGCCATCGTTCACTGCTGACTCGCGCACGGCTGGCTGCCTTCCCGGCCCGATGACTTTTACGGTGACCCTTTGTCGTCGTGCCCAAAGAAGCGCCGTATAAAGCTTCAAAGACAAGCTAAGCTACTGTTTGTCTCTCAACAATAAGAGATCATCCTCTACCAGACGAATCGGCTATCAATACTTGCCAAGCTCGAGCCTCGAGCACCTGAACGAAACAAGATGGACGTGTAAGTACTGCCCCACTCATCGAAGAGTGACGATCAGCTCATCGAAGCACTTCACACAGCAATAATTACGTCTATCAGACAGCTGCCCTACGAAGCGGGATGTATGGCGGACTTGGAGCCGGCTATGGAATGGGCATGGGAATGGGAATGTCGCCTTACGGAGGGATGGGCATGGGCATGGGCTCCATGGGCTTGGGAGGAATGGGCATGTACGGACGCTCTGCCATGATGGGAGGCGGGATGATGTCGCCTTACGGTAGTGGATATGGCTCCCCGTATGGAGGCATGATGGGCAGAGGTATGATGGGAGGAGCTATGATGGGAGGAGGTATGCTAGGAGGCATGGGAGCTATGGGCCATGCTTCTGATCCCTATACTTCCGCTTACCTGCGAGGAGGATCTGCGATGATGCCGATGATGATGTGAAGGAACAGACCGATTAGCCTTTCGATTTATAGTAATACCTCAGTAGTCAATATGTAAGCTTAGCCCATACCCATACTTCCGAATGCAAGCTTTCATGGAAGCATTCCTATACACTTTCGACCGTCATCGAACTCCACATTGAACGGATCTCGTATCTGGGTTGACAAGACTCAGAGAATACACGTACGGCTACAGATGAGGCTTGATGCCAGCACTCTTGAATAGCTCTGCGCGCTTCTTCTCCTGTTGGTCCAGAATCTTCCTAAGCTCTGGGGCTCGCTTAAGTTCACTGTCATTCACGCAATCAGCCAATGTCCCGCTGTCGAAAATTATTATCATTTCAGAGAGACGCACTTTTTACCGATCTGCTGGATGTGAACCTCATCTGGACCATCGGCATATCGAAGTGTTCGGATGCCAGACCAGAAGCCTGCGAGAGGTGTGTCTTGGCAGATACCCTCTGCTCCATATAGTTGCATGGCTTGATCGATGACTCGCAGAGCCATAGCCGGTACGACGGCCTGTAGAAAAAGGCATATTACTTACTACGCACTTTCTTCGGAGCAGGGGAGAGACCGACCTTAGCGATACCAATCTCTCTCAGTGCACCCTTTGCACGAGCAGTATCGATCTATGGCAATTCTTATCAGCACGGTCCAAAGTTAATCCAGAGTCTAAACCCACCTGAATAGCAGCAACCAACACGAGCAATCTCGCCTGATCCAACTCCATTCTCGACAAAGCAACACGTTCGACAATGACTCCGTGCTCGTAGAGATGCTTGCCGAACGTCTTTCGGCGTGTATCGGTGACTCGCGTGATCATCAGATCCAGAGAGCGCTGAGCAATTCCGATAGTTCGCATGCTATACATCGAGATGGTTCAGCAACTATTCTGTTCAGTGATGTATATCTGGCTTACCAGTGATGAATACGGCCAGGTCCTGTATTATGATCGCAGGATTAGCAAGATTCGTCGTAAATATGGAGCGAGTTACGCACCTAGTCGACCCTGAATGACCTCAAAACCTCTTCCCCATCCAGCAATCA
Organism: Erythrobasidium hasegawianum; assembly: GCA_001972285.1. Taxonomy (NCBI): domain Eukaryota; kingdom Fungi; phylum Basidiomycota; class Cystobasidiomycetes; order Erythrobasidiales; family Erythrobasidiaceae; genus Erythrobasidium; species Erythrobasidium hasegawianum. Next base: position 379,026 of record BCII01000015.1, on the reverse strand, counting down.
AATTGCTTTCTGGGATTCTGACGTTCTCATACAATACCTCCATGTGTCTGTCCCATGTCCTGATTAGCGTACTTCATGTCACTACAGGCGGAAATGTGAGCTCACCCTTCAGGAGCATCATCTTGGCCCATGATGTGGCATGGTCGGACTACCTTGACTCCGGGAGTGTCAGCAGGTACGATGACGATCGATTGGCGCTGGTAGGTATTCGTATTTTCGGGATCACTGCGTGCATCCAGACTTATACTCAGCACCAATATCTTCCATCATGGCTGTTTAACGCACCTCTGTCCCATGACAAGGTGGACCTTGCATCTCGGATCACCCGCTCCGGAGATCCACCATTTCAGACCATTGACTACAATCTCCTTCTTTGCTTTATCGTGCTTGATAGAAAGACGGATGTTTGTTGCATCGGAAGAAGCGACACCCTTCTCAGTCATCGAGAAGGACGAACGGATCTTTCCTTCGAGCAAGGGAGTGAGCCACTTCTTCTTCTGTTCAGGAGTGCCGTATCGCGCGAAGACCTCTGTTATACACACAGATCAGTAAGGAGTGTGTTGCAAATCGGTGGTCGTATGGCACCCATGTTGCCGGTATCCCTACAAATTGTGTCAGCTTGAGTCGCAGAAGTTAGAGTCAGATCGCTTACGGTGCAGAGCAATTGCACGCTTCGGGAGCGATCTTGCATCTTCCCATGACTTCAGCCATAACGCTATACTCGAGATTTGTCAAATCGATTCCGACACTATCGGACGATCCAAGTCAGTCACGCCCTTCATTACTTGAAGTTGCGCCTGCCCACTCTGGGTAATGAGCTTTGGAAAGGAAAAGGTTCCATAGACCAAGCTTCTTTGCTTTTGCCTTGAGTTCTTCCATCATGGGAGGGACGACCTTCCATCTCTGCACTGGATCTGACGAGATTTGTGCATGGTAGACATTTTCGGCAGGGATGCATTCGTTCTGCACGAAATCTACGAGGCGTGCGAGCTTGCTCTTTGCATCTTCGGAGAACCTGAGGGTATAGCCGGTCCAAGTCAGATAATGGGCGTTTCTTCACAGCATGATAGATAGCATTACCGTGGTTCGATGAGGGCCCATGTCCTGGATGGAATCGGTCAGCGAGGAGGGTCCCGAGTTCTTAGGTCAGGCGGCGCACGATGCAGGCATGACTGAAGTGACAGGATGGCCATTCTGGACAGCTGGCGGGCCGCTGGGGACAGGATTTCCGATGTTGGACATTGCGATGGTTAGGTCTGGTTGCTTTTCGACAAGTCGATGCAAAGGAAAGCAAGAGACTTTGGAGATTTACAAGAAGAACAAGGCTCGGCTTCTGTGTAGCCGACGTCCTCTGCGTAGTGGCGGCATCTCTCCTTGACAGCTTCTGCGAATATGCTGCATGATGGCAGTCTCAGTACATCTCACAAGAGAAGCCTTTGAAGCTGCTGCGACCCAGTGGTGCAATGCCGGAAATGATCAGGAACAGGATTGGGCCTGCAAACGCGAGGTGGTGTAAAGTGTGTGGTATAGGCGCAGTATGCTGATTGTTATTCACAGAGATATACCGGACACGTCTATATGGAACGCCTGGGAAAGCCAGTCAAGATTCGCATTGGACCAGAGAATGCAAGACCTGCAAGCTGGAACCATGAAGAAGTTATAGAAGAGCCAGACGAGGCATCTATTTCTGCTCCTGTCTTGTCTAGCGATCCAGAGACTGCTCTGGCGGACCTCTACGTTTCATGGTCGCCTGTCTACCAGGTCCCTATGATGTATTTTCGCGTTCGCAACGCAGGTCAGCAGACCTTCTTACACTCTGCTCCTATGGCTGAACAGCCACATGCCCTTATAGCCGGCTCTGCTCTGACCCTCGACGAAATCCTTACCTCATCGCTGTTGCATGCAATCGCACGCGAATCGTTCGCAAGATTGGATGTAGATACATGCAGTACACCTCAAGGAGCCAACGGTCATAGCGATGAACCTGTCCACTTTCCTGCTATCTCACAAGGCGAGCATCCTTCGACGGAAACACCTTGTTTCTTCCTGCATCCCTGCGAGACCTCAACAGCGCTGTCAGACATACTTGCAAGTGATCAGCTGTCCTTGACACCACTAAGGATACTGGAATGCTGGTTCATGATAGTCGGGAGCGTGCTGGACCTCCGGTAGCACAGTATGCAAATATTACGCATCACTTCAACGCACATGAGCCGCACTCGTGTAGCTGGGATATGTCAATGCCGATAGGCTGCTGCCTCGGCATCCGTTATTCTGCGCCTTAGTAGCGAAGGAGCCTGCTTGTCAATGCAAGCCGACTATCGGCCAGGTCAGTGACAACAGATGCTTGCATACAGGGTGGATGTCATTTAGACTGGGTAGATAACGAGCAAGAGTATCTAGGTACAAGATTACGTTCGTATAACAAGATGGAAGATGGTCTCGCAGATTGCTGTTCAGCACCGAAGACTAGCAATTGTGGGAAGGTATTTGGGACGGAAAGGTCACTGAACAATGTCAGTCCACCTAAAGGCGTGGCTTCGGTTGTCTAGCGATTCAATCTATTCTATCCTTTTCTTTGCTGCTCCATGTCGCTTCTCGTGCAATTCCTCCAGCGTAGCCAGCATTTTCGAGCTAGCGTCTTTCACGAGTTCCTCAATATCATCGTGACTACTCGTTTTCCCTTGTGTCCTGATAGGCGGGAGGACCCTAATCGTCAACTGACCCTTCTCGAATCTTTTCCCTCTTCCATCATAGAGATGATGGTAGTTCTCCATGACTATCGGCACTATATCAAACTGCCCTTGAACAGCTAGATGGAACGCGCCCTTCTTGAAAGGAAGCATGGCGGGCTCGGCGCGGTTCGTCCGTGTTCCCTCGGCGAAGATGAATATGTTCATGCGGTTCGACTTCATGAATTGAGCTGCGCGTGCAAAAGTCGCCAATGCGTCTGTCCGGTTCTTTCGGTCTACGAAGACGGCGTTCGATAGCGACATGCTGTAAAGTCGGGCTTCATCAGTAAATACACGGCGGGTTGCAGCAAGAAGCATTATCTTACAATTGCCCGAGGAAGGGCGTCCACTTCAATTCGCGTTTCGCCATGACCGAAGTCCGTTTAGGGAATATCCGGCCCAGGTATAGTATGTCTATCATCCTGTGAGGCCCACGAACATTGTCAGAGTGGTATCCAGTCTACTATTGGATGCAGACCCACGACTGGTGATTGCCAATGAGGACGACCGGCCTATCTGTCTTGAGGTGTTCCTCTCCTTCAACGTTCAATGTCCAGCCCACTATCGGACCCGCAAAGTAGTAGAACGAGCGTGCTACATAGTGTTGTATCGACGAGTTGTTGCCAGTGAGGGACATTGCCAATGACAAAAGCACGGCCCACACGCTCGTCAAGCCCAGAGTTGTGCAGTACAGCCCGAAGCGGTAGTAGTATCGGAAGGTTGCGCTCATCCTGTTGAGCAACACTATGGGAAGAGCCAGCGGGAGCAAAGGAGTGATGAGAGCCGAGACGCTAGCAGCCAGCGACGCAGGAGAAGAGGTAGAGGCAGAGCCGGTAAGCAGACGATAGGGCATGTAGACCGTCAGAATCAGGAAGAGCGTCCACTGCCAGAGCATGGCCAGCGCCAGAAACGGGAGAAGATGGTGCCGGTGTAGAACCAAGCTTGTCACGCTGAAACCTTTCCTGACAAATTATTGCAAGATTATTGGGGGTTGGCTCTGCTCCTTTCCCTACGTACAGCTTTCAGAGATGACCTGAATCAGCATCGCGAAGTTACTGATACCAGAACACAAACGACCAAGAAGCTACGGTCAAGTAGCCAGCGGCCATGTTCAGCCTGCTGAAGCAATGGATAAAGCCAGGCGCCGAATCTAGTACGCAAGACGACGTGGATGATGCACCTATAAACACGAAGAAACGCAGCTATCATGATACTCTGAACGAACACGACGAGCCGGCTTCAAACAAGGCTGCTGCTGCCAGCCCTCTGGAGAACGAAGGCGACATTGTGATGCTCGAGGAAGATTCATCAGCGTATGTCTACATGTTACTCTGCCAGAGCTTCGACTGAAACCTAGAATTCGCGCCTTCCTAGCGACGAGCTCGACTTGATGCATCCTCTGAAGCCGTATGTCAACACTCATAAGAATGTATCCGAAGCACAGCGGTGAGCACACTCTCTGCATCACAAGACAAGAAACATTATGCTGATTGTGTTCGGAAAGCCCGGCCAAAAGAGCACGCTCGATATCATTTGACCATGACACAGTAGAAGCAGCTGCACCGCGTCTTTCCGCTTCCAAACCTCAACTACACTCTAAAACTACTATACGACATGGCCAAAGCGCTACCTCTGCTCGAGAAGGGGAGGAACGTGAAGAGGACATGGATATTGCGACTCAAAGCGAACGACACGCGTCGGGAGAAAGCGCTTCGACATCTATGTTTGCCTCTCGAGGACAGCAGATCTCCTACAAAGGCAAGGAGAGAGCAGTATCCGAAGAGCTGGAGGAACAGCCTGCCAGGCCGGCATCAGCATCAGCAATGGCTAAGCGCGCGGGCGCCAAGCCGTCCGCTACCAATGCTGCGCTTTCTATGGGGATATCGACCTCCGGAAAGGCAGTGCTATCGAGAAAATCAGGAACTGGCACTATGGCTACCGGCGCAGCGAGATCTCAGAAGCCAGCCTCGTTACCGGCCAAACCACCTTCTCCGATACTTGTACAAGCTTCGATTCCAGTACAATCTCACCACGTACCGCGTAAATCACTACCTATACAGCCCACTCCAATTTTGAACTCTGCAAAAACACTATCGTCAGCTGGTTCTGCGATCGCTTCGACCTCCAAGCTACCCCTGACCTCAGTCGGCACATCCACAACTGTCCCAAAAGCATCAGCTTCCAAAGCCGCTCCTCCTGTTCCTAGCACTAGCAAAGCTGCTCTTTTGCCAAAGCTTGCGGAAACACCGCAGCCCTGGCCGCCTGAAGTCAAATATACCTCTCTACAACAACTCAACAACTATACAACGAAACCGCCTTACTTCTGGTGGGTACTAGGTAGAGCCGGCATTTTAGGGGCTCCCGGAAAGAAAGCTACACTACAAGGTATAGCTGAAGCGATAGCTGCAAGGTATCCGTAAGTGCCTGGATTGTGGGAGGAGCTCTTACATATTAATCCCGGACTCTTGATCAGATATTACGTAGAGGCGAAGAATAGTGGAGCCTTGGTCAGATCGCTGAGGTGAGTAGCTTTAATTTGATCTCGTGTACGAGAAATGCCAGCAGCAGGTCTAACGGTTTGCTGTTCCATTCGACTATTTGCAACGGAGCAGATCAGCACTCGCCGCTAAAGCATGCTTTAGTACACACAAAGATTCGGACAAGAATGTCGTGTACACCGTCGACGAGTCCATCAACCCTCTGATAACTAGATACAACCATAATGGTGGCAGGAAGAGCGATGTGGGCAGTCTGTCATCAGCTAGTATGGCGGCTCCTATAGCATCTGGTGCTGTCACGAATGCTGCATCCAAGCCGCAAGCTGTAGCGTCGACGTCCAAAGTGGCTTCACAAGAAGATTTAGTAAACAAGTTCATCAAGAACCTTCTCGCGAATCCTCCAGTGCTTCCAATCCTTCCTCCCTCGGAACATCAAGTCTTTGCAACTTCGCTTACCAGCCTGCCCACGGCAGAGGAACTGCTTCAATCCAATCTTAAATCTATGTCAAACACAGGCGCGACCAGCATATCAGCCGCGCTCATGCAAAGAAGCCATAATACAAGCGATATGGGCAAATTGCAGAAAGTTCCGTTCCCTCTGTTCACTCTGGCGAGAGCTGCCATCCTTGGATCGCCATATCGTAAACTTCGACTAGAAGGTATCGCGAAGAGCATCCTGGAGCGCTACCCGTGAGTCCGCTTCCACGCACCGATAGAGGCTCAAACTCTGATCTCGGCCTATATATGATTAGTCAGCTATCCAATCCTGACAAAGAAGCTGCTTTTCGACGGCAATTGACGTAAGCTGTGTGCTTGACGCAGTGATTGTGGTTGATCCTGACTGTTCTTTTTTTTCAGACAAACTCTTAATAAGCATAAATGCTTCTATCGCGCTTCCGATCACGGTCACTTCAACCAAAGCAGTTGGATGGTGGACCTACAAATAGATCCTCGACTTGCACGCCATGACCCGACCGCCAATATGGGTCGAAAGGAGACTGCACAGCACCGCGAGGCGTTTTCGATAGCCTGTAGGGATCTAGCGGATGACGAGAAGACTGATCTGGATACTCTCGTTGAAGAGCTGGAATCGCATACGGCTTACTATGCTAGAAGCGACGAAAGGTACGTTTCTTTCGCTGTCCTGTCACTGCGTGGTGATACGACTGAGATCCCATTACTATGTCAGAACTACGAGAAGGAAGGAGTCTCTAGCTCTCAGCATGCTGGGGCCTAATCAGCCTTTGCCCAGACTTCCCACTCCGCCTCCTCCGCCAAAGCAACGGACACCTTCACCGGAGCTTGATGAAGAGCCGCCTCGACCACGCGCAAGTCCGATCAAATCGGCAAGCAGACCTACAGTCCGCCTGCCTTCGCCTGAAATCCCTATTCCTCCTCCGTCGACCGTACGTAAGGGCACGATGTCTATCAAGGGCAGATCTGCAGCTTCAGTAGCACCACAAAGTTTCATACCACCCTCTCGCTCTGCTGGTACATCCTCGCCGGAACCGTTGGCGTTCTCGGGCGCTTCATCGCGCCGAACGTCCTCCCTCGAGCGCACAGACAGTAGGGACAGCCGAGCTGCTGCTCCGTCGATAAAGGGGAACACCACTTTCCAAGACCGACCAATTATCGTCTTGTCTGGCGACAGTGACTCTGAAGATGACAACGATATGGCGCCACACTCGCCAGCGAAGTTACCATATATCTGCGGTTATACAGACTACAAGACTGCACTCATGTGCGAGGAGAGCTTCGGAGATAACGACGAGCGGCTGCGACATCTCAGGTATGAACACGGGCAGATCCAGGCTCAGTATCTCGTACCCCGCATACCACAGGCAGCCTCAGCAGCCCTGCCCAAAACTACGCAGAAGAAGAAGAAGAAGAAGCCTGCAGTACGAAAGGCTCAGATTATAAAGCCAGCAGCAATCAGTATGGCTAAGAAACAGCCGACTCTAGCTAGACAGCCAGCAAAGAGGCAGCAAAGCGTCGAGGTGTAGCATAGATTTATCGCAGCCGTTCCTCCACTGAGTTTTACTCCGATGTTGTGATGATGTATTCGCTTTCTGTGAGTTTGGCCACATTCGCCAGCTTTCGAAGCAAGTCGACAGTTTTTGGCTTGTTATTGCGAAAACGCCCAGCATCGCCTAAAGTAGCTCCCTTACCTCTTCCTCTAAGAACCAACGCCCCTGCTGCCTCTCCATCATCATCAAGAAGCTTTGCGAAGGTGATCGCTTGATTTCAAGATTCGACGCGAGAATTGCGGTAGTCTTTCTTTGCGATGGACGCCGTAATTCCTAGGCGCAGCTTCTACGCGTCCGTTATAAACCACCTTGTCCTACTGTGTTTTGCTGACCCCTAGTCTGCCTCGAAAAGCTCATCTGGTGCTTCGACGTCTTCTGCCGTTTCTTCGAGTAGGCAGGCATTCAATGGTCATTCTGCGCGCCAACGAAGCAAGCAACGACAATCGTCAGACGATAGCGCGTCTGAAGACGCGTCCTCCGCGGAAAGCTCCATTGCTCCTCAGACCGATGCTCCTGCAACATCAAATGACACTTTCCAGGTTGTTGTTCGCAAGACAATGCTGGCCTTTGATGGCGATGCTAAGTCATCTGATGACATTGCGAAAGCGCTTCGAGCGTCGCATCCGTAAGCTCGGACTTATCAGCTCCCTTTATCATCGACTGATCAGCGTATGCAGTCGCTACCGTCACGCAGCTTGTGTCAGACTCAGAAATGACATTGAACGCTTGATGTCACGGCAGCCTTGTTTTGTCAAGGACTTTCTACCGGATGGAACAATAGTCTGGACTGTAGATGCGAAAGTCCCCTTCCTGTCAACACAAGAGATGCGGGCCAAAGTAGCTCTGAAGCAAGTCTTAGAGTTACGCAAGGTGCTTACTAGCGACCAATCTGCGAAAAGTAAGCTAGACAAGATCTGCTTGAAAACATTGGCTAACGATTCGGACAGTCTTTGCCAAATCGACATCTCAGGCAGTACCGAGGAAGTGTGCACAGAACAAGGAGGCGGAAGATGCCACGAGCTTGGATCAACTACTGGACTGGAGCCCAATGTGGAAGCCACAATTTGAATGGCGAATCTTGATATCTTGCGCCATTCTTGGCTCCCCACGACGGATGATGCGTCTTGAAGACATTGTGCAAGCAATAGATCGAAAGTATAAGTCAGTGCAAGGCCCAACGTTCGATCTTAGCTTTGTACTCATCAAAATTCTGCAGATATCGAAATGTCACGACCGCGACTGTTCAGTAAGTTGGTCCGCTCCTTTCGAGCAGTAAATCGGCTAATGCAGCGTATAGGAAGTGCCTTAATAAGCGTCCCCGCTTTTACAGCCTCAAAGACAAGCTGGGCATCACTTGGTGGCGGGTAGATACCGAAATCCCAGGCTCCTATCTGCACACACACAAGGCGAAGGGAAAGCTCGCCACTACAGTCGACAGCGGGCTACGGGCCAGTGAGTTTGGGAAGAATCGATATCGCGCTGAAGCCAGATACTCATGATTCTATGCCAGACGCGAGCACATACGGTCGTAGGTTGCCTAGCATACCCTCCACCTATGCTTTGCCCTTGGATGCTCTGGACCTGGAGGTCGCAGCACAGGCATCGTACTATGCCTGGAAGAAAGCCAGGTCGGTTACGTGACGATCCGCTATTGACCTCGCCTAACGTGCGTTATACAGGTGTCAGAACCGTGCAGACTATGTGAATCCACAATGTAGACCGCTACAGCTGCACAAGCCCACTCCAGAAGAAATTGAGCCAGAAGCATCGTTAGCCCAAGACAGGCCGGTCATGGGACTGTCACGCTCTAGTCCACAGGCCGGGGAGGCCAGCGACACGTATGCTCCATCAATGGCGTTCGACTCCGATGCGACTGAAGCCTCTAGCGCTGAATACGATGTCGAAGAGGGTGTCTCGCCAATTTTGGGCAAGAGATCTCGACAGGAAGGAATAGACGGCTCTGGGGCAATTTCAAGCCCTTATGCCAAGGTCAAGCGGCGCTTCGCCTACATTAGATCCGCACTGCATCGGATAACGGGTTGATATGCCCTTTGTCTTTCGAGGGGATTGCTCTGCCAAACTATACATTAAAACTGGCCGAACGATATTATGCGTTGTTGTGCTATTACTGGTGAACCGACCTAGAAGCGATCGATATGCTACTTTACGTTGGAGAAGGACAGATCAAAGAAGTAAATATTTTGCTAGGCGTAGTTTGGCTGATCGTTGTCGTCATATAGGTGAGGTAAGGCTGCAGCCGAGTCACAGCATGTCTTACGGTACGGATAGTCAAGTTATCAAGAGCAGACAAGTCTACACGATTACTCAGCGCATGAGGCGGGCCCAGCCTGTCTTCTTCTTGTCTGCTTCTTTGGCAGCCAAAGCTTCTGCCTCGTCGCGTTCCCGGATCTCGTGCTCAAGCCCATTGGCCGATGCAGACGGTGTCGTATCACTGAAGAAGGGCGATTTTGGCGTGATCAGCGTTGTGGGTGACCGTTGGGGGAAGACATTGCCACGTGGAGTTGGAGCGGGAGGACTGGGTGTAGATGACAGAGGATGTGGGTTCTGCCCAGGAGCTTGTGTATTGTATGTAGGATTCGGCGACACCGATAAGGCGGGAGTCATTCCTTGTCGAAGGGATGGAACTGCATAGCTATTGAAGGCGTCGAGGCCGTGAGGAGTATCATACTTCGGTGTATCATAGTGGGACGGGAGGTGGATATCGAGGATCTCGGATGACATGTCTATCTCCGCTTCAGGCCCTGGCTTGTGAGGTGAAACCAAAGAATGGTGAGGAGAAGTACTGATTGCTACCGAAGACACGGTATGAGAACGCCGCTTGAAACGCGAAGGACTTTCCGGGGAACTCCCGGATAGCCGCGCAGCTGCACGCATGCTATCGTTACCATGCATGATCTGTGGAGCTTTGTTGGCGTGTATGGAAGCCTTCTGGAATGTGCTGCGGGAGATAGTGGATCCTCTAGATCTAGACGCGTTGTAGCGAAGGGTAGTATCTGCACGAGCAACGAGCGCCCGTCCGTCATGGGCTTTGCCCGAAGACTGCATTTGACCACTACGTTCTAGAGCACGTACTCTGCTGCGCATCTTGGTGTTGACCTCGAGGCATAGCCTCACGAAGTCGTGATGAGCTTCCATGTAATCTCCCTCCTCTGGTGGCGGACAAACGAGTCGTGAAATAGTAGATGCCAGACATCCTAACTCTCGCGGAACGTCCAAGAACAAAGGCAAGGTAGCCACCCCTTCCTGTAGGAGTTTGGGATGTAATCCAAGTCTCCAGCTGATCGGCGTCGCATAGCCTTCATAGAGCGGTGAAGTCCATTCAGCACGTCCGGAGGTAGAGGTATAGCAAATGTTCGCTATAAAATCTTGGAAGCCGGACAGATTGGCTTGCAGAAAAGGGTTCATGACGGCCATCCACGGTTCTTTCCCGCCGAAGCTTGTCATATTCGCTAGACCTTGCAGGGTCTTGGCTACAAGCGTGAGCGTTCGCTGCGTCTTCGTGTCGGGCGGCTGTGCCGGACAGAGTCCAAACAGGCGAGGATTAAGAATGGCGGGAACGAAGAAGCGGAGAAAGACGAATGCACTGATACTGGTGAACGGCATCTTCTCCTTCTCCGATGCAGTGATGTACATGCTCTGAGCTTGCGAGCCGAAGTGCCTGTCAACGATGGCTTGAATGCCCCGAAACAAATCACGCAAGACGCTGGCAAACAGCATTAGGCCTGTTGACAGTGAAGTAGCCATGTGAAAAATGACAACTCACCTTGGGCAATGGTTCCGGGCGTTGTAGATGGCAGACCACATCGAGTTGGTCGTGTCTTCCAGCAGGCGGACTTGTTCTTGCACCATACCTGAATGACCCGATTCTTCGTTTCTCGTGGGATCTATTTCGACGGCCACTTTCTCCTTGCATATTCTTCGTAGAACCTCCCCCACGGAAGCATCGAGCCAGTCCGACCCAACAAGCCGCATGTAGTATTCTACCGTCTTCGTCAAGAGGCTGTTTCCCCGGAAAAGGGTGCTGGCCGTCATTGTTCCCTGCGCTACCTCATGCTGAGCCATGGCAGTCAGGCGCTGTAAAACCCGCTGCTGCCCAATATCGATTCTACAAAGGTGCGGAACTATATCGTCGATGTCTATGCTCGCCTCACCAAGAAGCGAGTACAAAATCTTGCAGTGCTTGTCGCCGTCCAATACCTGAAGGAGTGGGTCAGCACGGCGAACGTCAAGTCCGGTCCTTATCTAGTTCTCACATGTTCCAGCGATTTGTACATTTGGGCATCAAAAGTAAAGTCTTCGCGGACTCGTATCTTGAGATTGAGCTCGGCGTGCGTGCCGGCCGAAAAGGCTGTAGGCGCGCCAGACATCGAGATGGGAAACCATTCTTCCACGTACACATCGCGTCTGAAGCTTGCCAAGGGAATTTCTACCTTACCAACAAGCGACAATGAACCATCTCGAATGGTGCAGATGTGGACGAAGAGAGAGTGTCGATATCTGCCGAGGTTGCTGCACAGGGGAGAGTTCAGTAGCTGGCTATAGCATACTTGACTGGCTCACCTGAGTTGAAAGACCTCCTGCCAGAAGACAGAGCTGTCGTCCTTCCTGGTCGAGGTGCGCGCAAGGACATCACCTTCGTACCACACCTCGCAGTAGAGAAGCTTTCCATCCGATCCGTCCTTCACTTTCTCTTCACGACCCCGCTGTCCATCGTGAGCGTTCGACTTGATATGGAGTACGGGTTGGTGAGGTAACGTATGCGTATTAGAGGAAGCGCCGCCAGCGACGGACCGAAGAGACGATGAAGGGCCAAGGTGGCCCTCGGTCGATCCAGTCAGCAGACTGTCCTCGCTTGACTCTATAGAAGCAGCAGATCCAGAGGCAATGCTTGCGCTCCTGCGCATCTCGTGCTGCAGCGACGGCATGGGCGAGAAACCGACAGTTGGGGACGGTATGTTTGGAAGTGGAGCATAGGACGTTATGGGTGAGAACAAGCGCTCCTTATTGGCTGCGAGGAAGCGCGCTTCATTGATTTGCAAAGTAATGTTCCGATAGATGCGAAAGTGACTTTGTGCCTGCAGAGCGGAGCTGGACCCGCGATCGTGACCTCTTCGCCAACGCGCTTCTTGTTGTCCAGTGGAAGTGTCTCCTTCTCCGTCTGAGTCTTCGCTTCCTTCCGAAGCCGAGTCTTCCTGTAAACTGGATGGTCGTAGGACGAAGTTTTCCAGAAGAGATGGATAGATCTCAGGTCTGGCATGTACATGCATGGCACTTAACCCTGTGTGGTAGTAGCAACTTTCAGCTCGCGAAGAAGCTGCTATGCGAAGGCCTTGCTCACATGTGTGCAGAATTACCCAAGTCTGAAAGGCCAGATGGACAGTGTGATACGCATTGCTGTCTAACACCGTGGTCTTGTGCGGGTGGCTACGTTTTCCTTTATCTGGGAGGGAGCCCTGCATAGAAGCGAAAGACCCAAATTCAGGTGCAGAGGGTGAAGTTGGAAAGTGAGATCGTGTTGACAGCGTGGTATTCGAGTCTCCGACGATGGCGGCACCTTTTGCATATATGGCTAGACAGCGTTGGCGACCAAGCAAAGACTGATCTATTTGCCGGACGTCGGTCCGCTGCAAGGAGGGCAGAGGTATGGAGAGCAAGACACTCCGCTGTAGGTGGAAGGAAGGTATCAGCTACGCGCTCAAACAAGGTGATTAGCGCCCTACATCGTTATAGTCATGAAGGCTAAACACTCCAGAGGGTTTGAGGACAGCATAACACCTCTGCCATCTGCCAAGAGGTAGTAAATTGGTAGCTGACGACGGACAAAGGTCTCAGCTCAGGCCTAGAGGAGTACTAGGTCCAAATGCGAGCTACCTGTTGCTACATGCTTGCCCTTGTCTTTCGACAGACCGTCCGGATCTGCCGATACGAGGCCTGCCCCAACCAGGGTGCTATCCCTGCGGGACGACTTCTTCTTGCCAGGAACAGTGTTGAGAATCACTCTACTCAGCGCTTTGACGTGTCCTTGGCTTGACTTTCCGTTCATCAAACTCGATTGTTCTTCGGGTATCCATAGCAAGACCACTTGCTGCATGTCTCGATGGGAAGGCGGACATGAGGCTTGTGCAGAACCGTCTTGTGTTCCAATTGATGTACTGCTTGTAGACAGTTTCGTATCGTGCGACTGTGATCTCGCGAAGGGTGGAGGAACTGCCAGAGAGTTGCGAGCTCGAGCTGGAGTAGACCCAAATATCGGGGGCGTCTGATCCCCTGTTATCTGAAAGTGCCCGAGAGAGGATAAACTAGCTCGCCTCGACTCTGTCGGTGAGGGGTAGCTTGGTTCATCGGAATACACGTCGGGCATAGATGACAGCAGATCCAGGTCCTCATCCAACGGCAGTGAGGATGCTGATCGAGTGGATATGAGACGAGGCCTAGGACGCATGAGCGTTGCTCTGTCATCTCTCGCTTGTAGTTTTGGCTTCCTCATCGGTATCTGACTTGTATAGGATTGCGAGCCGGACGCAAGTGGCTTGGAGGATGAAGGATAAGAATTGAGAGATGCCTTAGGACTGGTACTGATGCTCCTGCCAAGCAGCTGAAAGCTTCTTGAGGATGAAGCTGCACTTTCTAGCGAATCCCGAGGGTGTTCTGCTCGACTCCTTGTTGAGCTTCCCATAGAGTTGAAGGATTCTTTGCTACCTTTTCTGAGCCTCGGTTGTACCGGTGCTGAATCAAGCTCTGCTATGATCTGGGCAGCCGTGAGCTTCTCCCGAATTCGAGCTGAAGACTCGTCGGGGAATAAAGAGTCTTCATCATCGTCTTCACTCTCTGCATCGCGTTCCATAGATTGTGGATAACGTCTCCTGTCGCTGCGAGGCGATGCGAATGGACTCCGCGGTTGGAGTCGCCCGGGTCGATTGACGGAAGATCTACCTGACTGTAGGGAGCTGGTCGAATGTGAGGATGCTATCGTGGCAGTAGGATCAAAAGTTGCAGTCGGTGAAGACATCTTTGCCGGGTTGCGATTCTCTTGGTTGCCTGAAAAGTCGTTCGCCGAGCGGTCCCCTTCACTGTCTTTGCTGTAGAAGCTGACTTTCTCTTGACCTTTTGTATCTTTGGCAGCGTCGTCCTCTTCGGCTTCTTGCACCGTTGCGTACTGAGGATTCAGATCAAGAGGGAAAGGCACCGACTTTCGCTTGAGCCGCCTGGCCGTATTGAGATTCGCTGCGTAGTACGTGTCGCTGTGGTGTCGAGGGCCAGGGACGATGGAAGAGCTTCGTCTGGCAGCCTTCTTTGCGTCGTCGGCGACTTCCAAGTCTTGAGCATCTGGCAGATTTCCTGTTACTTCGGGTTGCGATATACTGCGCTGTCTATGAAGAGGGTGGCTCCTTGCGCTTGTATCTCCTGCTTCCTGTCCTTTCTCGAATACAGCGAGTAGGTGATCGCCGTCAAGTCCGGCTGCACCTGTCCCGAACGAAGTCCCTCCCAGCAGTTGATTGGTGTACGTAGGACTTCCAGACAAGTCGAAGGTAGGAGAGCGAGGCGAAGTAAGGGCGGATTTAGCAGGTAAAGCGCGGTTCCTCGACAGTTTGATCAGCCAGCTGTCGAGTTCGTCGACTTCGTGCTGGGTGTAGGTACTTGCGGCACTTGCTGGCCTATCGATTTGCGACTTGCTATCCTTGGTGCCGCTGCGACCGCGATTCTTGTAGGCCAAGCTGGTGAGCAAGGTCATCCTGTGTTAGCCTTGGGTTTCCATTGACGCGACCGAGGACAATCTTGAAGGGTTGATGTCGACAGAACAGTAACGGGATGTAGATGAGGGTTGGCTGTTCCCTCTTCTATGCTCCCCTAGGCTTAATCCACTATACGCGGCCTTGGGCCCTTTTCAGCCGATAGGAAAGCGCTTTTGTGATGAGGAAAAGGGATGAACGAAGAGAAGGGAAGGAGCGAGATCCTGAAAGATCTGAAACCCAAGCAAGACCACCCTGACAGCTCACCTTCAGACCTCGGAAAACCTCTGTCCTACGCGACCGATTAACGCCCTCTTTACGGATTGAATAGCCTTTTCTCGAGATCCGTACGCCTGCCAGACTGCAATTGCAGTGCAAGAAGAGGCGTCGTAAACCAGATGGTCGCGCTTGCAGAAGAAAGAGATCTTTCGAGGACGGCCTCTGCTTTGCCCACAACTCCCCCCTATCAGCCAAACACGGAGGCTACGGCGTACTCGACTGCGCACAAGCTGCAATCTTCAATGCAAATCTATCAGACGAAGGTTTCTCTGCTCTCTGTATCCTGCACCGTCAAGCCTACCTGGAAATCTAGTGCTCGCTCGCCGTTTTACGATGTCGACGCAGCAAGATCCTTATGTCTACCAGAGCTACCAATGTATACGCAAGAAAGAACGAAAGCAAGCCTTGTATGCCGTGGGAAAAGCACCATCTCGACTGTGGGTACCGGCTTGTCTCACGACACCGACCTTTTAGCTTGTAACAACGGCACGCCAAACTCTGCCACCTCCATCCTGGAATCACGGTGCATGTGCCGAATCAATCACAATATCGGAGAGGAAGCGATGATGTGACGGCTCCCTCGCGCGTCTTCTGACAGCTTCAGGATCTAACCGTAACTGACGGAACATCACAACTGACAGGCGCCGACTGTGTTTTATACCATGGAGAAGAGTGTAGTTTACGTAATAAGCCATCTGAATGCGTTTCTCCTGACGGTTCTGACAGGTGTGCCTTTTTTGGTCGAGGTGGCTGACTATCTCGCAAGGGCTTCACTACGACTCTCTCGCTGCCAAAAGTTTCTTCTATGTGATCCACCATCATCTCAGATATACTTGCTATGGAGAAAGACGCCTGGACAGTAGATAGCAAGGGCTCGGCAGGCCAGCTTTTGGGATATTCCGGCTCGCGACGTCGGTCTTCCCGTCTTCGCCAATTAAACTCGGACAATCGCCTGAGGGGTGCATTGCTGCTCTCTGCCATGTTCTGGTACTACCTCCTCACTTGGTACCTACCCTCCCCTGCTTTTTCGACTCCGCTCAAGCGAGCCTACTCACGCTATGCTGCTCGGTTCCATCAGCTTTTGGCCGAAGAGAGCAGCTTGAGGAGTCTTGGAATTAACGATGCTGTCGTATTGGTGACCGCAACGCAACCTGGGGGCTATTCCTCGTTTCAAGTCCCCAGCCCATTCAATACCGAGCTGCTGCACATGTTGACCTCTATTCATCCTGGCAAGGGAGTCAATACCACACAAGAGTATCAAGCTACTTCTCTGCTGCAGCTCAAGTCAGGCGAGCCTGCCGATCTAAGCTTCTTCTGCATTTTTGGAAACGTCCGATATCTTGCGGAAATCACAGCGCTACAGCAATTTCCTCTGGTCAAAGCCACAACGTTGACTGTGGAATGTACACTCCCGCCTTGGTCTCGGTCTCTTCGGCCTGGCGCACCGCTTCAAGAGCGCCGTCAGGTACTTGGACATATGATGCAGGGATCTTATGCATTATCGCTAGAATGGCAGTCAAGATCACAATCAAATATTAAAGGGATTATCCCGCTGCCCCTTTGGACGATGCCGCAATCCAGAGGCAGTCTATCAGCTTGCACGACGCCGATCAATCTTAGCGACGGTATTACTGCAGCAGACCTCATCGAGTGGCGAGTGCATCATCTCCTGCAAGGCATTGAGACGGTTCACTGGTATGCGAATGATCAGAAGCTAGACAAGTGGGTCAAGACCTTAAGCACACACTTGGGAGTACAGGACAGCTTTAATCAAGCGCCTGACGTGGCCGAGCCCAATAGTCATCAATCAGCTGCGAACGAGGATTTATGGTACCAGGACTGTCTCCTGCGCCATGCTTTCCACGATGACTGGCTCGTTCGCCTGTCGGTCAAGCAATATTTGCGATACGAAGGCACGGATACCATGAAGAATATCTTAGAAGCGCTGCCAGCAAACATAGCTGGAGTGAAGCTTCAATGGGCGAATTTCGGAGGTGAACGCCCGGAAGCGGCTCCTCGTGTAGACGGGTATCCTAACTTCCCTAAGACCTCGCAATCTCATTCAATCGCCAACAAAGAATCTGGTGATGATAGGGCTAGCATCTATCGCATCAAAGGACTCGTCAGCGTAGCCGCGACTGGAGGTCCCAAGTTCGCGGAAGGCTTCAATTCGCTGGACTACGAGTCACCCATCAGCAATGTCACTGGCAGCATTAAGGTACTAGAAGCTGGAGAAGGTCTTGAGAAAGGAGGCCTTGAGGCAACATATGAACCTTCTGAAGAGATGGTGGAGCTCTGGCAAGAAGAAGCCAAATATCTGAGAGCTTTGCGCAAGCTGTTGAAGCTCCCGTTAGCATGAGATATCGATCTGTTCATGCTGTAAGTGGTCTGGGTTTTACTGTTGGACCTACGAACTGAACGAAGTCGGCAGGCCAGCCAATATGCGAACATGTAGCAGCTCGAAAAGCACACGAAAACCAAATTATCCTAGCAGTGGAAATCGGTCGACCAGAGGTGGTCTGAGAAGGTGATCGACACAACAACACGCTCGAAGACTACTTAAGGTACAGCCTAGTCTATGTCCATACTGGATGCGCTATCTGCTCCTAGCGGTGTCACCCAGAGACCCATCACAGCGCTGCGCGTCGCTCGCCCCCAGACACTCTTGGCAATATCAAATCCGCCTGCGAGTTTCTTTGTATCGTTCAGAAGGTCCTCGCTGGCTTGATCCATATAGCCAGTCGAGGTGGCACGAAGCTTGAACAGGTCGCGATAGTCATACCACTTTTGATCGTAGTCTGAGATCGGATCTTCAGGCAACAGCGCATCCTGCTTGTCTGCTTCGGAAAAGTTACTCTTGTTGAATTGTAGATATTTGCTTAGCAGACTTGGACGACCAGTCTCGGTGTTGGGAGGAAAATTGCTGGAAGCCATCCTGGCACTACTGCGTTTCAGAGCAACAGCTTTCTGTTTCTTGATAATTTTGTCTGCAGAACCTTCGCCTGCCTCGAGCGCTTTGATCAACTCTTTCTCGTCTTTCTCCTTTTCTATCTTGTCCAGCTCGTCTTGACGCGCAAACTCTGCAGCTCTCTCTGTTCGCAGCCATCGTTCCTCCTCGTCCTGCAAACGAATAAACTCTGCTCGTCGTTCCTCTTGGCTGGCTTGAGTATCGATCTGCTCGGCATTCTCCCGTTGATAGGCTAGGATGCGTCTATCTGTCTCTTCCAGGTCAACGGCATTGATCAGATTGAACGCTACAAGCCAAAGTTAGTATACGGGAGTGTATTCCGTCAGAGAGGCACTGACTCAGATCCTCCACCTCCTCAAGGTAGTTGTTGTAGGTAGTGAGGTCCGGAAAATCCTCTTGCGTTTTGTTGAAGCTGTGTCGGGAAGAGGGTCAGACTCGCGAGTCACAAGATGTGGAACAGGTTTCTGACATTTTCGCTACACGCCGGCGTATGATGACTTCCTTCTCAACATTCAGGTCTTCGTAAGTTTGGGGTGTAAATTGCGTCTTTCTGATGATCTGGCCACAGATAGGGCAAGGCCCCGGACCCAGCGTGAAAAGTCGATCAATACAGGACTCGCACCTAAATCAGACATGAAAGTTAGCTGATGTCAACGCCAAGATGTAGGGCTACCTTCTTTACATTTTGTGATAGCATTTCGAGACCAGAAGGCGCAAAGCAGGATTGAGGAAGCGATCAGATGCACATGCTGGGCACTTGTCGTCTGGGCTCTGATGAACCCGATTAACGAACACACGTCATTAGATCCAGCATCTCTTCGCGTGTGGTCTTGGACGACTTACGGAGAACTCCACCATCTTGCGGTCTTTATCGAGCAGATTCTGTTTGCCGGTAGAAGGCATAGAAGGCGGTATGATTGCCAGACTGCTAGATGAGGCCGTAGTGGTCTTCTTCGCGCCAGCGTTGCCCATGGTCGTCGGAGTCGATGACCGCGAGCCATTGATAGGCCCGATACGTGATGTTGACGCTGACTTGAAAGAAGCGCCAGGCTTCTTTAGGGCAGACATGCTTTCAAAGATTCCAGCTTGGATGACTTCGTGGGTTCTCGTTCTGATAACCGGGGGCCTCTTCTTTCTTCAAGCACGATGACTGCTAACGCCTGCAAATACCTGCAAATGACGCTTCTTGCCGACTCTGGAGGCTCTAGAATTATGTCGACATGCTGACTGATGTGGTAGGAGAGCGACCTGCCGGATCTGAGATTCCTCAAGATAAGCCGCACGCAGCACGATCCAGTTCCACTACTTTTCCTTCATGCTACTGTGCATACGTCGAGACCTACCGCCGAGAAGTAACGAGCTTCTTTGGTCAGGCTGTCAAAGGGCGTTCGCCAGGACTCCATTCCTCACCACAACGGGAGTTGGATTAGATGAATACATTGTAAACTGAGACCCTCCTTTTCCATACAACCTCTCGTATCAGTGATGCTGGCATCGGCTCGAAGTCGGGTGGAGGCAGCAGGCCGGCAGTTCTGGACTTACCTGCTCACTTTGGATTGGCTCTCCTTACCCAGTCTACTCATCGGTAGTCTATACGCCGTACTCATCCTTGGAGCATACCGCGTGGGCAACTTTCTAGGAACGTACGCGCGGACGCCAGAGATCGCCAGCGTCTTCGCAGACAGAAGGGTTTACCAGAGCGCTTTCACGCCAAGGGAGCTGCGTAACTATGCATTTGTGCTGCTGTGGGCATGTACAGTAACCCTGCTCTGGTCTCTGTGGTCTCTCATCGACTACGCTGGACGCCAGCAGGAAGCATCTGCTCCTTCCGTTTCACCGAAGCTGCCTAGGTACACGCCTGTCGTACACACTGCTTCTATTCCCGAGATTATGCCACAAATTTCCCAGCTATCTGTGCAAAAGACTGTCTCTCGAGCTCGGCAAGCTCTAGTGATCTTGGTATTTGCTGCAGCGTTCATCAAAAAGCAGCATGTCGGGACAACTCTTATTTATCATCCAGTCGACTCACCAGCACTCGGTCCTGTGTATGATACTATTCACGCAGACTTTCGAGGCATGCAGACTTCAGACGAAACGATTTTAGAAACCCTGCCGTATTCGACGAACCGGCATGCCGAGGCGGTGGTTCCGTCAATCATTCACTTCGTTTTTGGTATGTCGCGAGACTTCGGTGGAAAACCATTTGGCTTTGCCCACTATCTGTCGATGTATTCAGGTAAAGCAAAAGAACAGAAATTTGGCAATATCGCCGGGGCTGACTCCTATTTCAGCTATGAAAGTACACAAACCTTCGAGAGTCATACTTTGGCATCACTATCTTCCAGAGAAGGTGGAGAATGGCCAATGGTGGTTTGAACGGATCAAGCTTGAAGCATCGGACATGGGTGTAAAATGTGAGCTTGAAACATATCTGTCCAGTAAGGAGACGAACTGATAGTCTGTTCCAGTGGTCTTGATGAAAGCTCGGTCTTTTGACACCATCTTCGGAAACCCCATTAGCAAGTTCGCGCACAAGGCAGACATCCTTCGTCTCCAAGCATTACTCGAGTATGGCGGCATCTATCTCGACCTGGATGTCTATACGATAAGGTCATATGAGCCATTTATGCACTTCGATACGGTACTGGGCTTAGAAGGCGGAGTATCGCCTCTACCGCGTCAAGGCCTCTGTAACGGCTTGATGATCGCAGCAAAGAATTCGACATTCATTCAGAAATGGTACCAGACGTATAAGGCATTCAATGACGATGATTGGGCTGGCTTGTCAATCAGAATGCCCCTCAAGATCGCCTTGCGACATCCCGAAGAAGTGCTCGTGATGGACCCTATGTCCTTCTTCTATCCTATGTGGAACAAGGCAGGACTGCAGATGGTACATTCCAGGTGGGTTGCTGTCGAATATTCACGTGGTCCAGTAACTCAAGTTTCTCACCTTACTCAGGTACGCTGAACTGTACGGAGAGGGTTGGGACTTCGACGAAAGTCGCCAATTCGCATATCACGCCTGGAGTTCTTTCGCAAGCCGCAAATGGCTGAACAGGATAACGCCAGATAGGATCTTCGAGGTGGAGACTAGCTTCAACATCTTGCTGAGGCGCTGGACAACAGATGAGCTGAGAAGAGATTGGAGAGCAGCCGTTGAGCAGGGCCTTGTAGTAAAATGAGCGTTCCTGTTGACTCTTTCAAGTTGCCCATATCGAGGTCCCGCGGCCACCGGGCATCCCTTTCGGCGACGAGCAGTGAACTTGACTACAGAATCTGCTCGGTTCCTTTGCACCTGCGTACCACTCATCGCAGACACCCAATACCGGCTCATGACCGGAGCCAAGGTGAACGTTGGGCGGTGTGGCAGCCTTACGTACCATCGAGTGCTGAGATGCAGATAAACTTCCTACATCTCTCTCCTACTGACTCCAGCGCAAGCCCGCAATTGGGAAGCTCCGCTGCGCTACGAGAGGACCAACCCCGAAAAGATGGCAACATCTTGATACTATTTCCAGCCACTTATGCCGCAGGAATGTTCAGACATGACTATGAAGGCTGCGTCCTCCAAGTCTGCAAGTCTGCCGATGAGCTCTCAGAGTGGCGCGAGGAGAGGCTCTTGCCGTATACGCCTGCAGTGTGCTAGACCGAGAAAAACGCAGTTTACGGATGTGCGAATCTTGCAGAGAAGTGTGCGGGTTCGGCAAGGGCTTGTGTATTTAGTGGCCGGATATTACACACCAACGAGATCTAGGGCTGGCTCGATGCCTCCGCAGGCATGAGATTGGCAGTCTCGCTGCGTGTTTATCGCCGCCGCTGACGCGTCGGCTCCAAACACTTCGCTCGCCATGCCCCTGTCCATGTAATAGTCAAGACCCTCCGACTGTGCAAACTGCAACGGTCGGTATCCGCAGAGAGGAACATAGGGAGAGCAGGATCTCCAGTTTGCAGTCTGAGGAGTGCACACAGCGGCTCGTAAGGACCAGAGGCATCGTTGTGAAGGTCTTGCGGCTAGTTGAGCTCGCCTATTCGGCTGCAAAGACGGTGACTTGACTGGTCCGGCATACATCTATATGTCCCATGTTATCAGGCTTGTACACGTTCCTATGGCAATACACGAGGCGTCAGATGGTTGCTATACCTCGGCACCTCCTTGATGCTCACCTGTGAGCGAGCATGCCTGCAATTGGTCGGAGAGGAGACAACAGCATTTGTATAGATTTCGTGGTCTGCCAGAGGGGTCAGCAGTGGATGAAACAGTGAATGCAGTAAGCACACCTAAGTCTTGGAGAGCGTGACTTGGAGCAGCCTGGAAGTCTCGACATGCAGTATCGGGCAGAGTACAACCAGCGGTCAAACTACAAAACATCCCCTTTCATTGGGTGCAATGAAGGGTTAAAATCGCCACTGCAAGCCCAAAACCTCCAGCAGGACGTCAGGGATAACTAACCCTTGAAGGGGGTTAGAATGCCTCCTACGATCTTGCGAGAAGATGATGTGCCCATTTCATACCCATGCCGTCTCGGGCAAGTACCACGTCCCTACCCATATCGCCCTGCTAAAGCGACTCCTTAGACGCTTCCGGCTGCTACAATGGCTCGGTCAAGGCTGTACGTCGGCGTATCTTGCGAAAGACAAGAATGCAGCTTATTCTTCTTTCAAGGGGTATCCAACGTATTCCTGGCCGAGCTCGCAGATCCTGCGGCTTCTGCTAGCAAGCTTCCAAAGGTCTTCGCCTTGAAAGTTGCAGTCGACAGAACGCATCGCTACGTTGCCCATCATACCATCGAAAGGATAGAGGCTACTTTCGAAAGCCAACATGCTCTTGGAAGAGCAGCCAGGCATCCTCTGATAGCGGACATCTTCAGCGATGCCACGCCGCAAGGCTATTGGAAGTATGAATTGATAAGTGAAGCCGGAGTTATGACCGTAGGGAAGCTTCAAGAGTTGGCATCCCTGAAAGGGGAATCAACGTTAATTGAGGACAGGACAAATGGTGCCGAGACTTACGATGCGTGCATTGAGGCGGCAGCAAAAGCAAGATGCCAGGTCTTGCCGCTCCCTTTCCTGCGATACCTTGCAGCGCAACTGTGTCTAGCTGTCGATCACTTGCATAGCAAAGGTTTCTGCTGGGGAGATCCGCAGCATAACAACATCATTGTGATGTCCGACTTCACGATGCGCCTTATCGACGTTCATGAAGCCGACGGAGTTGTTGATCAGCAGAAGAGGGACCTCGAGATGCTAGCTGGTCTTCTGTACAATCTTGTGGTGAGTATCTGTGTGTGCTTCGCATGCAACGCTGAGTACAAATCACTCCATATGATTTAGACGGGAGATCCAGACTTCCTCTTCAAGGACACAGACTGGCTTCTGGAACGCTTCGAAAGTTGCCGTACTGCAGCACCCCTCTTGTTTGAGATGCTAGAGCAGCTTCTAGCGGAGAAGTGTGTCTGCAAGATATATTCCGCCAAGTTCTGGACGACACATGCGGTCGGCTCAGGCATCGACTTAGCCAGCATTAGAGAGAACAACATCTTCTCTGGATCGGCGCTGTTGAAGAGAGCTGCTTGGGAGAGCTTGGGAAAAGATATGGCAGAGCTTCTCAAGGCGAGCGGAGTAGACGGCTCTTGAAGGGCACTTTATCGACGCTTCGCCGGGATCAGGGTATGATCTGCAACTTGTTCTTTCTTGCGAAGCCAGCTAGGTTCAGGTCCTTGGAATAGACGGCCGACTAGCGCGTCATTTTGATGATGGTGTGCAAGCTCTATCCGGCGCACTCCTGGTAAGGAATCAAGTACGGTCCGTGGTCGAGCAGTAGAATGCTCATGTCCGACTGTATAGAGCTCTATGGGCACGAGGAGTCTATTGCCGTCTCGTCCTAAATCGTGCAGATGAACTGCTTGCGCCTGGCAGCAGCAGGATCAGCATCGCGTTTGCCTTTGCCTTAAATAAGCATCTAACCAACCTCTATCTGATCTACGTAGACGTCGGCGCTCAATAAATGCTGCTCCAGCTTTGCGACGTCGTCTCTGTTGCGTATGGCTGCCCCAAGCATCTCCCTGCGGGATAATTGGCATCAGTTGAGCCTATATACACTTGTTTGACGGTCATTGACTTTGCGCGAAAGAGGAAAAGCCGTCTTCTTCGCTGTCCTTCAAGACGAGGTGTGATGCGGATAGCTCGCCGATAGAGAGCTCTGATGATGGAAGGCATTAGGTCAGGACAGAATGGGAAGGGTCATGTCTTGTGTTTAGGTAGTAATTTAGCCTGTCAAACACGTCAATAATTGCACGTCGAGTTGGCACTGAGACATCCAGAGGAGCTTGAAATCTGGACAAATCATCAGGAAATCTCAAGACTTTCGAACGGGGCAAAGAGCAGTGTAGAATACATCAAGAGAAGATCTAACGAGTGGAAGGACATAAGACAGGCCTGCGCTGTTCAAGAGAGGGAGAAAACCCGTAAGACGGGCCCTGGGAAATTTGGCGCACGAAAAGTAGCGATAATCTGGCTGGAAGACACCAAGGACACGATGGACACACCTTCCACACCTTCGCTAGCTGGACCTGCTAGACGGACGCGGCGTGGTGCTGCAGCGACGCCTGCTGGATCAACCACAAACTTTGGACGGCCTGGCAGCGCTATCAACGCAGCAGACTCGCCCTACGCTCGCCAGGCGCCAGCGACTGTAGCTTCAAGCCGCCCCAATCTGCGTCGCGACGCTTCTAGTAGTACTCTGGCAAGACTCGAGGGCGGCCAAGATGCGCGGACGCCGGCTCCTGTAGCAAGCAAGAAGGACAGGCGTAGATCACTGATGGGCGCAGTCGGGTCATCAGATACACCCAG
Source organism: Erythrobasidium hasegawianum (assembly GCA_001972285.1). Taxonomy (NCBI): domain Eukaryota; kingdom Fungi; phylum Basidiomycota; class Cystobasidiomycetes; order Erythrobasidiales; family Erythrobasidiaceae; genus Erythrobasidium; species Erythrobasidium hasegawianum. The sequence continues at coordinate 353,919 of BCII01000015.1, read as the reverse complement.
TCTACTAGGCAGAGTCGTACGGAAAAGTTTGGGCTGGCTTGTGGGACGGCCAATCCCAAATCTTGACGATGATGCAGAAAGCGAGAGTCGCGGAGACGAGGAGACAGGCCAAGCTCACGATACAAGGGATAGAGGGACAGACAACAAATCTGCTAGACCAGCTTCTCTAGCCTTCCCTCCTCCACCGGCCAAGCGAACCTACGCTGCTTCCCCATCTGTAGCGTCTAGCTCGCTGGCTTTCACCCAGTATCAAGCCGATGATACTGAAGACACTGTATCACCTAAGCGAGTTCGCTCATCGCATTCAACGCTCAATCTACCGACTGCAGCAAGCGTTCCATCCAGCTTGGCGCGTGCCTCCGCTGGACCTTCGTACGCTGCTTCAAGGCATCGTAGTCCTGTTCGCAACACATCTCCTTCCAGGCCGAACGGTTTCGGATCAGGCCTCTCCCGATCCAAGACATCCATCTTCGCAGGACGGCCACCACCTCTAGCACTCTCGGCCAATCTTCCCACTTCAGCATCGATGCGATCTGCATCTCCTGGAGCGGATAGTCAGACGGCAATGGCTGCTCCTGCGTCCGCTTCCTTCTCTACCTTTGGTCTTCAATCTCAGTCACCTTTCCGGATAGGGCGTTCTCCTGAATTACCTGTAGACGCCTTAAACATATCTTCTGGACTCGCTCAATCGCCATCAGTGCCTCTAGAGCGGCTAGCCATACAACAGCAACAGGCGCGACTAGGAGACAGGCTGTATCCATATCAGCGCTCGCCCTCAGTAGTTTCACAGACTGGCAGACCAGGCAACATTCCCTTTTCCTTCTCGATGGCGAATGGCTTGTCCGGAAGCAAGCGTTCTCATGCAGCAATGTCGACCTCACCTCCCAAAATCTCGCCGGCTCGTTCTAATTTCTCCTTCTCGCGCTACAACATCCCGTCACCTTCTAGTACGGACTTTGCTGGATCTGATGGCTACCATCGAGCGAAGCGCCAGAAGACATCGGTCGTCTGGGATCCGTCGAAAGGCTTCGTGGCTGGGGACGAGCACGGCAACCCAATCAAGGACGAACCAGCTCAGTCTGCCCCACCCAAAAACGAAGCTGAACGTATACTGGAGAGACTCGAGAGCATCCGGCGGCCGCAGTTGGATACTCTCCGGAACAAGGTATGCTGTTTTCCTCGCAGCGCACAAAACAATAAGCCCATGCTCATTCAATATATTCTTATATGCAGAGTCCGAAACGCATCAACGTGCCTTTACCTGCTATCTCCACGCCCTCAAACGATTCTATCTTTGCGACTCAGATCACAGCTTCTCGCTCTGTGCCAGCCTTGACTAGCCATGCTATCTCGCCATACGCACGCCGCCAATTAGCCGTGGAAGAGCAAACTACCAGTCAGCGCGATAAACTGAAGAGCGAGGGAGGCATCGGCGAGCGGATGCGCTTGGCGGTCGTGGAACGGGAGAATCGGAGAAAGCGCATGGAGGCAGACGAGGATGAGATTGATAGATTGATGACAGGCACAGACGCTCAGGATGGGGCTAAACGAGGCGATGACAGACACGATCAAGAAGCGGAGGATCAAGATGGAGAGGCAGAGGAACATTTGGCGGATCTACCGCAGCCTCATCGCCGCAGAACAAGGCAGAGAACTCGGGAACTCAGTGTAATGAGCGAAGCTTCTGACATACAGGAAGACAGTCAGGCCTTCTCGCCGCGTAGGTCTACGAGACACAAAGGCAAGGGTAGAGCGCAAGAATCGGAGACAGAAGATGCTCAGCCGTCATCTAAGCGGCGACCCGGTCAGACAAGGGCGCCGAAGAGTGCTAAAGCACCCGAGCCCGTGGAACCGAAGAAGAAAGCTAAGAAGGTCACAAAGCCAGGCAAACAGACGAGTATCAGAGATGGCGACTCTGCAACTGAAAGCGAGGAACATGAGAGCGCCGAAGAGGGTGTCAAGACACGCTCAGGCCGAAGATTGCGGTCACCAGGCCCAGCGTCACCTCCGCCTGCTGCAGCTGCCAGAAAAACGAAAGAAAAGCGGCCAACTTCACCTGTGCCGGATAAGGCTGCGAATCGAAGACAAGCTGCTGCAAGCATAGACCAGGTCATGGCATCTGATACGGGTGAATCCAAGAATACACAGAGCAGAAATCAGAGCTCGCGATCGAAGGATGTGGAGGAGACGACTTCTAGGCCAGCATCGCGGCGGAAGCTGATGTCCTTCGCGGCAAGCGATAATGAGGAAGATGAAGATGACGAAGCGCCAATTACAGAGGAGCAAGCACCTATCGATAACGAGGGACAGTCCTCCCGCCCCGAAAGGCTCGAGATGGCAAAGCTGAAATTGCCGAACTCTATCTTCACAAATCGCTTCAGCTTCGGTAAAACTCCTCAGTCGCCAGTTCTGGCAGCACGGTCCCGCTCAGCCTCGGTTCTTGACGAGCAGGAACTCCCACCTGCTGTCACTTCTGTCGAAGACTCTGGCGCGTCCGAAGGTATTGCGACAGGCGAATCGTCACAAGCCACCACCAAGCCTATGTTTGCCTTCAAACCGCCGACGTTGGAGCCTGCAGCTTCTGCTTCTCTGAACACGCCGTTACCAGCTCCTGCCACGTCCAGCTTCTCTTTCAAGCCAGTATCGCAAGCTACAGGCACCGAGACCAATGCGACTGTCAAGCCAGCATCTCCTTTCTCCTTCGCTCTACCCGTCAATCCAGCTCCTCCTTCGGTAGCAGGTACCACAGCTCCTGCTTCATCTGACTCTAACAAGTCCAATGGACCCCCTGCCTTAGCGAGCCCAGCTCCCGCCTTCAATTTCGGTCCCAAGCCCACGGAAGTGCAAAGCGTTAATGGGGCCAGTCAAGCGCCTAGCTTACAGGCCGACAAGGTACAGTCCAACTCGTAGATGAATTCTAGCCGGACTTACTGATATGCTATCTTAGGCCAAGAGTACGCCCTTCTCGTTCGGCATGCCGAAGACTGCAACGGAGGCTCCTGCGGTCAACGCTTCTGCAAATGCCAGCAATCCATCCGCTGCCTTTCCCTCTGCCGCGTCCACCGCTCCTTCAGATGTGCAACCTAAAGCACCCACTTTCTCATTCAATACCGGCTCACAGAATTCATCTAGTACAGACAAGCCGGTGTCTACACCCTCATTCACCTTCGGCAAGCCTGTCAGTGCAGCAAATGAAGTTGCGCAACCAGCTAGTAAGCCATCCTTCTCTGGCTTCAGCTTCAAGCCAGCTACGAGCACTGGGGTTTCCGATACACCGGCCAAGGTACCTGCTCCAACTGACGGTTCAGTGACGAATGGGACCTTCGCATCGCCCGATGCCATGCAGCAAAGTCCGCCAACAATAAAACCGGCAACCTCCACCGCTGGACCCTTCTCTCCTGTGATAGCTCCTGCAGCGAAAGGCTTCTCCTTTGGCACGTCGACTGCAACTGCACCTACACCTGTGGAGACTGGCAAACCAGCTTTCAATTTTGGTGCAGCCCAGACTGCGCCTAGCATCCAGCCGAGTTCTACTGCCGCTCCGACATTCTCTTTCGGAGTCTCCAGCCCTTCGACGACATCGACTCCCGCCTTCAGCTTCGGTAGTAATGCTGCATCAGGACAGCCACCTTCTTCGTCCGCTGGCGCCAGTACGGCTTTTGGGGCCAACGGCACCGGAGCGGCATCTGCAAATCCTTTTGGTGCTGCTGCAACACCTGCTTTCGGAGCATCGTCCCAGACGTCTGCACCCAAGCCTGCTTTCACTTTTGGGAGCGCTACACCTTCTCCGTCCACGAATACGGCATTCAACTTTGGCAATAGCGCCACTGCTGCACCGTCTACGCCATCATTTACTTTTGGTAGCGGAGCGTCCCAATCGACTGCGCAAAGCCAGCCTGCCTTCAGCTTTGGTGCCAGCAGCAATACTGCCGCGTCAACACCTGCCTTCAGCTTTGGAGCAGCAGCCCCTTCGCCGGGCGGCTTCACATTCAGTGCTGCCCCAACGCCCAGTGTTGGGGATTCAATGACGCCTGGAGGTACTGGCATTCCGGGAGCGTCTCTCTTCAATGCAGGTATAGTAGGCGACGAACCCACTAGCCCTAACAAGGGACGGCGGCCTATCAAAGGCTTGAGGGGAGCGCGCAAGCCTTAGAGACGCAAGGAGTTGTCGAGAACCCACTATACAAAGGGAGAATCGATACGGTTAGTGGAAGGGCTTGTCTGGCAGTCTCGAAGATGGCTGCGGCATTGTACGGATCTCTAGTGTACGACGTAGATGACATTCGTAACGACACATGAAACGAGTGTTGCGAGCTCGTCCTCCTGCACAACTGCTCGCTATATTCCAGCCCATGTTTCGTAGTCTGGCACAAGACAACCATTACCCGAATATGAAGATTGACACACGAATCTGAGTATTGACCACACCTTAAGTACACAGCTGTTAACCTCGCACGACTACGATATACGGTATCTTGCTGAGCCTTGCGCAGACAGCCCCTATTCTCACTCGGACCTGCATCGACTTTCGACAAATCCGCCAGGCGAAGGCCAGGCTGATAGACACTGGATAAGAATGCTAACTCGTTCTGCATACGGCAATACTTTGATCCTTGTTTGCTGGCTGCACCTGCCATAAGCGTACCTGGCTTGTTCTGATCGGCATGGCATGCCTTGCTGAGCTCGACCCACAAAAGTGCAATCCGAAGTTGTGTTGTTTATCGAACGCTGCGCAGACCTCTCTCGCTGGTTATGCGCTGCTTCGGACGTTCTGCCTGCATCTCTGATCCTTCTGCGACATCTGGCCGTTAGAGCAGGGAAGCTGCCATTCGACTCGTGCGGTGCGGTCAACCATCACGGGTCTTGGCCAACATCTTTGTCAAAAACTGACACTCCGCCTAATGCACGACAGATGTTGGACCAAACACAGAGCAAGCCTGCAACGGCCGACTCGCAAGGCTTCAAGCTACCTCTTCCTTCTCCGGTGACTTCCCTGGATGATGTCGAAATGCAAGAGACAGCAAGACAGGATCCGCCGCCGACGGCTGCAACACAGCAGAGCTCAATAATGGATGATCGAGACTCTGGACTCTTTAGCTTCGACAGACCTGGCTCGCGGGCTGGCGCTTCTAGCTACTTTGCTGGATCTGGATCACGGCTCAACACAGGAATCGGCATTTCTTACGACCATCTTCCACCTGGGACTGGGATGCGTGGCCGCCCATTGACATCTATGACTATACCAGAAGAATCTGCACTCGACTTGAACCAGCCGTTGTCTGCGGCCGCCGCCCTAGCAGCTGCTTATCGTGACGGCAGACCGATACCTCAAACAGCAGCGTCAAACCGTCGCTCACTGGGCACTCCAGTCATAGAGCTAGCCGAGCATATGCGGCATGCATCTGAGCGGGAGGAGCGCATGGATTCAGAAGTCAGCAGCCCTGACACGGGAAAGACAGAAGCCGAGTGAGGTTCAGAACAAGATGAGCTCAATATCCTGCTAACTATATTCTTACAGCACTATGTCGAGCAAGAAGAGCCAACAAAAAGAAACAAATCCCTACGAGAATATGGACCCGGAAGAACTCATGAAAATGGCAGATCAAATAGACTTCCTAGACGGTCACGGCGACCGTTTGCCGGGCGATGAAGAAGATTCGCCATTCGCGGAAGTACGCGCGAGCGTCAGCAACTTCGACGATCCCGACATCCCTTGCCTGACCTTTCGAGCGCTCTTTCTGGGCATCATGTTCACTTGCTGTGGTGCCGCCGCAAACACGTATTTCAATGTGCGCTACCCGGCACCCTTGGTCACACCGATGACAATCCAGGTGCTTTCCTACCCCTGCGGAGTCTTGCTGGCACGGCTTCTGCCGGTTCGCGATTTCAAGACGCCTCACTTGTTCACCAAACTAGGGATGGCTAGCGATTGGTCCCTCAATCCGGGACCCTTCAACATCAAAGAGCACACTGTGATCATTATAATGGCAAATGTTGGGATCGCGCCGGCCTTGGCTGTTCATACGGTCTTGGCTATAAAAAAGCATTTCGGCGTGCCCACTACGTTTGGGTTCGATATTCTAGCACTGCTAGCTACCCAGGCAATAGGCTTCTCTTTCGCTGGGTTGTGCCGGCGTTTCCTCGTATGGCCGGCGGCGCTCATCTGGCCTCAAACGCTTGTCACCTGCACTCTTCTCAACACTTTCCATGCAGAGGATGACGACGGATCAGACGGATCACTCACAAGATACCGATACTTTCTGTACTTATTTGCGGCAGCTGCGGTTTGGTACTTCGTTCCTGGTCAGTCCGCTAGTATCATCCATCACAATACAGTAACTAAATTCACGAGTTTCTACTAGGCTTCCTATTTATAGGATTATCTGCCTTTTCTTGGGTCTGTTGGATCGCACCTGGTAAGTAACAAGCCTTTTGCAGCGTTCACACCGCTGATACAGCCTCGTAGAGAATCTCATCGTCAATCAGCTTTTCGGCGTCATGTCGGGGCTTGGTATGAGCTGTCTCACGTTCGACTGGTCTCAAATCTCCTATATCGGTTCACCACTTGTGTCGCCATGGTGGGCCATCGCCAATATTGTTATTGGATTTGTTGCAATATACTGGATCATGGTGCCTATAATCTATTACACAAACGTACGTCCCCGAGATGCCTCAGCTGCTTTCACCGGTTAATTGCCCACATGTTGGCTGATGACACATACAGACCTGGGGAAGCGGATATCTGCCAATCTCGGTCAATGGAGTCTATGACAGATTCGGCACAGAGTACAACGTGTCTAGGATATTGAATGCGGAGCGCAATCTCGACGTTGCCGCATACCGGGACTATTCACCGCTCTACTTTCCGACTACCTACATGGTTCTCTACCTTGTAGCATTCGCGCTCACTACATCGATCCTGGTCCACACAGCTCTTTATCACGGTCCAACAATGTGGAAGACTTTCCGGAATCTTAAAGCAGCCCAAACGGACATACATGCGAAACTCATGCTCGCATATCGTGAAGTGCCTGCGTGGTGGTACGCCCTTGTTATGCTCGCCTTCGCTTCAATGTCTGTGGCCCTGGTGGAGGTAAGCTTAAATCCGTCGTTCATGAAGACTACTGACACATCGTAGGTTTATAATACTGAACTTCCCCTCTGGGGAGTGCTGCTGTCTTTGGTCTTGCCAGCGATCTACCTGATTCCTTCAGGGTTTATATATGCTCTAGCGAATCAACAGGTAGCAGACCGCATAGGACTCTGCTCGACTTCGCTGACCCCTTGTAACCAAGACCTCGATCAACGTCATATCCGAACTCGTCATAGGATACATCCTGCCTGGCAAGCCAATCGCAAACCTCGTAAGAGTCGCCTATGGCAAAATTCCCCGTACGTATGATAACTAATAGATCCTCTTCAGATCTTCAAGACATTCAGTGCCCAACCGTTGCAGAATGGCCTGTATTTTGTGCAAGATCTGAAGCTGGGGCACTACATGAAAATTCCGCCAAGGACGACATTCGCAGGTGGGCCATCAATCGAAAGGTAGTAAGCCTTACTGATCATTCGTTTCCTGGATCTAGTACAAATGATCGCAGTTGTTATAGCTGCCTTCATTCAATCAGGCATGATAGAAGGCCTAGATCGAGCAGTACCTGATTTCTGCATGTCCGGCCAAGCTCAAAACCTGACATGTCCTGCAACGCGCACAACTTTCAATGCGGCTATAATCTGGTAGGCCGAGCACTCGCTAGCCGAACAGGAAACTGACACTTTCTCTCAGGGGAGCTATAGGACCAAGTCGTCTTTTCGGATCGGGGTCACCGTATCGGGGGCTTTTATGGGCCTTGCTGGCAGGGGCTGTTGCTCCTTTACCTGCATGGCTGCTTTCGAAGCGGTATAAATCTTCCTTTTTGGAGAAAGTCAATTTTCCTGTCCTGTTCTCGGCGATGTTTCTCATTCCGCCGGCCACTGGTATCAACTTTTCGTCGTGGGGCCTGGTCGGATTCGTCTTCCGTAGGTTATGCGACAGTATGCTCGCGTTTGCTCACGCTCTAACCTCGTCCTCCAGAATTCGCGCTGCGACGATATAAATTCCGCTGGTGGTCCAAATACAACTTCATAACCTCAGCGGCAATGGATAGCGGGACCGTCGTAGGAATCCTCGTAGTGTTCCTCTTACTGCAACTACCCAAAGGCGGCCTGCAGCTGGACTGGTGGGGAAACACAGTATTTACTAACACTCTGGATGCTGCCGCGATGCCTTTTAAAACTGCGTAAGGCTATCCCTTCATCATTTTCTGGTTCAGTATGGCTAACCATCATCAATCAGGCCTATTGAAGGATTCGGAAGGACTGCTTGGTCATAAGTCTCAGTGCTATTCAGAATGTAATTATAGCATTGTACAATGTATAATAGGGCATTGTACAGAGACTGATAGAGGGTAGGTGTCGTTATCTCTAATGAAGGATGTTGGCATCCGTCGTCGCTGCATCGTGATTGGAGGCCGTAGCCAGACGTGCTATTTCATCTGTTGCCGTGCTGAACGTGAGGGCTGAGGCAGGCTGTATCGTAGATCAGCTGTGTTCCGAATACTAAGAAAGTACACATACCATTCGTGCTCACTGACGACCGACACCACCGCGGCCCCAACCGCCTCTGACGGGCGCAGCGCCAGTGCCAACTTCTTGACGTTCGACGAGCTCCTCACGTTTGCCGACTCCACCTCGTCCCCAACCGCCTCTGACGGGGGCAGCGCCAGT
>BCII01000015.1:0-344920 GCA_001972285.1 Erythrobasidium hasegawianum | reverse complement strand
CCCCAACCGCCTCTGACGGGGGCAGCGCCAGTGCCAACTTCTTGACGTTCGACGAGCTCCTCACGTTTGCCGACTCCACCTCGTCCCCAACCTCCCCTAACAGGAGCAGTACCGTTACTAAGCTCTTGTCGCTCCTGTTGTCAAAGTGTAAAAAGTCAGTCACCATATGCGGCTGGCTATGACGCCGGAATAGGAAAGAGTCTCGCCTCGACGACTGGAGCCGCGAATGCAGCGGCTGCGAGAGCCAATACGGTGAAAATAGTGAGCTTCATGAGTCGTGAGAAGTGGTCGTAAAGAGCTGTGACTTTCAGGAGTGTGTGTTGGCTGAGGAGTAAGGAACGAAGGAACAGGCAGCCTTAACCCGAGAGCGTTTTATACGAGCGGGAAATCGGCACGGCTCTCCCACCTCTCAGCCAACCTCTTTGCTGCATTTTTTGCCACACAGAATGAGCAAGGTTTGACAGCATCCAATTATGAACAAAAGTAATTGAGGCAATTTATGTCACGGGGATGTTCGATCGCATGGACGACGCGTGGTATTTCGCTGGCGGAAGCAGATTTTAAATGGGAACGCGTCTTCTTCTTATCTTTATCGCGGAATGCTCTTTCATCAAATCGGTTCACCGTCAGCTCGGACCACAAAGCTTGTCTTTGTTGCATTCGAGGAGGGCCTCTGCGTTGCGATGTCCATTCGTTTTCGAAACTTTGACTAGCATGCCTGCAGGCAACCTACCCAAACGTCTCCTCCGGTCTCGACTCTCAGATCTTCAGCAGACGGAAACGAGGTGAAAGCGAATTCTGCGAGTCGACCTGGCTTCCAGTACGCGAAATGTGTTGGATTAGGTTACGTAGAAATTTGAGGATGTCATCAGCCAGCTATACCTTAGACACAAGCTTACACGCAAATTAAGGGCGACACCTGCACAAATTGTATACTCGTACCTGTATGAAGGTGAGAATTGCGATACATTTGGCCAATCAGTTATGTAGACGTCAATAATGCCGCCTTGGCTTCGTTGTGATGTCAAGCTTGGAAATTAACATCAGCCGCACAGATGCCTGCGCTGCCTGGCGTGCGAAATGGATGCACAAGCATTCAATTGCTGTTGTATTGGGGAGGTGCGTATTGTCGAAAGTCGAGGGGAACGTATACAATGCCCAACTGCCATGTGTCGAAGGTCCCGGCTGCCAAGGTGGCCGATTTCGCTACCTGTTTGGTGCTCGTAAGAACCACACGGTGGCTCGAGCCTTCTCTATTCGTATTAAGAACGTGGTTGACTCTTTGGTGGTGCGTGAGGTGGTGCTTTTGGTCCTTCCCGAAAGGCCTGGTAGAAAGACGTCACGTCCTGCTTTGCCCAGGTTGGAATCAAGCCAGAGATACGATATCTGAGATGGGTTCCGTCTTGGGGTCGGTCTGAAGGAGCCAGAAAGGAACCGCACTCGATGGAAGGCGAATCGCGAACGTTATCGCGCCAGAACTGGAAGTGCAAGACACGCGCAGCACAGCATCTGGTGCAGATGGAGATTGATGCAACCTCTCCGAGTAAGGTAGAGCGCAGAGCCATCCGAATAGGTAAAGGATCTAACCCATCAGCAGCCAGAAGTCGGATTGGAACAAGGGTCGTCGAAGTCGCGTGACGCTCGTGCAAATACATGGATATAACAGAGCGGTTGCAGGTGCAGCAATGAAGATCGCGTGTAGACAATGCATCACTCCCTGCATTACTGATCGTACAATAAATTCAGAAACAGAAAGTATTTACTTATCAGTACCACGACTCAGGCCCAAACCCTGCTTCAGGCGTATCTAGAATAATTCATCAGCAATTGTACGCAGCTCTCAACCAGAGGACTTGTCCTCACCACGATACGGTACTCCTACCCAATCCGCCGTCCGTTTATATACCTCGTTCCCCCACCATTTGCTAAGCATATGCATTAGTAGAAGTGAGAAGAGATTCCGTGCCTTGGCTTACACTTCAATGGTACCCTCTCGAGGCAGCTGCAGAGCAAAGAAGATAAAGAGTGCAGAGAGGATCGTGCCTGCCTCCAAGGCACAGGAGGTCACGAAATTGAATTTCGACCACCATCGGAACCGCCTCCTGCGAAGCCAGAATTCTAGGGTCATCGACGAGGGGATTCAGCCAAGCACGCTCGCGCTCTTGACAAGAAAACTCACGAAATACGGCACTGACGAGGAACCACGAAGAGTAGTTGATTCCCGTAGCCGGAGGTATCCAAGTCGCACCGTTAAGCATGACTGGAATATTGATGTGTCTGACCCAGCTTTCCGGCCATTTTCTCGCCATGAAGAAGAAAGGTATAGGCAGTACGAGTCCGAGCAGAAGGAGGTAGAGCAAGGGACGATACGGCGAACCATGGCCAAAGAATCGTTCAGGTCCGATCAGACCCCTGCAGACAAGCTTATCAGACTTTCGTTGGTCGTTACCTAGCACAAAGAGTACTGACCAGATAATAGATGCTTCAAATGCAACGTGCGATATCGGACAAACCAAAAGGGCATGTTGGTCGTCGGCACATAGATCTGGAACAAGCGATTCCATCGCCCTCTTCATGCCCACTTGTACGAAGCATGAGATGGTGATTCCGACCATTTGTGCTGTTGACGAGCGCCATAATCAGTCTCCGCATATATCGTGTTGAGATGCTATACGCACCTATGAAGCTGGCTCTAGGCGGTATCTTCATATAGTGCCCCAGCTTCAGATCCTGCACGAAATACAGGCCCGATTGCAAGCCTTGAACACTGAAGGCTTTGAACAGCTACCATGTGACATTAGCCAAACTTGTTGCATCCGTCCATTTTCGAGGCACGCACCATATTCGCGACAGGACGGCCTGGGAGTGCATAGCCGGGAATGACCTCAGATACTAGATTGACCGTGAGCTGTTCATCAGGTCAGCTTTCTCACATCAGTGAAGCAGTTTTAATGATGGCAGGACGCACGATCTGCGCTGTTATAGCGAAAATGTAGCCTCCTGGCAGTATGTAAAGTGCCGGAACCAGAATAGCCAGGAAGAGTGCCCATACAGTCAGGCCAGTATCGTACACCTGCCAGAAGCGATCAGCCACTGACCAAACAATTGAGCATCGGATTGTGCGGACTGACTTCGACGGCGATGATAGCCAAGACGGTGCAAACCAAGAAAACTACCCAGTACCACCAATCTGCAACTTCTGGGTAGTTTCGCATGAGCTTCATGTGAACATCCTCATCTTCAGTTGCCGTCTTTCTGAACTTTCGATAGATGTCTTTCCCGCTGTACAGCACCACATGTACGATGGAAGCGGTCGCCAGGCAGAAGGAAATGCCATAGACGATGGCATAGGTCGTAGACATAAACAGCGGTGAGTATGCTTCGTACTTCTCTTGATTGAAGGTCATGCCGTCGTTGGTGACCATCGAGACGTTGTAATATTGGCCAAAGCGATCGAAATTGCCTGAAACACTGATTGGCATGTACGAGAAGTTCCATACCTGCGTGTTTGGTCATCTCAGCCTTCGTCACCTGTACATCTCATGGGGTTGCTACTCACATTTGAATAGTAGAGAGCGGGCACGATGACCCAGTAAATAATGCAGAAGCCCGCGAATATGTTGACTGCTGCGAACCAAGGCACGACCAGTGGAGATCCAGTGTATGCGATCTGAGCCCAGTCGAATGTGATGCCGGACATGCCGAGTCCAGTAGAAATACCAAAGAGTTGGTTGACGACTTTCTGTCGAGGGAATATCCAGCATATGTATGAGAAAACGCTGAGACCAGTGAAAAGGTAACCTAACACGGGAAGAGACTTAGTCACGGCGTCCTGCAACACATAAGGGGAAGTGCTCACCTGGTAGCAGGAACCAAAGGAAGCCGGCTATGATAACATATGTAAAGTACCGGAAGCGAGTGAGCGACCCATCTGATCCATCATCGTCTTCAGCATGAAATGTGTTGAAGAGGGTACAAGTGACGAGATTCTGCGGCCAGACCATACTGCCTGGCCATACCAGATATCTGCGACATAGTCCCGCGAATGAGAAGCCGATGATCTGAGTGGAGAGGACAATGAGGAAGTCGAAGCCTATTCCTTTCGGTTGCTTGTAGAATTTGTCAAGAACCAAGGTAAGGTTAAGAGCGTAAGGAGGAGAAAGCGTGACGTTTGCGATCATGACTACGATTGTATGCTCTTTGATGTTGAAGGGACCGGGATTGAGTGACAAGTCTTCGGGAAACCCGATGTATCTCAAGAACGCAGGAGTCTTGACTGATTTCGTAGGTAGTGTGTAGCTGAGGAGCGTTCCGAAAGGGTAGGAGAGCAGTTGTACTGTGACTGGCGAAATAAGGGGAGAAGGAAAGCGGATATTGAAGAAGAAATTGAGGCATCCACCCAGCATGAGGAAGAATATGCCCAAGAACCACGAGCGGAAAGTGAGGACTGGCATTTCTGGATCATCGATATTTGATACGCTCGCTCGGACTTCTGGAAAGGGGGAATCTTCATCTACGCCTTCGTAGAGGTCGTAGCCTGAGATTGAGTGTTTGTCCCCGTCTATCGCAGATATTGCTGTAGCGCCTCGACTGCTGAGGGCTGCCGTCATGGGTCTCCGACTTGCTGTATATCCAATACTTGGTGATATGTTGCTTTCTCCTCCGCGACTTTGTGGAATAGCAGTGGTGTACCCTCCATCCCGATTCAGCTCCTGCATAGCATATTCGTTGAGCTTGTACAGATCAGGCGAGTCTTGCCCATCCCACTCTTGCACAATCGCCATCCCAGTACTACCTTTACCAGCTTTCAACGACCTAGAGCGCGCTTTCGTCATGAAAGAGCTGCCGCCTGTTCGATGGCTGTATCCATCCTCTCCATCCTCTAGCTGCGACTTGTACTCTGGCAGAAAAGTAGACACGGGAGTGCCTTGTACCGAGACCGGGAAGGTAGAGCCTTCTGCCATGCCTATGACAGGCGTGCCTTCGCGCTGCGCCATAGGCAGGTCGTTCTCCTGAAGGTGTTCTTGGCGATTGTACGGCTGATGACCAGCTGTAGTGGTGTAGATGGGCGAGCCGGGGTAGACGAAAGGCTGTCTTCGTTTACCTAGACCGCTCTTGGTGGATATTGCTGTAGTGGGCCTGTTGCTCTGCACCTGCTGAGCATAGCGAGCCGCCGGCGAGAGTCCGTCCTCACCAGCAGGCGCATCCATATGGGAGTATGGGTCTAGCGCTGAAGAAGATGAGATAGGCCGATGTATATTGTCGTCGTGCTGCAGCGACTGCGAAGCTGCGATGCCCGAAGGAGGAGTAGAGGGGGGAGGTTGGACTGGCTCTGACGGTGTCTGCTGCTCGCTTTCGCCAGACTGAGGAGGTGCAAACTTGAACATCCCATTTTCTTCATCGTCATCTTCGTCCCCTGCTTGTGCGTTTACGACTGCATGCTCGGTAGTATCGGGCGACCCTGTGGAAGCGTCTCGCTCGGCGTCCTTCGAGTGGGGATGCCTCTCGTGATGCTTGCGAACCATCATGTCGGTGCCTTGTTGCGCTTGCTGCTGATCACTTGAACCGCTAGCGTAGGCTGAGGTAGCGTCTTCTAGCGCAGCATCGTTGACAGGCAAATCCTGACTGTCATTCCGCTTGTTCTTGCTAGCCTTGGCCTTGAACAGGTTGACCATGGCTGACAGCTAATAGCTGACCTGGCTAGAAGAACCAAGTTGGCGCTAATCCAAGCGAGAGATGGTCTGCTGTCTGTCTATGGCTCCATGCGGCGAGTGGATGGATAGTCGACAAGCGACAGGATCAAGGATGGGATCCAGAGGTCGGTGCCGTGCGGTACTCGCGATGCTTCGCGTTGGACGCTGTCAAAATCTTGCCCTCGGATGTAGGGAGACGATGGGAAGACTTGAGAAGTGGTAAGACTGCAGTTCAGTCTCGCAAGGTTCGCCAGTACCGCTCCTTTTTTCGAGGGGAGCCCGCTCCGCCCGCTCATTCAGGGGGCCTGCTGATGCATGAAGGAGGAGGTTCTTCGCGATTATTGCATCAGTAGTTCGTCAGAAAGCTGTCGAATGTTCAGCTGGTAACTTCATTAGCTTCTGCTTGCTGCTGGCTTCTTCGCGCTTCTTCCTGGCCATCTTTGCGTCTTTCTTGCAGCTTTTCATGGCAGAGCTTTTGCTTGCTTAACCTTGCAAATTACTGGTACACTGTCGCTGTCGCTGTCAGATTCTGTACGATTCTTGCGACATCCTCTTCGAAAAGACGAAGCTTATAAGAGCTGTCATGCCTTTGCTCGCTCGGCCGCAAGAAGCCGGTTAGGTTCGCTTATCGCAATCTCGCAGAGAGGGTAGAAGTACAGCTTGAACGAGCAGCGATACAACACGTCACATACATCAGATCATACCTACAGGTGAGTGCGAGCGCGGCTCTAGATTACGACCTGAAGCTGATTGCGATCCCAGATAACCTGAAATACAACCATGGCTACCACCCTCAAGTACGAGACTATCGACGGCCTGGATGTACATCTCGAATACATCATCCCCGAATCCGCTACGAAAGAGAACAAGGCGCCCATCTATCTTTGGTTTGTACGCCTCGACGCTTTCTTTGCTGAAGAGCCTGGAACGCGGTATTGACGTTACTTCTACATCATATCAGCACGGAGGTGGTCTTCTGCAGGTGAGATATGCTGAGCTTGCAGCAGCTCTAGGTTGCCTCGGCTAATTCGCGACTCTGTATGTTCGTAGGGCACACGCAAAGGTACGCAGAGTCTCACCACATGGATAGCAGTAGATACTGAGAGTGTATTCCAGGCTACCCTCATCACTGGAAGACAGCCCCAGAAAAGCATGGAGTCTGCGTAGTATCGCCCGATTACAGACTGGCTCCTCAAGTACGGCTGCCAGGCATCCTACTCGACTGTGCGAATGTCATGCGATTCCTTCGGTCCGACGAGTTTGAGAAGGCTACTGAGGGGAGAGTCGACGCATCTCGGATCTGCATAAGCGGAGGAAGTGCAGGTGCGAGAGTCCAGCGTGAGCGTATTGAAGGACAAGCTGACTTCCTGTGACTCATTCAGGCGGCTGGCTTGCCCTGCTGACAGGCATGGGCATCGGCTTCGAGGCCTGCGGCATTCAGAAACCTGCTCCTCCTTCTTCGATCGCAGCCATCTACCCCATCACCGACTTGAACGACCCCTTCTGGCACACGAAGCAGCACCCGGTCTCTTATATGCCTCGAGTGATCAAAGAAGAAGAATTGACTGAGTTCCTCGATCCTTCCAAACCGATTTCCGATGCGACACCGCTCGATCACCCAAGAAGCATGTTCTACCACTATATGATTCAAGAGTGCGTGCTTTCCTCGTACTGGCGTGCTTGACTGACGCTGTGCTGTCAGAGCTATCCTCGAGAATCTCCTTCTTGACGGCACAAAGCTAGACCCATCGGCCTTCACAGTCGCAAAAGCCATTAAAGAGGGCAAATGCTATACACCACCCACATACATCACGCACGGCACAATCGATGATAAAGTGCCTGTCGTGCAAGCTCAAGATGTGGTCAACGCAATGAAGGCCAAGAAGCTCGAAGTCGTCTATGATGAAGTCGAGGGCGCAGACCATCTTTTCGATAGAGATGAGAAGAGCACGATGGATAGTATGTATAGCTTTGTGAAGAGGACTTTGGGAGTGTCTTCATAAGCATAAAACCGTTGTGGCAGCAGTCAGACTGCGAACTTCACGATGACAAGGACATCCCAATCCAGCAGTCTACTGTGTCTCTTCTTGCTGACTTGCTGGCTACAAACATTTGCAAACTCACCGTTCCTGAAAAGGTAGCCGGTCGTTACCGGTGCCAGTTGATTCAGCAAGGAATTTTGAGGATCATAGGTTTCCTTCGCACCTTCACTACTCTCAATCTAACGAAGATACAAACAACACAATGGCTCTACAACAAGTTAAAGACTTCGGTAGCTCGCTCGCTGGAAAGGTAGGTCCCGACATCAGAACCGCTCGAAGAAAGGGAACTCATTCTCGACTGTGCTCAGGCTGGCAGAGCGTACATCACCACACCTCTACCCAACGACGTCGTCATCTGTGCGCTTGCGTTCCCTTTGCGAACCTTCTGAAGGACGGGACTGACGCAGCTTGTACCGGTCCATTCTCCCCCAAACCACTTGAATACATCAAACAGGCGCTGCTGTTCGAACACCTATTACGAAAGCGAAGAAGGGTGGATTGAAGGATGCCCATCCTGAAGATCTCCTCGCTGCTGTTTTCCAAGCCGTCATCGCGAGATCCGGAGTCGACCCTGCGCTCATAGAAGATGTCGCAGTAGGCAATGTACTCCCGCCAGCAGGAGGTGCTACCCCTGCGCGAATGGCTGGTAGGTCTCCTTGACAATCGGTTATCATGTTGAGAGGGCTAACCTATCGTTCCTTGTGTACAGCTCTCTATGGTATGCTCGCAGCTCTAGTTTGACAGGAGAAACGTCTAATCTTTGATATTCAGCTGGCTTGCCCAACACCACTGCCGTCAATACCGTGAACAGACAGTGTTCTTCGGGCCTGACTACAGTAGTGCAGATCGCAAATGAAATCACAGCTGGACAGATCGACATTGGTATCGGAGCTGGAGTAGAGAGCATGACCATGGGTTACGGCGCAGGAGCCATGGCCAAGAGCTTCAGCGACGAGGTCTTGACCAACCAAGAAGCTGCCGACTGTCTCGTACCTATGGGCATCACGAGCGAGAACGTCGCCAAAGAATTCGGAGTCACTCGAGCCACTCAGGACAAGTTTGCAGCTAGATCCTACAACTTGGCGGAAGCAGCTCAGAAGTCAGGTAAATTCAAGGACGAGATCGTACCCGTCAAGACAAAGTGGATCGACCCAAAGACAGAAGAAGAGAAGATAATCACCGTCACTGAAGATGATGGTATCCGACCTGGGATGAACGTCGAGATTCTCAGCAAGATCAAGCCTGCTTTCGCAAAAGATGGAACTACGCATGCTGGAAACGCTTCCCAAGTATCAGATGGAGCTGCTGCCGTCCTGCTGGCCAGAAGAAGCACAGCAAAGAAACTTGGTCTACCCATCTTGGGCAAGTTCGTCACTTCTGCTGTCGTTGGATGCCCTCGTAAGTCGCGATCCAAGGCACGCGAAGTGTCACAGCGACTGATGTTGTGCTCCATTCTTCAGCCAAGATTATGGGCATCGGACCTGCTGTAGCCATCCCCAAAGTTCTGGAGAAGGCCGGAATCTCGCAGGACGAGGTCGACTACTTTGAGATGTGAGCTCGCCCTACTGAAGACATACGTCTAGTAGTAGACTAACGTACTGCAAATCAGTAACGAGGCCTTCGCTTCGCAAGCTGTGTACAGTGTTGAGCATCTTAAGATCCCCATCGAGAAAGTCAACCCAGTCGGAGGTGCTATTGCTTTCGGACATCCGCTAGGAGCCACGTAAGATGGATCGAGGCTCTCAAGTTCTAGGGTCATGTGAGCTGACCATAGCATTATCTCATCTCAATGTTACAGTGGATCGCGTCAAATCGCTACAGCGTTTAGTCAAGCCAAGAGAAGCGGAGCCAAGGTCATTGTCACTTCGATGGTAAATAGAACTGTTTATTAGATGCTGAAGTAAGTAGCTGACGTGCTCTATGAACCATCGCAGTGTATCGGATCAGGTGAGATACCGAAACTCGATAACTCGCCTTGTGATACGACGACTGACTCACTTCTGTTTTATTTACGACTGGCTAGGTATGGGTATGGCTGCGGTGTTCGTCAACGAGCAGTGAACGCAATCGTTCGACATCACGGCTTCCTTGTGTCGTCCGGCAGACTTGTTCCAGCAATGATGTTAGGGTATAGATATCTCGATGTCACAATCCATTCTTCAGTGTGTTCTGCGGCCTGCAATGTATCGCTCTGCTATCTTTACGCTCACCTAGACTGTTCCTTGCCTTTCATCGGATGTCAACCTCCAACACGTCGGATCAAGCGCGATGCATCTACAATAATACTGGAACTGAGATGCAGCATCTCTGATTGGCAAGCTTTCCCGGACACCAACGAGAGTATTACTTTTTCGTTATATCACCTTTAGCAACACCAAACGGATCAATGGTAGCACCCACCGCCTCCTGAGCCATAAGGGTTGTTTCGAGCATCACAAGACCATCGAAAACTGCAAATTCTACCTCCTCGTGGCACTTAGCTGGACTCCGTGCTCCACGCCAAAACCCAATCCAAAGACGAAAGCGCAACATGGCGGATGCGCAGAACAACAAGCAGGCTCAAGACCGTCCAGTCACAGAGTCTACAGTCAATGTGTCAAGCAAGACAGTCGCGGAGACGCTGCTCACTCAGGCAGGCCCTTCTGGCAGTGAGACCGCAGCCCAAGCTTCTACAACTAACAACGTACCCAATCCCGCCCCGACTCCATCCTCTGCATCTGCATCTGCTGCACCCTCTGGGTCTGATGCGGCAGCCAAAGCTCTTTCATCTGGCCATGACCAAGGTGGAGGTGGTCTTGCGACTGGGCATGCTATCGCTATCGGTCTGGGAGTCAGTGCACTCTGCACTCTTGCTATCATTGCTGTTCTGGTCATCCGGAAAAAGCGCGAGCGGCAGAAAAAGCAAGCGCCGAACCGCTTCACTCGATCCGACAGCTACCTGGATCAGATGAGGTCTGTTTCTGATGCTCCAAGTATCGATTACAACGATGTGCATGCCTACTCCGCCGAGAGACCGCCAAGCTGGCCTGATGCGGGCCAGGATCCTTTGGCCGACCACAAGCTAGACAAGGATGCCACACCTTTACCGAAGACACATATGCCTCAAAGACGATCTTCAACAAGTACTATATCTCAGTCTGAAGCAGGCCCTGTTCGCAACCAACATTCAAGAAATCCCTCCATGGTCTCGATGGGCTCTACTGTATCTACTGTCGTACCCCTCCGCTTTAACAAGTCTCCATTTTCGGACGACAAGGCAATAAAGTCTGGCAATGATAACGCACCCGAAGAACTGGAGCTGCCTGTACCGCCAAAGCCAACTCATGCAAGCAAGGCAAGTTTGGCTTCATCTGTCAAGACAAGCACGACCAGCTGGTATTCTGAATACACACGCAAGGATGCACTCTCTGTTGACATGACGAACGCCAAAACGATGTCTTCTGTTAATCCTTTCTACTACGATTCAGTCTAGATATGTTACCAATTCAATGTATACAGTCTCTTTCAATACAGGCTATATATGACCAGAAATCGTCTCCAGTTCACCCGAAAGCTCGCATTCAAGTTCACACCTCTACGGGGCACGCGTGCGGATGGAAATGCTCCGATTGCGGTCTGCCCATTCAACGCTCCCTCTGCCTATACAAAAGGAAATCTGCTAACATGCTTACCGGAATGTCCTCATATGCCTTGTTATCACCTTGTTCTGCTCGTCACCTCTTCATCACCTTCTGTAGTAGCTGGTCTACTCCGCATCACTTACTGTCACTTCTCAACCGTCTGTGAGTATCGCCGTCTGGCCTTTTCGGCGTATTCGCTGATATCGCTGACTTGGCTCACCAAGCAACATGCCAGTGCCGGTCACCTTACAGCGATCAAAGGGCTCCACCGCGATACAAGCCAGTATGCGCCGCGGCTCAGATCCATCAAGGTAGGCTGGCTCTATCAAGGTAGATCACGATCTCACTGACGTGAACTAAAGCAGTCAAGGTTCTGTCGAGTTCCAGAGGCCGATGCTGAATCGCAGCGAATCCTCCAAGTATTTGCCCGACGCTGGCAATCGAACCCGCGTCGGCAGCGCAGCTGGTAGTACAGCCAGCAGCAGACGGCCTAGCGTGACTAGTACTTCAAGCGGGTTCTCCACGGACTCTGGCGATTGGGTCAGTGGCTCGTCTACGTCAAGCAGTGCTTTCAGCAGCAGGAAGTCTAGCATAGCTTCTAGCTTGACTGGCAACCTGTCGAACTCAAGAGGCCGTACTCTAGCCGAGGCAACATTTGACTTCCAACATGGACTCTCTCGCACGTCAACCACAGCGGGCAGCATGCCCAACAGTAGGAAACCAAGTGTGGCTAGTACTTTAAGCTCTGGGTCTACCTTCAGCGATTGGTCTTTCTCCGCTTCTTCCGACGGTGCTGCCTCCAACAGCAGGAGATCAAGCATGTCCAATAGCGTAACGGGTGGTCTAAGTCCGAAGACTCGCACTCCCCTCGGAGCGCTTGAAGCTTTCCAGAATGGACGCGCTCGCACATCAAGCACTGCATCTGGCAATAGAAGGCCCGGCCTCAACACGCGAATGAGCGGCAGCTTCATGGGCTCAACACTCCGAACACCTATGTCGGACTATTCTGACTGTGACCTCATGCCTCTCGCCTTCACTGGTGGGCACATCAGCGCAAAGCAGAGGCAGAACTCTCATATGACAAGGTTGTCACAACCCAAATATGTGAAACAAAAGCATATACCATCTGGAAGGCCTCTTCTTAACACAGGCAAAAATGTAAGCGTTGGCGAAATGCAGGGTGCACTGAGCCGTATGGAGCAATCCATTGACCTTTGGTGTGCTGAAAATGGTTACGAGCCAATCGCTTGGCCTCCCTTAGAACTCCCTCCAGGATACTCATATGCTACCAATGGCTTGTTGAAGGACCACGGACAGATAATAAAGAGGGTCGTCGACAAGCAAGTCCTAGCTATCATCCAGCAAAGGTGGCCCGAGATGTACAAGAAGCTGTTCTGAGGCAGCTTGTAATGCTTTCTTTCCGAAGACAGGCTCAAATCATAAAGTGCGTACTGGTGGCACATTACACGCACGCGTTTTCCGCTAGTAGAAGTCCGCCCACCCCAGTTCTATCCGAAAAGTTCCCCTCGTAGTGATGCGACAAACGAGAAGCTCTAACTGACTATCTAATGCTTTCTAATCTACTCTGATATCCCGCTGACTTACACCCTGCAGCGTACCCTTTCTCGCAACATGCAAAGGAGTCGGAGCTGTGCTGCACTGCCGACAAAAGGACTCAAAAGCTGCAGTATTCACCTCCATGGTCCTCTCTGCTCTCTTCATCTCACTTCACTCATCAGACAAGCAAGGTATGGTGACCCTCTGTGAACACTGTACTCATCGCACATGAACTGACGCAGTCACAGATATCCCAGTAGCTCAAGATGGCATCTCGACAGTCCAGCCAGTTCCAGCAGGGTATGCAACACTTCCCCAAGGCTTGACAGGGTCAAAACTGACGCAGCTCTCGTCCAGGTCCTCCTCCCCCTCCGCATGGTCGCCAATACGCACCAGGCATCCAAGGTCCAAGACCTATGCCGCAATCTGCTCGAGCTTCGGCTAGACCTGTCCTCTACGACGGACCAGCCACTCCTGGCCTCCCTGACTTTGATGCGCCTCCAACACCTGGTGCTCCTCGACGAGGGCCTGCTCCAAGAGGAACACACTCTGACAGACGAGGTTCAGGCCTCTCTCTCGTTCCTGGCAACTATAAGCAAGGTAGGTCACGACTCAAGCCAGAGCTGCCTGACGTGTGCTGAGAATCACCATCTGCAGGCAAGCCCAACCAGAACAAACGCACTGGCATTGCTGCGGGCGCCATCGCTAGTCCAGTAGCCCTACTCAAAGAGCTTGGCGATGCACTCGACTCCGCTCCTAAGGCTCCCAAGAGCTTGAGCTTCCACACCACGACAAGCCTGAACACAAGGGGAGCCCAACATCAATCCATCGATGTCAATGCCAAGTGGGGGAGCCGCTCCGGATCTGTCAGCTCCTCTTCGAGCAGCAGTCTTGGGTTCACCGATGGCGATTTGGATCTTCTCGAGGGAGCTGCTATAGGAGGTGCCTTTGTCGGCGCCGCCATAGGCGAGATGATGGGCGACTTTCCCGATTCACTCCCCAACTCTCGAAAGAACTCGTACTCTTCCTCGAGTTCCGGGTCTCTACACGAACTACCCGGCGGTGTCAGCGTAGGCAGACGCGACTCGATGCGCTCTTCGCTTTCTGGTCACTCTCTCACTTCCGGCGCTTCGCGACCTCCCTTGAAACACAAGAGCATGGGATCTTCAATCGACGAGCTGTCCAAGCCTCGCGCTGGAGTTCGCGAAAGCAACATCGCACGCATCGAGGCGCTGAACAGTCGAAACCCCCTGAAGAAGCTCAATATGGGCACGAAGCCTCGTGCCAATCTGGCAAACAGCAGCAGACACCGCCAGCCTCGAGCCGACAGTGTTGCTGAGGGATCAGTCTACTTCTGACGAGATCTCTTTAGCTATGTCTCGGTTATTTGTTCTCTCCAAAAAATTTAGGCATATCATGTCTGCACTTCTGCTCGTAACACGCTCTTGATCGCTACATATTACATACTTGCTCCGCTTGCATTTCCTTGTTGACCGTGTTTGAGGCACACTTGTTCCTCTGCACGAACCGACTGCATCATGGCAAGAAGGTAGCGCTGAAAACGGCTGAAGTTTGGAGCAATACTGACGAATGATGACTTGCATTTGATCACGATGTGCTTAGATATGGTGAGCTGCAATTGTTACCTTCAAGAATCAGGCGAAGCTGACGACGATTTCCCAAAGACTCGCGAACGACGACTTTCTCGCCAGAAGGGCGGCTGTACCAAGTCGGTAGCAAGCAAGTTAGGCGTACAGATCACCAGCTTACACGCCTTGAACAGGTCGAATATGCGATGGAATCAGTGTCGCACGCCGGCTGCGTGATTGGCATCCTTGCACCTGGCGAAGCTGGAACGACGCTGGGTCAGGAACTGGCTACAGTCAGTGCACGACTATCTTGTTACCGGATTTTCAATCTTGGCCTGACTTTGCTGGATTTCCCTCTGGTTCCAGGCCGAAAAGAAAGAGGATGACATCTCAGTCCCGAGTGCTGGAACAACATCATCGACAGACGCTGCTGCAAGTACAAGCGGTGCTTCAGGAGATCAGGATGTGACTATGGGCGAAGCAGCTGGCTCAAGCAGTACAGCAGGGGCCTCGTCATCTACAGCTGCAACCGACACCACTTCAGCGAAGCCAAAGACCAAGAAGAGACAAGGAGTAGTGCTTGCTGCTGAAAAGAAGGTTACAAGCAAGCTCCTGGACAAGGCTGGCGGTGGTCCTGACGAGAAGGTCTTTGTGATCAACGAGTGCGTGTGCCCTATCCGTTGAAGCACGCAAAGCTAAACATGTATGGTAATTGCACAGGAATATCGTATCAGCGGTCGCTGGGTACACAGCCGACGCTTCTTCCCTGGTCAACTACTGCCGAAATGCAGCCCAGTCCCATCTGGCTCAATACAACGAGAACATGCCCGTCGAACAGCTTGTCAAGCGCGTATGCGACATGAAGCAAGGATATACTCAGTACGGAGGTCTGCGTCCGTTTGGCGTGTCTTTCCTTTTCGCGGGGTATGACCCCATGCATCAATTCCAGCTGTACGCCAGCGATCCAAGTGGAAACTACTCTGGCTGGAGGTGAGCAGACTTCTGAAAGTATGAACCCTAAGCGCTTACTGAAAGTATGTACAATTCCCGTTTTGTAGGGCACACTGCATAGGTGCCAACAACAGCACCGCGACGAGTCTGCTTCGTCAGGATTACAAAGACGACATCGGTCTAGAAGAGGCGTTGGAGCTCGCAGTCAAGGTGCTAAGCAAGACGATGGACAGCACAACTCTCGATCACGAGAAAGGTAAGTACCATTCGCCTTGAGTTTCGAGGATTTCCGCTTATCGTCTCCCGCTTTCCAGTCGAGATCGCTACCATCACATATTCCGAAGAGACTAATCAGACGATAGGCCATATTCTGACGCACAAAGAGCTCGATGTCCTGTTGGAGAAGTGCGGCGTGGCCAAGAAGCCTGAGCCTGAGATGTCTGACCAGTAGTCGATCTAGCAAGCTGCTCGCGCATGTACTTACAGGAAATGGAGTAGATCTTCTGGAGTATCAAGCTAGACTCTGCGATGTATATCAACAATCTTTCTTATCGCTTCGTCCAGCTTTTGGCTCTGTTCCTGCTCACCCTCCACAAAACATGGCTTCGCTCGCTGTTCGCTCTGCAGCTCGTCGTGCTGTTGCGACCTCGCTGGTCCGCCCTGCCGTCGTCGCTGCTGGCTTCAAGTCATTCGCTGGCCCCTCGTCGTCGACCTTTGCGCCAAAAGTCAGTGGGATGTCCTACAATCAAGGCGACAGATTCAAGACAACTAGCTATATCACATGCTGATCATGCATTCAACACTTCTACTTTCTCTTACAGTCTGCAAAGCGAGTTCCTGCCGTCTTGTACGGAAATCCCAGTTCTCAAGCCAGCTTGTTGAGGAGAAAGACCTAATGTGTTTCGCAGCTCGAGAAACGTCTCTGCGAGCGGTGTACACTCTCACATCGACGGCGTCAAGGTGCCAGAGTCCGAAGACGAGCCTTTCACCGTGCGCGATCGCTCTGCTCGCTGCTGTAAAGGTCCATTTTCCTGACAGGACATGCTTGTGCATTAGGTCTACCTCAAAGAAGACTCTTTCCAAGGACACAGACTGGAGACACCGGAGAATGAGATCAAAGTCACAAAGAAGCAGCTCATCTGGATGTTCAGCAAGATGACCGAGATGAGGAGAATGGAGATGGCTGCAGACCAGCTCTACAAGCAGAAGTTGATCAGAGGGTTCTGCCATCTTGCTATTGGACAAGAGGCCGTCTCGGTGGGATTGGAGAGCGCCATCAAGCCAGACGACAAGGTCATCACCGCCTATCGATGCCATCCTTTCGCAGTTCTGAGAGGAGGTACCGTCAAGGGAGTTATTGCAGAACTACTAGGTCACAGATATAGTAGCTATATCTACTCAGTCATACATACTGACTTCCTTTGCTTCTAGGTCGCAAGGACGGAATGTCGCACGGTAAAGGAGGCTCTATGCACATCTTTACCAAGTCCTTCTTCGGTGGAAATGGTATCGTCGGAGCTCAAGTGCCTGTCGGAGCTGGCATCGCCCTTGCTCAGCAATACATGGGTCAGGCCGATCAGCATGCTACTTTCGCCATGTACGGAGACGGTGCCTCCAACCAGGGTCAGGTCTTCGAAAGCTTTAACATGGCCAAACTTTGGAATCTTGTGAGTATTTTAAGCTTCCACCATGAGTCCTCAAATCGTTGCTTACGCATGTCTGGTCCCAGCCCTGCGTTTTCGTCTGCGAGAACAACTTGTACGGAATGGGAACTCCTGCTTCCCGCTCATCCAGCAACACCAAGTACTTCATGCGCGGTGATCTGATTCCTGGTCTACAAGTCAATGCAATGGATATCTTGGCCGTTCACGCAGCCGTCAAGTTCGCAAAGGAATGGACACAATCCGGCAAGGGACCTCTCTTGCTAGAGATGGTCACATACAGATACGGTGGGCACTCCATGTCTGACCCTGGTACCACCTACCGAACGAGAGTGCGTTTCCACCAATTCAAGAATCAATATTCAGACTAGCTGATGTGGATTATCACGAATACAGGAAGAGATCCAGCACATGCGTTCGACAAAGGACCCCATCACCGGGATGAAGCAGCGTCTCATTGACTGGGGCATTATGTCTGAAGACGAGGTGAAGCAGCTCGAGAAGGACATCCGAGCGGAGGTCGACAAGGCTGTCGAGGAGGCAAAAGCGTCGCCAGAGCCAGAGGTAAGCTTCTTGAGCTGTATTTGTTCCACACTTACTGACTTCCACGTGCTTATCTAGGCTGGAGATGAGATGTGGCGCGTAAGTACTTCCCCGATTACAGCATTAAGAGCATACTGACCCACACTATGACAATCTACTAGGACATTTACTTCGGTGAGTATTCTGCTAACAAGCTGCTTTGCTTGTCGACTAATGATGGTTCATCTAGTCGGAACAAGCCCACCGACGATGCGTGGCCGAGAAGCTGGAGAGATCTACACGTATCCCGAGCACGAGACCCGAGGCGCGCCTCAGCGTGAGGTCAAGTCGGTTGCCCAACTGGGCTCAAATGCGTGAGTGTGGCCGTCGTATCACCTTGCAGGGCCCGTTTACTGAAACAGTCCGCATATCTGCAGAGACACTGACGCTGCTGGACGACTCGTCTGATTTATTAGCTAGTTCTTGTAGAGCTAGAGGCTTCCGGGATAGAGTGTCTTTCTGTACAAAACCAATTCAGTCGCACTTAGGTCCTTTTCTCTGCGCATCACTCGCGACCGATCCTCTGTTCCATGACAAACAGATGAGTCACAGCGCCTGAAGCTTTGTACTCTCCACGACATGTCGGCCGGTCCTGCGATTCGGACGGTTTCTGCACAAGTCTGTCGCCAATGTCGCAAAGAGCAGCTGCAGAAAACATCTAGATGGACAAACAGAAGACGCTTCTCACTATCTCCTGCACCTCTAGCTTCGACGTCAACAGCAACGCCAGCTACAAATTTCACGAACCGGCTGCGTTTCGAGGTCGGGCAAGCGAATCCATCGCTGGCAAGCACATGGAGAAGCTTGAATGCTGTACATGATGAAGAACCTGCAAAGCTCTCGCCAGACCTGGTCCGACAGGCCATCCCTATCCTGCAAAAATATAGAAAGCCAGGCAGGCACTTTCCGAAGGTGTCTTCAGGCCCGCAGTACAGGGCAGAGCTTACAGAAGAAGCAGAAGCTCTCTACATGCGGTATCGCTTCGTCACGTCGCGGCTGCGCGAAACGGGAAGCGAACCTCAATCAGTAGCCCAAATACTTTACTGGCTTCAAGGATTGAAATCCCTATCGTATGCTCCTGCAGCATGGAGAATATGGAAGGATGCATTGGAAGAAGCTCATAGGAATGACTCCCTCGTTGCAAAGCAGATCAGCACGCTCGTTCTGGTCGCAACAGCAAAATGGCTGTTCTTGCTGGTTGAGAATACGCCTGCGCCCGCGGCCATAGCTGAGGTGAGATGGATTGCAGATCAGCCGCTATTCGATGCTGAGGTCTTCGTATTCTCCGGTACAGGCTCGCAAGGAAGCGGATGCAATATTGGCATATCTAGAAGCGAACGGTCAGATCGACGGGACTATCGCTTCATTGAAGGTTCGCATCATCAAACACAGTTCTAAATTTCAAGAATTCGCCAAAGTCGTTAAGGCGACCTTTGGCTTGGACTTGGAGATGCCTTGTGCGCCGGCTGGTCTGGCTTCAGAAGGCAACATCCGTCCGCTGGACAAGCATTCACACAACTCCATTCTCTCTGCGCTAGCGAAGCGTCAGCAGTTTTCCAAGATGGTGTCTGTCTTCGAGAGCTTAGCCTATCCGCATGAAGCGGCCACTACATATCCCACGCAAACGGCCGATCAAAACTCCTTCTTTTCCCTCAGCTTCGATTGGTTCAGTCCGAGACCGCGGAGTAAGGACGAGCCGCCAGCGGTCGAAGACTCTACTATCGAGCAGTCCGCTTCCGATGTTGCTACCGATGAAAAGGATGATCTGCCATCGGGGTCCGGCATCGGCGACGAGAGTATACAACCTGAAGAGATCGAGATCCGTCCAACTATAGAACTCTCTACACTCAACACGCGCACATTCGAGCTGATGATCGAAAATGCCTTGGAAGCGTCTTCACATGGAGTAGCAAGGCACTATATGCTCGAGATGCTCCAAGCATGGGAGCAGGAGCGGCAGAGATTGAGGGCAGCGTACGCAGACTTAGCAGCCTACACGGTTCCGCGGCCAAGTCCGACCGTCCAGGCCCGATACCGTCGCCCTTTTGAGGCCAACGTAATCCTTCGGGACCCTACAAGACCAGCCTGGGACCGCATATGGCAGACTGATACCCCAGGCCCTGCCATAGGCCCGTCTGTCCATGCAATCTATCGTATATACGAAGAGCTCGCTGGCGAGTGGACAACAAAATTGGACTGGCTGAAGCCTCTCGACGATCTCGTCGATGACGTCAAGCGTGTGCTCGACCTTGTTCGTGATGACATCCAATTTTGGACGGACATCCATGACAAGCAAACCGCTTTAGCCCAGGCTTTCAAGACGTTGCCAGCACAGCAAAGGAGTCTGCATGCAGCTGTGGAAGAGCATAGTGACCAAGTGCATGCTGCAAGCAGCCAGTCAGATAGCTTTACCGGGTACAACAACCTTCCGTTCAATACACAACTGCACTTGCTCATCCTCCGCAAGATCGAGGCCGAGGTGAACGATATACATCACAAAATGCATCATCGGCACAGACATGTTGCAGCTGGGCGATATGTCAGAAGTATGCTGCAAGAACTGGAAGGTCAGCGTAAGACGCTACGAATTGGTCGACTAGTGAATGCTATCAGGAGATCAGAGGCATGGTGTAGTGCAGACGAGGCTGCAGATGAGCAGCGAGCAGAAGCGATCATGGCTCTCAACACGCTTTCACATTCACAGAAGGGCAACCATGTGAGGACTATGCTGAGGCTTGCTGAAGGCAGAAGACAATCAATCAAACGTGCCGTTCAACGGGCTCAGGGAATCCTACTTGAGCTTACGAAGGTGCCGGAAGATGCTGCAGAGGCAGCGAGGGCACCGGGGCCTGGATTACCGATCGTGAAGGCAGTACACAACCGCGGATTGGCATCTCAATTGCGGGGCGCACGGAAAGCATACCTCAGTGACCAGCGACTAGACGGCCCCTCTTCACCATTGGCGTCAGTCACAGCACAGACGAAGCAGACACAAAATTTCAGTGGAATACCTTCCGTGCGTAAGCTTCGGCATACTCGCGTGCAATTACGCGAGAACGAGAAAGACATGCAATCAAGTGCCGCCATGAATTCGAGCGGGTCGACCAGCACCCTTCCAGATTCGCCTCAGTAATTGAACAGTCTTAGCGAATTCTACCGCAGAGGTTCTTCGATAGTAACAAAAAAGACAAGATACGGTGACAACAGGAATTTAGATTGGTCCGGGCAGACCGCAATAAACCTTCACCAGGCAGGTGAGTAGGCCTATTTGATCTCATTTCGGACGTCTGGCTAGTCCGGATAGCGCAGTTCACTGTTAGTACTTCTTGCCTATTGTCGTTGTATGGAAGGCATCTATTAAGGCGCACTTCACTCTTTGCCAATTCGTCCCCTCTAGCCTTGAACGCGCAGAGAGCTACAACTCAGCTCTGCGAAGCTTTCGACCGGCAGCGCTTCTCACATACTGCAAGACAGATATTTTCCTCGCGCGCCGTTAAGTTACTGCTGCTGTAGCGATAACCCGGCAGAGTCTCTGGGCAGTCAGAATCTATCTAAAGAAAACCTGCTACTTCAAACTTGCCAACCGCATGGTCATCCGTTGAAGATTAGCTTGGGGCCTGTCAAGACCTTCCAGCCAGAGGGCAGTCAACAAGCACGATGGACGACGCCAGCGTCGATGAAGAGGTCAGCCGGGGAGGATCTTATAGGAGGAATGCAAGCTGATGATACGACAATCCGTATGCTTCATCATGTAACTGCGAACACTGGCATCCCGAAAATGCGAACACGCCCGGCTTTCTTTTCGGATATCCCAATGACAATACTTCTGGCCTTGCGACGTCCGCAACCCGTCTGAACTGCTATCAACTGCACATCTACACGCTTGCGATCCTGCCAAAATAACATCGTCGCGCCTGTGCTTCCGATCGTTTTCACAACCTATCTCCACGACCGCTGGCATATTCGATCGCGGCTTATAGCTAAGCGACTTTGAAGACGTCCGACCTGCACCAAAGAAGGGAAAGAAGGCAGCCGATAAATCAGCCAAGGGCAAAGGGAGAGCCAGCTCTGAACAGGGGTCCGCGAAATCACAGCAAGCTCAACAAGATGATCCTATGTAGGTACTCAGCCCAAGTGTCAGGATATATAGTCAATGCTAATATGGCACCACTGGAACTAGGGCTGCATCTCAGCGAAAAATCCAGAATCGGGTAGCACAACGGGAGTTTAGGCAACGGAAGCTCCAATATGTCAAAGACCTCGAAGCACGGGTAGAGTTCTTGAGCGGATCCAAAGATAATCAGCTGGAAGCGCTCAAAGCTATGCTGAGAGGTAAGCTCCTTTCTACACTCTCGCTTCGTGTCGTAGACTGACAAGGGTACCGGATCAGGTGTTCTTGACGAAAACAAACAGCTGCGGACGTTACTGCAGCAAGTATCGGCATTCGTCGGTAAAGGCATAGGAGGACACAGCCACGAACTGGGCTTTCAAAACGTCGCAGACTTTGAAGAGTTTGTCAACAGACACGATCGAGATACAATCCATCGCATACACGAGGGCTGGAAGACAGTATATGCCAAGAATAACAAAGTCGAGACGAGCACGGGCCAGTCCGCTGGGAAGGATGCTCAAGGTCAAGAGCAGTTAGAGGGGACCTCCAGTCGCGGGGCGAATGCATCGACGAATCCCTGTGAAGCAGCAGCTACCTTCTCATCGCCGTCTGCGAGTGCATCTCCAGTGGCAGCCAGCGGTAACAGTACAGCAATCGATGCGGGGTCTAGCAAACAAGCTGGCAATGGCCTGACATCCAGCAACCCTCGCAAGCGAACACGGGAGTCGCAATCCTCCGCAAAGAATGGCGAGCTCAGCAACCTTACTAGCGGTAATCCGCCTGTATCGACGGCTGCAGCATCTGTACCTTCAGCAGTCAACACCTTTGCGTTACCTTCCACGACAGATCTGTTTGATCCCACCTTCGGGTCCTCTTTCGGAAGTTCATCTTTTAATAATTCCTCCTCTTCTTTCTTCTTCGACTTTGGCGACTCATCCACATCTTTGCCTGCACCATCGTCGTATGCAGACCTGTTCGCTGCGTTTGACAGTAATCCTTCTTTCTCGATAGCATCGCCGCTGGCCTCAAACGTATTTTCTTGGGACGCACCTACGGCAGCGACCTTCTCGACGATACCCACTACATCTCCTGGAGATAATACTGCTACGGAAAGTGATCGATTAAGTACTGCATTCGGCTTGCCAAAGAGCGCACTCGCAGACGGGCTAGGGTCTTCGACAAGGAAGGCAGCCAGGCAGACGGAACAGCCGAATCCCCTCCTACATGCTATCCAGGTCATATCTTCGTACGTACGAGACGGAGTTTGACTTCATACAAGCGTCTGGGCTGATTAGAGGGTTGGGTGCAGACATATGCGGAACAAAGCTTCTAATCCGCTTTATGAGCTGCCTAAAGCCCTTCAACCTACTCCCTTACAGCTCAGCACACCGCACGACTCCAGAATCAACAGCTTGCCGTGGGCCGGCATGCGTGACCGTCTGATATTAAATCCCGAGTACGATTTGAACGAGGTCCTGCCCGAACTGCTACAGTCAGCGGAGTTACATAGCACAGAGGTAAGAACGACTTCTCAGACGTGTGCACAGTGCCCCAATCTCATTTCAGTCATTGGTTGCATATCTCGCAGGACATCCTCAATCCTGAATATTGGGAAATGTCAGAGCAGTTCTGCCAACGGTATAGGTAAGCGGTCTGAGTGAGCCTAGACGCGCACTGTGTCTGATTCAATGAATGTCACGCAGATCGCTAGTTACGCCGGAGGTGTTGCGGGCCAGCAATTACTGGAGGCAGTTACGAGGGGAGCCAGAAATCAAACTGTAGCATAGAAATGGTATGCTTGGCGTATATGCAGGTTGATCGTATGTATAAACACAACATTTAGTGCTTGACAACGTTTGTTGTAAAGAGCGTCGATGCGTGCTGTAGTGCATCTACATCTACAATTTGGCTAACTGCCGCTACGCTTTGCGCTTCCAGATACTGAGCATTTCTTTGCCCTCCCTCCCTTCGGCTATGCGTGCTGGCTTCTCGAGATAGACTCGGCTAGCAGCGTGTTCAGCCTAGGAGCTCGTTATGTTTGGGCGTACTTACTCAAAGTTGTCCTGTAGTAGAGGCACGTAGATCTCTGGAGAAAGACTGTATGGCGGGCCACCCTCTCTATCCCCATCGATGGGGAAGACGAGGGCTACCAGAAGGCCTGTGGTGGTAGCGGGCTATTTTAACTATCTTGTTTGCAAGGTCTGGATGGCACTGACCTTCCGGCGCGATGATCTCTGCATATCTTTTACCCCATGCCTCTCTCATTGAAGGCGGAAGAGCGCATAAGAAGGTATAGTCGTATGCTAGATTGAACTTCTTCCCATCCTCAGGGAGATCAAAATTGAAGAAGTCAAGAGCTTTGAAGTATACGTTCTCTGGAGGATTGGGCAGGGCCGCGATGTACTGCAGCCGTCTTGATCGCGTCAGCGAATTTCGAAAGAACAGTCATGAAAGCGACAAGTACCATCTTTGCTGAATCTACGGCTGTAGGGGATATGTCTACACCCCAGCTCTCGTAGCCCAGAGTCGCAAAGTACGCCGCGTCATAGCTTACAAACTCGGATCAGCGCTGCAGAGGCATCACCAGTATGGAGCACAGCGCACCCTCTTCCACATCCGGGTACGATAGCTCTGCCGCCAGAAGGCAGAGGATACTTGCTTTCTTCGACAAGTTCAAGAAGCGGAGGCCGAACGTTGCCGGTCTGGGAGTCCCAAGGAGCTGCGAAGCCAGGCATATGTTCGCAATTCTGTTGGCATTGGTCAGAGTTGCTCACTGATGCCGGCTTTCCAAGCGGCTTCCCTGGATGTGCGACAAGTTTGGACAGGTCATGTCAGCTTGCGGAATTGGATCAGTAAGGTCTGATGGCTGCAGCTTGCCAGCCGTTGGAGCCTTGCTGGCTGATGAACTGTCGCATCTTCTGTATGCTTTCTGAGGGGCCAGCTGCTGCCATTATTTTGCGTTGTAGAAGTAGGCGAGCGAATGTTGTCCGCAAACAATCGCCGAAATGATGCTGAAGATGACACCAGGGCATCAAGCAGGGCTGCTGATCCGGCGGTGAGCTGACACAACCCTCAGTAGCGCGAGGCGTCAGCCTGAATCGGCAGCAGGTCGCAACCTCTTCAACGTCCTCGAGGTTCTTGTATGCGCTGCGCGTCTTCGTCGTCTTCATCTGCGGTACCTCCTTCGTCCGGCTTTGCTCCACCACCACCGCGTCCCAACATCTATCGTGATCTATGGCCGTCCATCATCTCATGTCTCGGGATGGGCGTCGTCGCATTTTATGGCCTCGAGGTGGAGCTGATTTCTTGTGCTAGAAGTCTTGTATAGGCTGATGAATGTCAATGCGCTTCCAGCTCTGGCGCACTACGCTAGACTACAAATGGCAGGCGCACGACTATGCGATCCAGGTCGAACAGCTCAAAGCCCAGGTTGAAGACCTCAGACTGCAAGCAGGTCGCCCAGAGACGCAGCATCTTGTCGGACGCAGCAAGACTGATGACATCGGACGCAAGAAGTGGTTGGGGTTGTTCTGAAGAGCCAGATAACAGATCATACGATCTCTGGCTCGACCAGCTTCAGTCTCGCAATCAACCAGTACTGCTCTTTCAAAGCATACTCAAGGCTACATTATTACAGTGGAAAGCTCTAGCAACAACAGCACTGCCTCAACTACCTTACGATGCTGTCGATCTGGGCGGATCTTACAGTCCTCGCGATATTACCAGTCTATATCGTCCTCGAGTACGGCCATAAGGCTAGTGCGAATGTATCTTAGAGAGCCGTAAGCTTTCGGACCACACCTGTTCGATTGTAAATTAGCTGTGATCAAACACCCGGATATATAATGGCCTACCTGGGAGAAGCCGATGGCTCCACTCAATACTCCCGCAACCGCTCTTACAGCTTCGCTCCCGCTTGAGAACTCGAACACGTCATACGTTGCGAATATCCCATCTGCGATCAATCGCAAGCGCTCCCACCACAACCATGTCAGTCGGCCTCTCAGATCCCGCAGTGTCCTTCTCTGGCTTCGTATATGGCGAAGATGTTCTTCATCTTGTTGCTGCAATTCTTGCTGGTCCATGTCTGTAGATGCTGCAGCCTGTGACTCCCTCTCCCTTTGCAGGCGGTTCACCAAAACCTCTTCATCCCGCATTGACCGACGCACTTTCTTGCCAAACTGCCATACTTCTCGTCTTTCCCACTCTGCTAGACCGACCGAGGTCAAGGTGCTCAATAGCCAAAATAGATCCGCAAGCGTTTCTGACCGCTGGAAGAGCTTATGCAGGAATGGCCTATGTCTAGCAGTATTAGAGGAAGAGGAAGCTGTCTTGAACCGCTGCAGCAGCTTGAATGGTAGTGTGATGGTTATGCCAAGCCTGGCGAAGAAAGCTACGCCATCTGCAACGGTGTCCAGGAGAGACAGAGTCGTTTCTACGCCCTCCAGCCGCGCTCGAAGCTGTAGGCTCGCTTCATCAGAAGCTGGAGGTTGTATACTATCTTTAGAAGCTGCTGAATGCGTAAGAGGCGTAGCTGCCCAAGCATGTTTTTCCGTCCATAGCCAACGCGTCGCACTGTCTCCTCCTCCTGCTCCAGCTGTCAAGCGGCCGGACGACCCCTTCAGTCGTCCGAGGTCGTCACTAAGCTCGAAAGAACCCGCAAAGTTGGTTAAGCGATTATAGTATTTTCCATCGGTGAATGGAGCCAGGATCTCGCTTAGATTGCGCAGTTTCCGGAGGGAAGAGAGGATAAAGACAAGGAGCAGGAGGGAAGCTGTTTTCAGAGGAGCCTTGCGAAGATGAACTGATGCTTGGCGCCGTAGTTTGATGAAGATGTAGAAACGGAGGATGTTTTGGAAGAAGCGCTGCTGGATCGCATCAGCATACTTGACTGTGGGATGTGTAGAATAGCTTGTAAGCTACGGACCAGAGTACGCTCTCTACCTTCAGACGTCTTGAGGAGCAAGGTCATCGCCGCGTGCCTGCGCAACTGAGGTTTCGCATGAGAAGCGACTGGCGCAACCAAGTTCAGAATCGATCACATCTTCAAGTGTATTGCACACCCTACAGAAGGTCGTATGCGGCGTGTTGATCCTCAGAGTTCGCGAGTCCGGCACGCTTGACGCCGGTGGTAGATCGCGCTGTTTTGTTGAGGTTTCTGGCGACGCAGGACCACTGCTGTGGTTCCATTCGACGCTGGCAGCGTCGTGGTCGCCCATCTCGCCTGGTTGGACGGAAGTTGTAAAGCTATGATGGGGGTCTGATCAAAGAGGGGTGTCGCAGAGCAGACCTTGGCTAAATTTTAGATTCTGTAGATTGGATCGTACGTATGTACAACAACAGTGCTGTCTTTTCCGTAAATCCCTTTGGCGAACAACAGTATTCTGCGACTTCCTCCCTTCATTTCCGGTGATGGTTTCGTTAGACGCTTGATCACTCGTACCAGGATGCTCTCTATCTGCATTTAAGCAGGTCCTTCTGATTCAGGGACCGTAGTAGCCAATTTGACGACCAGCGCAAGTAGGGCGCTCGTATCGCTTAGCGCATGGAACATGACTGTATCGGCATGCGTTTTCTGGTGTTTATAACTATTAACCAGAATATTCAATCAGTCTCTGTCCACATGTCAGAAATTAGGTGCTTTGAGACATACAAGTTGAGCTCGAATTTCTTGAGGAATTCGTCTTCCTCTTTGACAGAGAATGTAGATAGGTCTTCGCCATTCGCGATGGCCAAGTCTACAGCTGAGTTGAGTTTGCCGGCCGTTTTGGCTAGCCTGCTTGCATATGCCGCGAACAGATTGCATGTTTGTATGAGGCGCGACTGAAGCTGTGAAATGCAAATCATTTCAGTATACATCACATAACACCAGCATAGAAAAAACATACCTTGAGCATCTTATAGTTTGTAAGCATGCATTCGTCCAAGCAGGTCTGCAAGAAATCGCTATGGTATTTGAGCAGCTGATCCACCGTTCTTACGCCCTGCAACTTCTCCATCATCTTCCTCCAATTCGTCTCCAGCACATCCAGAACAGCGAATGAGTACATTTGCTGTACAAACGCTAGCATTCTCGTACGCAGTGTAAAGACTCGTCTCTTCCATCTTTCGACGGGTAGACAGTTTGTACGCCTGCGCCAGGCTGGCGACTTAGTGTGTTCTGTCCATGTTGTGGTGAGGACTTGCTCGAGGTGTTTTAGGGATAACAAATGACGGAAAATGAGTTGATAGCCCAATATTGCTTTTCTTGAAATGACGAGGGAGAGTGGGAACTCTACATTATAATCCAGAGAGAGCGCTTCGATGCCCGTAAGAGATGTCTTACTGTCATCTGCCTTCTTGTCGTGAGTAGCACTAGCAGGCGTAGCTCCCGCGTTGACATCCACCGCTACTGCACCCTGTTCATCAATGACGGCACCTTCCACTTTGATAATAGTCGTCAACCAGTCGATGAGCGTACTGTTCGATATTGCAATCTTGATGTCTTCTTTATAAGGATCCGCATTCGTCCCACTTGTACTTGATGGGTTCCGCAAAGCCACATCTAGGAGGCTTTGTAGTTTGCTGATGGAGACATATTTCGCTTTCTTGGACAGCTCGTGTGAGGCCAAGTCGAGAAAATGAGTGAATGAATCCCCTTGGTCCATGAAGAATGTATGCTTAAGCGATTTCAGACGGAGGAAGAGACTCTGGTCGTCGACCAGAAGATTGAGGAGAGCGGTGTTGGCGGAAAGGTAGGCTGTATTGATGCGTTGTCCGAAAGACACGCTGTCCATAGCTATGTCTGGTACATTCGAGCCGTCTTGCTCCGGAGGGAAGCTCCTCTGCAATATATCTGTCCCGGACGAAGCACCAGACTCTCGAATGACATTGAGGTATTTCCCAGCGAGGAGGATCTTGAACTTCCATTGTTCGAGGAAACTGGGTATGATGGCGCCTCCTCCTAGTCCTTTCTCTCGCTTGACGGTTCTCTTGTCCAAGAGATCTGTTTCGCCTCTTGTATTGCTTGTAGGATTGCTCGATCCATCTAGTAAGCCTCCAGAATGAAAAGAGGTATCTCCTGCACCGCCCGCTCCAAGTCCAGCTGTAGCGTTTGACGAATACGCGTACGAAGAAGAACTCGTCGAGGAGGAGGACGATGCATCCCGTAGCGTATATTTCTTCTCCCAATACTCATCCGTATAGTCGCCTTGGAGGATCGTTCTGTCCAACGACTTGGCTTCTGAAATCATGAATTCTCCATGACTATCATTCAACTGTCCTTTGCTTATCCAATCTATCAAGATCCGCGCATAAGGCTGCGAAGCCTTCAATAACAGATCTGAATAAAGCTGTTTGGCGATTGGATTCCCGCTTGTTCGTTGGAGAAGCTCGTCGATTATACTGAGTACTTCGCCGCCGCGGACAATGCCGCCGCTGTTCCACGTCGCTCTTTTATCGCGTAAGCTTTGAGGCTTGGTCTTGTCGGCTGGGTCCGAGTCGCCCATATCTGCTCGCATGCCCTTGATAGCTTCTTTGAGCGCCTTCCCACCGAATCTATCGTCATCGTCATCTTCATCGTCATCGTCTTCTTCAGGCTCTGCATTATCAGTTTCTTCTTCCGTAGAAGCATCTTCAGCATCCGCCGGTGACGCCAGGATATTCTGCACGAGGTTGTACACCAACGATAATTTATGTATCATAGGTTGAGCGAGCGTGTAGAAGCGTTGTAGAGAGAAAGAAGTGGACGACATGAAGAGGTATTCGAGTTGAGCGACTAGGACCAGGTGCTCGGAGAGAGTGCTTCGCAGCGCGGCGCACAGAGCTTGGTTCGTTTGGCCGTAGGAGGAGTCGCTGTATGTCGCTATGAAAGCTTGGGCGGAGGTGTAGTACTGTGCAAGTGGTAAGATCCGCTCGGCCAGATCGCACAATGAGGGGTCTGCGGATTGTCTGGATTAGTCTGGGAGAGCAGTCATGATGGACTACCCAGATTTACCAATCTCATCATCTATGATGAAGCGAGCTCCACGCAGACAATCGTATGCATCTTCAGGCGCATAATCCGGATCGAACGTGATGAATTGGCCTTGGACGCCCTGCATTCGCATGCACGTTATCAGCGTCTTGTGCTGCTGTAAGCTTGTTGTTAAGTGTATAGACGCACGATAAGAACCGTAAGCAGATCCTCCATAAGCAGCGCTTCCTGGACTTCCAGATCCGCTTCACTTGTATCTTCCCTCTCCCTTTTACGCATATCAGGTTTCTCATCCTCTTCATGCTCCGTATACTGCTTCAAGTCCGCTTCATCGTCGTCTTGATCGTTATCGTTCGCATGGCCGTTTGGCAGGTCGTGGTTGCTTGAATTGCTTGCTAGGATCTGGCGCAAGTGAGTAGACGTTACTGCTTGTCTGTTGTGTAGTAGATCCGCTTTCAGACGGTCATTTGTGGATGTTGGGACTGTTGTTGACTGCCTGGGTCTCAACGCGTCTTGCGGATCCCGGCGCTCTGTATACTCGTCTGTGGCTACATACCAGTATCAGTAATCATGGTGCTGCTACAGCTTGTGGTGCCTTCACGGCGAGCTCTCACCTCTCTGCTTGCCCTTGAGGTCGTTTCTTCTCGCAGGAAAGACGTGTCGCGGTCCATCTACCAGCTCCCTTCCTTTCTTCTGCACGCTTCGCAGTACTTGTTCAGCTCTATCTAGTTCTCTTGCACTGAGCCCTAGTCCAGAAGTGGAATGCCTTGTTTTGGCCGTTCTTGATGCTCCTGCAACAGGGGGACCTGGAGTCTGCGGCACTGCTCCTACACCCACGCCATATGCGTTGTGCATGCTGTTTGCGCTGGATGGGCGCTGCCTGTCGAGCCTGGTTTCGCGGTGGTCTTGCATGTAGGGATCCCTCGATGAGGTCGCTGAGAGCCTTGACGCTGGCCGGGACATGGATAGTATATTGTCTGTTTCTCTATCGTGAAGCAATGTCGTAGGATGCCATGCTACTGCTACTCTCCGATGTCAGTTTCTGCAAAACAAGGCCGGACAACAACGCGCGCGTTCGCACGACAAGGATGATTCTAGATTGAACAGATGCGACAATGGAGATCAATGGATTGTGGATGTGTAGATGTCTCCTAGAAATGGTCAGCAAAAGCTCAGCGTTATCGCTCTGAGACCTCGCCGGCGCACCGAGCTTTGCAGGAAAGTCGAGCTTGCTTCAGTGCGCAGTTGTACCATTCAAGACTTTTCTTTCAAGCAGTTCTCACATTCATTGCAGTGCAGTGCAGTGCAGTGCACGTAGTCTACTTCTTCAAGGATTGCGCTTTACACGTCTCGGTGTCCACTCTGTTTGCCGACGAGAAGACTCTGCCGGCACAGGCTTGGCGATGGACAGCTGCGAATAGGTTACATATCGCAGCACACTCAAACTACAGTACAGGCTGGCCTGGTTCCCATCCCATATCATCGATCAAGTACCGTACCTCATTCATGCATGAGCCTGCCGTCAGGTTCGCAGTTCCCAACGATGACTTTGAACCGCCTGGCATCACTCTAAAGCACCAGACTGCCTCCCCATTCCCTGCATCCATCTCCCGCAAACATCTCCTAGCCCTTCCCGTCATCGCTGTAGCCCTCGTAGGGTTCGCGAGTCTTTTCCCATCAGATTCAGCACTCCCGTCCATATCGCATATTCTCCCAGCCTCACTATCACCAATCTCAGATGCTGCTCTCGTTCAAGACAACGAGGACTACTATGCCCAGCCTGGAGTGCTCCAAGTCGACAGGCGCGGCGAAGTGCCCAAACACAGACAGGCTAGATGGCTACATCTGGATGTCCTAGATACGCTCGCACAGAACAACCAGACTGGTTTAGAAGGAGGGGATGCACACCCATTCAAAGACGGTTGGAACTTGCTGGACGAGTATACCAGATCCTCTTCAAAAGCAGCATCGAGCGAAGACAACAACGATAACCCATTCAGCTATATGAAAGACAAGACTATCGTCCTAATCGGAGACAGCGTCGACCGAGGTGCCATCGACGGGATGTGCGAGTTCCTCCGTGGGAAACTCACCTATCGGCAATTCGGCGACCCTTCAAAAAGCTTATTAAAGACTGTTCCTTACGAGAAATGGAGGAGCGCTCCTCATCATTGTCAATTACCGCATGATGAGAGGTGGGGCAATATGAGTATATGGTCATTTATGACTTATTCGAGCATGGCGAGTGAAGAGCTCTTCGAGGTGCCGCTGAAGGGTGTGCATCCGAGAGTCCTGGACAAGAGGTTGGAATTGATTGCAGGGGCACTGGAAAGAGTCAATGTGGTCCCTAATCTGATCCTGTTCCACACGCTGTGAGTCTCTAGCGCCATCTATCGAATATATATAATACTGATTCATGTTCGTCGATGCCAGCGTATGGGACCTCAATGCTCTAAACCTCATGGACGCCATTGCGAACGCTCCACCATCCGAAGCGCTCAGCGTCGACTATCTGGTCGCTTTCCGTGCAAAACTAGCTTCGACACTCACACTCGTCAACACGCTCTTTCCGAAGTCACAAAAGATGTATCGGCTATTACACGACGTCAAAGTCGACGAGGGAGATTGGTGTGTTTAGTTTGGGATAGAATCGATTAGACTCGGCCGAGGCGCTGAGCTGCCTGTTTTGTTTTACAGGTTCATGGCGCATACTCCGAAAGGCACACAACACATCTCGCGCATGCCCTATGCGAACAACAAAGGCGAACAACTAAATAGCATTGTACGCTCTCTTGTTCCAAGCTATAATTTCACGCTATTCGACTTCAAGTCCGTCCTCAGTGGATATACTATTGATTGTGAGCTGCCATTAACATTGTCTTCGGAACAGAAGCAGGAGAGCTAAATCTACTACGATGTGATGATCCAGTCCAAGATGCTATACACCCTGGTGGTGTAGGCAAGACTCTCTACACCCAAATGCTGCTCTATTATCTCAAGAAACTCACCTAGAATAACAAGTCTTCAGTCTCCGTCAAGAAAGCAGTGAGAGGGAGTCCCGTAGTGCTGGCAGTCTCCAGTAGTTCAGGCGCAGTAGCTTCGCCCGTCGTTTCAGTGTCAGTAGTGCACCATGTAGCTATTGCGGAGTAGTTGATAGATCTAGAATTGCGCTTCTTGCGCCTGGAACAGGCTAATATTCGGCGCAAATGTAAAGTGGGAACTTCACACACGGTATAAGATCGCCAACAATGCTTCGACTCCACTTCCGTACCAATACAACGACTACCATACGCTTGTGGGCTGATACACACAGCGCATACTCTCTAAGTATCCACTGCTACTGACTTTTCTCTAATGATAATCTAACCCGAACAACAAGTACAAACGCTTCTATCTCAATCCTCGAGCTCCCCTCTGTCGAGCATGGTACTGCTGAGCTGCAGCTTTTGCCTTCTTAGGCGATCTGTCTAGCGAATCTTTATGCCGATGGTCGTGGCCAGACGCAGACGCTTTAGCAGCTACCCGAGCCACTAGCTCCCATAAAGCGTCGATGATATCGCCTCTAAGCTTCGTAACAGGGGTAGTTGTCGTGGTGATTTCCCCAAGAATCCTATACCAGATAGCGGAATCCTCTAGCGCGAAGCTAGTTACACGCTTCATCGCGATGCCTGGCATCTCGTCATTCATCAAGGGCGCGTTTTTGAAATGCTGTTGTTGCTGAGGATCGAGGAGATAGCGTAACGGATCGTCGTTGACTGTCTCGGCTGGAAGAGCGACATCTGCGCGAGACGATTGCATAGCTTGCGAAATAGGGACTGCCAGAGAGCGCACCCACGCCACGAGGGGTGCATCGCTTGTAGAGAGCGGTACTGTCGACAAGCGATCCGCTACTATCGTTTGCAGTGAATCAGGAGGCGACGGAAGATTTTCCGCTTTGAGGGGCGGGAGCTCAGTTTGTTGCACGATCGTTTCACGCTTCGCTACTGTCTCTTCTTGTTGGAGTGGAATTTGAACCTTAGGTTTCGCTCGCAGCGTGCCCGGCTTCGGAGGGTTCAACCTGTCTTTCTCTTCCTGTTCTGCTTGCATAATCGTGACTATCCGACTAACGAGCTCCCACAGCGTGTCCATGTATTGTTGAGTGATCAAGTGCCGCGTACGCTGCGTCCTTCCGATTGTCTGCTGTAATACCGAGCTCCAGAAATCGTGGCGGGGCCGCTCTTCTGCTTCTCTCTGCAAAGTAAGTTCTTTCTTTGTCGGGGCTTTCTTTAGGCCTTTGGGCGCTGCTGGTGGAAGAGCATTCTTGAATCTATCTGCGTTCGTCCGCTTGAGTTCTGCGAATTTCTTGGCTATCAAGTTGCTTCGAAGTTCAGCTGCCTGTAGCAGAGGCTCCCGGAAGCGATCCATCCATTCCAGTAGAGCGTCGTTGTCTGTCGTCCTAGGGAAGGTAGGCATATATTGCCTGAGGAAGGAAACGAGCCAAGCTGGCGGATTTGGCAAGTCTTCCGGATTGCTCATATCGAAGCTGTATGCTCGTCGTCGAGGAGCATCCTTGATGCTTGGATCCTCGTCATGTGCTTCTTTCAATAATTGTGCATCCTGCTTTGCCCATTCTTCCTGCCCCTGCTTAAAGTCCGCTTTCTTGGTCTTTTCCCTCTTGGCTTTCGCTCGTGCAAGCTCTTTCGGCGTCTCTTCAGAAGCATATTGATCTTGTTTGATGTGTGCCGCTAAGGGAATCGTATTGAGCTTGTTTTCGGAAAGAGATCTTGCGAAGCTGAGAACAGGTTCCGTCCGCAAGTCTCGCTTTAAACGCTTCATAGGCGCAGAGTGGATGATGGAACAGTGTAGGTAATCCGGTAAGCTGAGAGATTGGTTCAGCCCACCTCGCTGCCAGCTGCCAAGGCGGAAATGCAGGAGTAATCGTCAGTGTTGTTGCCCAGGTCTCGCGATTCCAGCGTGATGCTTGCTTACCGGCATCCTGTACATTGGCCTCGTCTCGTACATCCATGCATGAAGGTAGTCGAATCCGATGAGCAGTCCAGACCGATCCCATCTGTCACACATCCG
The DNA here is from genome assembly GCA_001972285.1 of Erythrobasidium hasegawianum. Taxonomy (NCBI): domain Eukaryota; kingdom Fungi; phylum Basidiomycota; class Cystobasidiomycetes; order Erythrobasidiales; family Erythrobasidiaceae; genus Erythrobasidium; species Erythrobasidium hasegawianum. Next base: position 310,096 of record BCII01000015.1, on the reverse strand, counting down.
CCGCACGTTTCGGGTGCAGAGAAGTCTACGCACTGTAGAAGAGCTTGCTCAGTGATCAATCTTATGTCTCATATGCCATTGACAGCTTACTCGTAGTTCTAAGCTGCCAGGATATTTAGGACAGAGACCTTCGTTCGGCTTGCATTGCGGCAGGGGAGCAAAAGGAAATCCAGTATCCAAGTCTTGAGCTGCTGCTGCTGCTACGGCATACAGCAGGGAGGATATCAACGAAGTCGTGAGACAAGCACGTGCGGCCTTCGTCCGCCGTCGAGGTCTTCTATAGTCTTGCGTACATGGACCAGCTGCCATCGAAGGAGACAAGAAGGGGACGACAGTGAAGGTAGGCTGTGGTCAGGCTCCGCTCTGAACAGCAAGCTGCCTTCAGACCAGCTTCAGACTTTGTCGGCTCGATGCGTTATCAGCTTTGTTTGTCAGACTTTCAGGGTTTGACGACTTCCTGCGAGTAAGTCGCAGCACGCTTGCATAGAGCATACCAGAGAGCCCTGCAACACAAGCGAGCTGGCGTGTCTTCAGTCCAAGCGGAAAAAAGTCGCGCTCCCAGCAGGCTTAGAGGAATGCACACGCACACGACATGCGCGCCAAAAGGTTTGAAAATCTGATGAGTTAACTTATTGCATGTCGCGAAGAGAAGGTGAGTTGAGCAGGCATGACGGTCGCAATCTTCGCGTGAGCTGTTCAGCGCGGCCTTCGACAAGACTCAGTTTGAATTGTGTTTGCACGCGTGAATCGAAGGCCATGTCTGCCTTGGAGGCACGATGAGGATGTGAGTTGCATCGCGAGATGCTGAGGCGTGTACGTATGTGTATGTATGTAGTCTGCCTGCATTGGCTCATGACACGATGAACGATGGGCCCGACTGCCAAAGTATAGCTTGCGAATCAATGCAGCTAACAGGCCCAGCATACACTTGTTAAACGTGGATCTCGCGTTGTGAACTCATGCTTGCGCTGCAAAGTTCTTTCCAGAGGTTGGGTAATGGTGCCTGCTTGATTATTACAGAAGATCGATTGAGCCAGATGATTCGTGTCAATCTCAGCATGTCAAATCAGAGGAAGGTAGGAATGTGTAGCAATGATATTGCGAGAAAGAGCAGAGTATGAGAGAGAAACCCGAAATGCTCTAAATTGGTGCGGGAAACATGCGGTTGCAGACGATGTTTCCCTGTGGAAAGAAATTACCCTATCTACACAGAGACGCGAGGCAGTAGGAAAGGATGCGTCGAGCTGTCTAAGGAGAAAAGGGATGGGGTCGTAATAAAAGAGAAGCACAAACCAACTAACAAACTATATAGAACCCGAGAACTGAAGAGGGTATCCGAGGCGAGAGGGGAGGGATCATTGTGTGAGTGGTAATCACAGGAAGTGGTTGACGCTCTATGTGCGAAAGACCGTTTACCACTGGGAGTGGTTGTGGCCTCTCTTGGTGCGCATCATGCGGGCTCTCTGGGAAGGAGCAGGTGCATCGGCATCGTTGACGAGGGTGCTGTCGGGGGTCTCGCCGAAGGTGAAGCCAGGGCCACCGAGCTGAGTACCGGCAGCCTGTCTCTTGGCCATTCTGGTGGATCCAGAGGCGGTAGGGGCATCGTTCTGAGGGCTTGGGTAGATACCACCGTTACCGAGCTTCCAGCAGCTGTTGAGCTCATCGCTACTCTTCAGTAGGTAAGCCTGGCAAGCGCCTGTAATGAGACCGAAAGGCATCAGCACTTTCGATTGAGGGGTAGCAAGAGGGAAGACCAACTGTCGGCGATGCAGATGGCGGAGCACTGAGCAGGAGTCATGACAGCGGGTACACCTTGGAGGCTGTTGGACCATGAAACTGGGGTAACGAAAGTGACAGGCTTCTCGAGGGGCTTGGCGGGGGTAATGGCACCGGCAGGGACAGTGTTGGCCTCGCAGACGAAGGCGTTGGAGCCAATGTGACGACCGGTACCGCAAGTGCATGCACCGCTTGATGGGTCAACCGTGTCCAATCTGATGGAAGAGAGACTGTCAATCCGATGTCATCTGGCACTGTGCGAAAAGTACAACCTACCCTCCCTTAGTAGCGCAGGTATCGGCGCTCTCTTCGGTGGTACCAGCGTTCTGGAGGAGCATGAAGTTGGCTGGGACAGTGGTGATGGCAGGGCCGCCGTAGGCAGATCCTCCGTAGAGAGTGCAGGCAGGCTCAGCAGAGTCGTAGGTGTATCCGAAGCAGACGGCTGGGAAGAGATCTTGCTGTTAGACCAAGCCTTGAGGGTGCGCATGGTGACAAGCCGACTTACAGGCATCAGCAATGCATGCTGTCTGGCAGTTCCCAGCGGTCACACATTTAGGGTCGGAGCCCGCGTACTTGTAGGCGTATGCGTTGTCTGCGAATCGTCCACCAGCTGCGAGGGGGATGAAGCTGGCATCATTGTTGCCGGCATCGGGCTTGCAGATGTCGGGCTGTCCGTAGCTCTCGCTCTGACGTCTGTCGTGCTGGTGCTCGAGGAGCTCGAGAAGAGCAGCGCGTCGCTGAATGCGGGATGGGATGACTTCGGAGGCAGCAGCCAAGAGAGGAGCGCCGAGGAGGACGGTAGCTTTGAGGGAGAGCATCTTGGTCGTTTGGGTTTGTTGTTTTATGTTAGATGGGCAAAATTGAGCAGTTGGTGCTTTGTTGTATTACCGTAGCGGTGAGGGAGTTGTTGATAAAAGAGTGTGGGTTTACAAACGAGTGTGTTGTAGATAGGGCTGAAGGGAGAGGGAGAGGAAAGTGAAGCTGTTTGGATGAGAAAGAAAGGAAGAGAGAAGCAGGAGCAGGCGAGCGGTATTTGAAGGGGAAGGAAAGAAAAACAGGCCAAGAAAGGCATGGACACTCTGCTGCGTGCCAAATCGAAATGCATGCCTTCCATCGATAAGGTCTAACTCAGCCGCGTTTGTTTTTTGCCTTGTTTTTTAGCTTGAATCTTCCTGAGGATTCCCTTGCCCCCAAGCTCGGCCTTTCAGGAATCGCGTAACTGCGCCTCGGCATGCCGCGAGATGTTCTTGCTGCTTTGTTCCAGGTTGTTTACAATCGTTTCCCAGTGAGGCATGCTGCTTGGCAGGGTACGGGGAAAGTATTAGGCGTGTGATCGAAGATGAAAGCGCGTTCTTTCGTAGCGTGGAGCCTGTCCTAAACGTGTAATGAAGTAGAAGGGTAATTCAACTCTCACTGCTAGCGAGGGTTAGGAGATGGTAAGTGAGTCGACTTTCAGGCCTAATTAGCGGCGTGGTGAATGCCTGCTGTTTGTTTACCATGACGCTGCCTGCAGGCAGGACATGGAAGCGCATGGAAAGAAGATGTCGTTGGTCAAGCCTTCAGCGAAACTCCATACGCAAGCAGCTGCTCGCAGGGCTGCGTTCAGCGAATGCGCGAGAGCATGGCAGCGATTGTTCGGAGACCAGGACAACAGACAGGCAGTGCCGTACTGTAGAGCACAGCGACAGCGAGTGATTGAAGGCAGACAAGACCAAGAGAGTAAAGAAAACCAGTCAGGAACGGCCAATGCGCGCAGTCGCAATCGTCAGAATACAACCTCCAGCGATTTCCGCGAAGCTTTTCATGGATCGCGACGATGAGTGATTGTGTAGCTAGCTAGCGACAAGATCACTTTCGACCACACTTATACAAGCCTGAGACCCTTTCACCGTTACTCTGCCAGAGCATGCTTGATCGACTCGTAATACTGGCCATCAACCTTTTCCTTCAGCTCTTCCCGCGTACACCACGCATAGTCAACCAATCCTTCTTCTTTCTTAGGTTTCGCTTCCCCTCGCATGATACGAGCTGGCATGAAGAAGACCTGGTTTGGGAAATCTCAGCACGCTTGTCACGATGGCTATCAAGGCGAGATGAGGCACCTTTGTGTTGTCTTTGCCCTCTTCTGATGATTGAGCAGCTGGATACGCGTGGAAAGCCGCTGGAAGTATCCCAGTCTGCCATACATCGAGCTCGGTCCCAAACTCTTCGTGCAATTCCCGGAGTGCTGCTTTGACGAGGTTCTCGGACTTCTCCACTCCTCCTTGTGCTGTAGACATGATTGTTTCAGCAGACTGCCGTGCGACGACAAGGTTTCATTCTTCAGCAACCTACGAAACTGCCAGGCGTGTTGTTCGCGATTCTTCTTGGCTAGGAAATATAGCGTCCGGTCTCTCCTACGCTCCAGGCTGTGGAGATCCTTGTCTGCTTCGCTGTCCTGTGCATTCTCTGTATCTTCCAGTTCTTTCCCTTCTTCTGCTGCCTCTAAGCAGACCTCACATGCATCAGCTTCATGTAACATTTCCAAAGTTGCTAGGTCACCTACCGACTAGCTCTCTGTACGCCTGCTCTCCCTGACTGCCTTTGCGAAAGTACCATTCTGGCTTGAACTCTGACCCGATAGCTCTCTGAATCCGCCTGGAATAGCGATAGAATTCCCTCTCGAACGGTGTCAATGCAGTATGTGCTCGTGGCGGCCTGCTCAGCAATATAGCAGCGACAACGCGGGTAGTCGACCGAGAAGATTGCGATGAGGAAGGAGACGAGGTAGAGGGAGTACTTTCGGAAGTGGAGGAAGCCGCAGAGATAGATTCAGAATTCTCAGGAGTATCGGTCGCTGTCGCCGCGGTGCTCTGATACCGTCTTGCTACGCTGCCTGCACCGTGTCAAAAAAGTTGGGTCAGAATTGCCCAGGATCCTGACGAAGGAACAAGGCTATCTACCAGGCTGCAAACGAGACGTCGACGCTACTGCATGAGCGCAGAGCTTGCAGGAGATGCGACCGCGAGCGAGCGAAGCCATGGGGATTGATGGGAAGCAGAAACAGTCACAAATACAAATCGCAAACATCAAACAGAGCTTTCGCCCTTTGAAAGGAGTTGTATATGCTACATTGGTCCATAGGAACAACAACGTCTCGTGAAAGAAAGCTAAGTCGGTATTTAGAGCGATGGCTGCTCCTAGATCTTCATTTCCCAAGATACACCGCATCCGCACCCTTTACCGCTCGCTTGAGGATTATCGATGAGTCTGAAGCTACTTCCAATGAGCTCTGTAGCGTAATCGAGGGTTGAGCCTCTAATGAGGGAAAGAGTGAGCGCATCGACGAGAAGGAGTCCCGTCTTGGCTGCATCGGAATTGGACGACGTCGCACGAAGAACACTAGATGACGGTGATTGGTCAGTCAGAACAAGGGCTGGCTGTCTGGATTACTTACTAGTCGTCTTCGGCCCTATCGCTGGCTACGTTCGCAAGCTGCAGCTTCGTGCTATATCCATGGCATCCACCGCTTTCGACGAGTATCCGTAATGCTAGATTCGGATCGTTATCTCTTTGCTGTATCAGAGCGAGTTGCTGTGTATTCCCGGTCAGCAGGCTGAACCCAGCATAAAACGAAGCCACTCGCTTGCCTTTTCAGCGGCCGCAGTTATAGTCAGAGTACTCTCAGGCGATTCACTGCCTTCTTTCAGCACCGGCTCAGGTAGATCGTCTTCAGGCGCTCTCGGTGGCTCCACGACTGTCGCAAAAGACCGTCTTCCTGGAGAAGCTCTGGGAGACCAGGGAGTGGCCGTATGGTAGGACGATGATGCTGAAGTTTCCCATCTCGCTAGTCTTAGAATTTGCGGACGATTTGACGAGTAGCTTCGGGCTCCTGCAGCTAAACGTCCGGCTGACTGAACAGGTAGGCTATATCCGCAAAGAGTGCACCGCGATAGCGAATAGGCACGTCCGACGCTCTTCTGTAGCGCTACCTGCATATTCTCGAGGACTGGAGAGAAGTCGGAGTGTGCAAGAGGAGGGGCAATTAGTCAGAGAGATACTTTACATTCAAGTGCAGTGATATGCAGTGCTCTGAGCGATAACAAGTAGAGGAAGTGGAAAGTAATGCGATAGCGTTCTTGAGTGTGATTGTCCGTTCAGTACTGATCCTCGAATAATTCCTACAAGAAGAACGAAGAGTATGGCTGTCCCGAGTGACCCCGTATGCACTGCGTATAGTAGCACACCAATACATGTACACGACTTGTTAAATCCTCTCTCTTCCTTCGGAAAATGCAGCAATGGCTTTAAATGCCAGCCTTTATGAGCTGGCCATGAGCTGAGGGAAATACCATCAGCCGACAGTAAACATATGATGAATGAGCATACTTACGTCTACAAACTGTGCAGTCACTCCCGGATAGTCGGAGTTCAGCACCAGATTGTGATTAAGGCCATTTTTTATCTGTAGAAGGCACAGGTAGAGTCAGCAAGGCCCGCATGACATTGTACGGGTCAGACGAGCATAATTAAACCAAAACAAGCCTCTATAGTTGGGCATTGCATCGCAGGTGTCCTGGGATGTGCAGGTGTTGACCCACTGCAGATTATCTTGGGTCCGGTTCGAGCGCGTCCCAGTTTCGCCCTGGTTCCACGTGTGAAGACTTCAGCAGCAATCCCCAGTACGTCAAGCGCGTCCCTTACTAGCCAGAAAGACTTGTTATACGGCAGAGCGAATTCATCGTGGAAGTCTTTCGTGAACCCGAGGACGTTATAGTAATCGCCTTGAGCTGCTCCGAGGTAGGTGTAGTAATCAATAGCGGTGCTATATATAGTAATAAGTGACTTTGCGCAGCTAGCGTGAAGCACGAGACTCACATGTCGACGTATTCCGGGCCTGGCCAGAATGGCCGGATCTCGTCATTCGGTGCGGTCTAGAGAATGTACATCAGCTGATGCATGATTTGTCTGTCTCCTTTGTTAACTCACATTGGCGCACCACAATAGCTGTACTGAAGGCAGAGCTGCTTTGACACGCGTGTAGACTAGCTTCCATGAAGAAAGGAAGTTGGCTACGCTTGGGTCGTAGTATGTTCGCTTGTGATTTGGATCAAGGTCATCTGCGATTCGGACATTCTGAGCATCAGCCTCGTTTGCGAAAGCGGGAATAAGCATCGGATTCACCTGAGCCCTTCTTGGTGTACCAGTTGAATTCGAATGCATATCGTAGCCATACAGTGACTCCTTGTTCCACGAATGCTTGGAGTACGAGGATCAAGGCATCTAAGTTTTGGGTATCGTTTGGCTGGAAGCCTCCGTAGCCGTGAACAGGCTGACACATGAAAATAGTCAATATGCATTGGAAGTGCACGAGCTGTATAACGTACGTTCAGGGATGCTACAAAGACGGCATTCGTGGCCACGGCTTCGGGCAGGAATTGTGCCCATTCTGAACCGTTGAAATGGGTAGTCGCATCCAGTGGGTCGTACAGATCATTATCCTGATAAAAAAATTCTAAGTATTCGCGGCTGTAGAGCCATCCTCTTCTCCGTACCTGATGGGCATACCCTCCAACGGCGAAAGAGGGTATCCCGACTGCTGCGTTGATCTCTTGAAGGGTGTGCTCTTCACCTGTCGAGCCATAGACTCTATTGCCATCGTCGGGAAACCAGCCTTGGAGCATGCGAAGACATTAGGTCATGCCGTCTTCACGTGAGCCAAACAAAGCTCATCAAACACACCAAAGTAGGCACTGCGGAGTTGCGATATCAGCGAGTACTCTGAAGTTCGGATTGCTCGTAGCTGTCGTACCAATTCCTGCTCAGTACAGGCGTGTTGTTTCTGACCGGCTCTGTTGGGTCGAGTGCCAATAAAATGCCCTTTGCGCCTTGTGCGATCTCTCCTAGGGTAACAGCCAGAGCGTTCGCAGGCATCAGAGAGAGCAGCCCAAGCGCCGTCAAGTATCGGGAAACCATTCTTGATCCCATAAAAATCGATAAATGCTAGACCGAGCAGACGCAAAACCTCGGGAAAATCGACCGTTTTCTTCGCTTTCTCCAGGTTAGAATGCAAGGGAGGACCAGCTAGCAATCCAGCGTCGATGTGTTGGACTTTCAGATCAAAGGAAAGGCGAAGGAAAGGTCGGAGACGGTAGGGACAGGGCGAAGGAACAACAAAGTCCGCAAGATTTGTCGAAATTACGAAACGACAGCCAGATCTGATCCTTAAAGACGTCCCAATATGTCTGTTACGATCCCTGGCCTAAACTTGCGCGCTCAGGCTGGAGCTGCTGTTCCGAGGCTCATCGCGCACCTCTCTTTTGGACAATTCGGTCGCACTCTTGGTCAATCTAGCATTCTAGAGCATCCGTACTATGGGAATACTCTCAAAGACCGTCCAAGCTTTCCGTACCGAGCCAGCTTCGTTCTACGAGAAAAGAAAGGATTACGTAAGATCCAGTTTCCATCGAGCAATCTTCCTTGACATCTCTCATCATGCATATCATCCTGACAGGTCTTGGAAGAAGGCGACAAGGCTCTGCTTGGGCTGGGCGGGTCAGCTCGTGGGCCTTCTATAAATACGCCGTCATTCGCAAGAGCGCCCGATCTGAACATTGACAAGAACAGGCGTAGTGCGAGCTAAGAGTCTCAAGCTCAATCATGATATCGCAATGAAGATCGTGCGAAAGGATGCAATTGCAGATCATAAGCGATATGTACGGATCGTCAAGAAGCAGATTGTCTTGGATGGTGCAGAGGGACGCGTTCGTAAGGCGTATCTTCCTCAACAGTAGGGTAACATCGCTAAACATGCTTGATAATAGTGAAGATGTATGACTGGTACGAAAGCTCAAGCCATTATTATCTTGCCCTAGAATTGGCAATGGGTGGTGATATGATGGATCGACTGGAAAAATTTGGTGCATGGTCGGAAGTAGAGGCGCGTGCGACGCTCAGCAGACTTCTGGTAAGCCCTCTTATTTGCGTGGTGTCGCAGTCGTTGAATGCGGACCAATTTCACAGGACGCTGTAGCGTGGATCCATTCGCAAGGCGTCGTGCACAGAGATATAAAGGTAAGATGCATTGCCTCAAGTCGTGCCGCCCGCGACTAACCTCCCCATCTCAACAGCTGGACAACCTGCTGTATCGAAATCTGGACGATCCGCTGGACTTCGGTCTGGCTGACTTTGGGATAGCGCATGTTCTGGATGATTCAAACGAAGAAGACTACGACTCGGAGCCAATCTTCGACGTGAGCGGAACGCCGGGTCAGTCTCTGATGGCATTACACGTACCTTCCAGATGCTAATATACTGCACTTTAGGCTTCTCTGCACCTGAGATCTTTCTTCGAAGAGGGCATGGCAAGAAGGCGGATCTCTACTCGGTAGGCATACTAGGTGAGTTGATTTGGCTGGCAAAGGCTCCTTGCTCAGAAGCCTCTTGCTGAAAAGGTCTACGTAGGATATACTATCCTGAGTAATTGGTCACCATGGAGCTCACGCGATCCTAGAAGCTTGATCCGCGAGAGCACGCAGACAGACGTCGCCTTCTACGCCAATAAATGGAGCCATATCAGTGAAGAAGGTGGGAGGTGCTGTCATCGTCACGCCGGGAATCATTAGCTGACTCTGCATGTGATTGCAGCAATGCAGCTGATTGCGGCGATGGCATCCCGTAATCCGAAAGAAAGGCCTACCGCTCAAGCTGCCCGCCAATACGCCTGGTTCCAGATGTCCGCGACTAGCGATGTACCGTCTAGTCAGATAGTGAATCGAGATGGTCAGATTGGAGAAAACGGAGCTGCACCGATAAGACAGGAGACCCTGCGATCTTCAGAAGGCGGAGGCGCTCCTGCTCAGATGCTTACCCATCTGCCGACTCTGAGGGATGATACAGACCTCTCATAGGATGCGGATGATGTTCAACACTGGGCTAATGGCTGATATTGACCAAGCGTTCGGCAACCACTGTAGCCGTATCTTTGTACACGTAGGGATCGTAAGGAATACACAATGTATGAATGTAGCGAAGGTCCACTGCGTAATTTTATATCAAAGGGCTTGTTTCCTGATATCTCTTGTCTTTGCCTTCAACTTACGCTTGCCAATCTACCAACATGTCTGGAGCGTCCGTCCGCTTCTGCGGTGACTGCAACAACTTGTGCGCATTTGCATCAAGCACGTTATAAGCCCGTCTTGGCTGAATCTTGCGGTTTCTCCGCAGGCTGTACCCAAAGGCAGACAAGGTGCACAAGGTCCTGCTTTATTCGTGCAGGAATTGCGATTGTGAGCTTGATCAATACCAAGTAGTTCAAGATGTGTCGCTCATAACGGTGTCGTAGGGTTTGAGGAGACCACGAATATCTGCGTCCATCGAAACGAGCTCATCACCGAATTGAAGTCAGCTAAACAGCGAAAAGCCAACTTCTCCTAGGCGATTCTAATACTTTATATTACAGAGAGACTGCTGGTGTCACGCAAGATCTTCATACGGACCCTACGCTTGTTCGTGGGATCTCCCTAGCTCCAGCTGCCATGGCTTATTCAGACTGTTTTCTCTCAGCCGCGTACGCAAATGCAATGTCCACGATGCGGGCATCCAGAGTGAGTGTACATAAAGCTCTTCGCGCAGGCTTTAAGCTAAAATTGTTTCTACAGAGCCGTCTTCTACCAGGATCAACAGACTAAGCGAGCCGAGAGTAGAATGACGCTGTTCTATGTGTGCACGTAAGCTGAAGTATGCTTAACACCATGCTGCAAGCTGATCTATGCTGTACAGCCAATGTAGCAAGGCTTTCCAGGATCCGGTACTCAAAGAGAAGCGAGGCCAGTAGCGGTGACGACCAGCTTCCGATGCTGTTACAATGTTGTTGTATTGTTCTTTATGGAAAGTAGCATGTTTTCCCCAAGCGTACGAGAGACGGTCCTGCTTGGCTTCGCATCATCCATCACACCTTGCTCTAACCATGACTGTCGTTGACGATGAAGTTTCGCGGTACATTCTGGCGTTTGACTACCTTCTGGACACTCGCTAAAGCCTTAAGCCAGCCTTTGGGGCCTCCTTACCGAGCTGTCGGCCCAGCTATCTGCCAACAGGGAGCACTGCGACTCGCTTAAACGGCAATGCGAGCAGCTCAAGGTTGGGCGGGAGACTCTAACGAGTAGACTTGCAAGTCTAATCTGTTTGTCCTTGACCGCCAGACCCAAGCTATCCATACTGGCATCGGATTCACCCTGCGCCGTTTCAATACCGACATCACAAAAGGTTGGCCTATCCCATGACACGTACATGCATTCTATATACCCTACTGACGCCGAGGTGCTGCCCAGAACAATTCGAATCCGAGCTCGAGCGATACAACGCGACTCTGACGCTCGAGAACCAGGCGCTGCAGTATGAGAACCGACAGTTATCGATGCTTTTAAAGGACTACGAAGGGACTCTGGACAACGTTATGGCGAGGTTTAGGGGTTTCGCAGTGAGCCAGCTATACTATACTAGCTCAATGAACTGCAGGCTGATTGCCTGTTGATGTTGCAGGCTTCAACTCAGCAATTTGAGCTAGACTCCGCGAAACATTACGAGACGCTGTTACTGCAGCACTCCGGCACGTCGGCCATTCCTTCAGCAGCTGCGATGTCCCCATCAAGCGATAATGCGACACTTTTACCCATACCCGGACAACAGAACGGCAGCGCTCCTCTAAATCAATTTCAGCTACAGATGGCTCTATCCAACCTTACTGCCCTGCTTAGGAAAGCATTACGGAGTTCGCAAGGCGAGGATCCATCCGACGATGAACTCTCTTCCGAAGATGACGACGACGACACCTCTTCAGACGAGGAAGTAGACAAGCTATCGAACATCGATCCTATGGGTCTATCAGATGGCGGGCCGGGCAAACCAGATCTCAGCAGTCTAGCTGCTTTCGCTCGGAGAACAACACGGCAAGCCAGTGTAGCGCGGTCTATAGCAAGTAAGAAATCCTCAGGTGGAGCGAGTACTTCTGCTGCAAGCCAACAGCGGAGGAAGAGAGCAGATTCGAAATTGGATCTGTATGAAGGTGGATACCTGAAATTGCTAGCTGAAGATGCGCATATGGAACTTTCGGCAGAGGCGTTGGAGAGGGATACAGAGCTTGTGCGGCTCGAGAAGGAGAATCAGGAGTTGAGGAAATTACTGGGTATTTATGGGGATCTGCCAGATGAGACGGCGACATCACCCCGCATCACCACAAGCCCGCATCTGCCGTGAAGCAGATCTATCTCTCTCTCCTGGGATGCCCGCATTTGGCCTTAAAGACAGCCTTTGCTGCTTCGAGTAATATGGTTCCCTACTTGTTGTTGTTTTAATCAGCCTACAGCAGTCCCACCAGGTGCATCTCGGCCTTAAATTCGTACTCTCTACTCTACGCGTACCTTCTGAAGTCTCTCTGTCTACATACCTACCATACGCTAACTGGCCTGAATTGCCAACATCGCTCAAATGACATCGGCCCATTCAGATCTGCCAATGAGCCTGCTTTGCATCTGTGACAATGTACTCTACCTTCTTTGTGGCTTCAGTCTTGCACAAAGCCAGCGCGATTCTCGGCACCATTTGTACCTGATTTGTAATACGAAGACGACGTTTCTTTCTTTGTGCTCCTGTCGATATCTCGAATCATGGCCGTCACATCTGCCTCGTTGTCCAATCCTCCTCGCAGTGCAGCAGCAGCAAGCAATACAGAAGAATCGCCTCTGCTCAGCGCTGCTTCGGGAGCAGGCGACGATGCTGGCCGATCAGCAGCCAGCAAGACTGCCCTCTTGCGACAGAACCTACTCGGCAATCCCAAGGCTCTGATTACACAGGTATATACACTGATGCCGTACGCGAATGATACTCAGCAGCTGTCCTGACTGCTGTCCTTTGTGCCGGAAAAGATCGCATGTCTGGCCTTGCTCGCCAGCGTACTCACGATCGTCATCCCTAATCCTGCTGGTAGCTTTTACTTCTCCGTCCTCTTCCTTCTGCTCGGATCTGAGTCGATCTGTCCTCTTCGACAGGCCTCTTTTCCTACCATCCGCCTCTTCAAACACTTTCGATCATTCTATTCGTGCAAGGCGTGTTTACACTACAGCCTACGAGTACGAAACATGATAAAGCTCGTGGACTGGCTCTGCACCAGATTTTCCAGATTCTGGGTCTAGCAGGCAGTAAGTTCGCCCCGTACCCAGCAGAAGTAAGGCAATCATTGAAGAATCGATTTGTTCACAGTCGCTGCAGGTGTATCAGTCATGATCGCTAACAAGGCACTGCACGGAGGTGAGCCTGCCTGAAAATCGCTGAACATGGAGATCCATCTAATCCGCACACCCGCATTCGCAGCCAAGCACTTCACATCCTGGCACGGCCTTTTCGGCCTTATTACATCTATCCTGCTCGTATTGCAAGCTTTGATAGGTGCTCTGCTAGCTTACAAGCCTGGCTTCGACCTCTTCGGCAGCGAAGAGAAAGCGAAGAGTTTCTGGAAGTATCACCGTGCGCGAAGCTCTACCATGGACATTATAGATACAGTAGCTGATATTCATCGTAAAATTAGGTGCTTCGGGCTACCTCATCCTCCCTCTCTCGCTGCTGACCGCAAGTCTGGCAACTTCGAAAGCGGACTGGGTGCTAGGACACTCTAGTACACTACAACGTGTCGTCATGACGGGCAGTCTGGCTGTCATCGCTCTAGGCTTGTGGAGTGGCATGCGGTAGGCTTCGTTGCTATACAAGTTCTATGAGAGCAATTCGCTGACACAATCGCTGGTACAGCCTCAAGAAGCTGGGCCTGAAGCATTAGGCTTTAAGCGTAAACGAGCATATTGTCATTTTCTCGTGCACTAGTATATATAATGACTGGTATATGGACCTATTAGCCTGATGGATGTCTTCTGAATATAAGGGCGTTATACTGCAGACATAGGATAGCAGAGTGTCCCATTCAGCAAATGAATCATGTAGCGATGCGGTGTCAGCATCACACTGTCAGGCATGTTCTCTTATTCTTATTCGAAGCAATAATGTGTGTCGATCTTCCTTGTTAAAATGGGCTGGGCCGCGTCGTAGTCGTGAGGATCCCGACTAGCTATCGCGATGGGATGTTTGCGCAGACTTGAGCGACGTTGAGGCAGTGTGCCCGGTGGATTGACATCAGTCGGGGCTTGCAGCCTGTCGAAAGGAAATCCGCCCAGTATAAAAAGATTCAGGTTGGAAGATGGAAGAGCGCTTGGGACAATGCACTTGGATGGACTGCTTGGATGTAAGAGAAGCGTATCCGAAAAATAAAGTAAACGACCAGAATCCATTGCAGAACGAGCGATGATATCCGGGCTTGTTGGAACAGGAACGAAGGAGTCTACACCTTGTCTTGCCTCCACGCGATGATGCCGTACTGCGGCGAGCGTCCTGCTACTGTCTCCCTCGCAATTCCAGCATCCATCCTTCCACCTCACAATCCTAGCGACTCCATTTACGCCTCTGCGATACAGCACATTATATCAGTCTTGTACGAAGCTATTCTGAATGTGTTGTGCACGCACTGATGGCATATGCACGCTTGGGGAAGTGGGTCTGTCTCTTCTTTTGCCTCTCGGTGATCTGGGAAGCCTCGTGCTGTGCATTGACTGTAATTAACATCCTGCTCGCATCATTGCTGCATCGTACATCGAGCTAACCTTTGTCAATCGCCTGCGGAGTGCTCTCGTCTTCTTTGTGCGCAGGTCGAGGGGAGTGTATTTCTTGTTCTTGTAGAACTCTCGTAGGTTTTGGCGTTGTTTCTGGTTGATGACGGTAAGGACTCTTGCGATGCCTCTTCGTACTCCGGCGCTGCAACAACCCATGTCAAAAACCGATTCTCCCACACCCAGCGGTGTCTGTCTCCCTCACATCTTTGTCAACTTTGCAGAGTTTCCGCCGGCGACCTTCTGTACTCTAAGCTGGAGGAGCTCCTGCTTGAGCTCAGTGAGCTGGCTCTGCAGGTCGGTCTTGCTCTTGCTCAGCAGCTCGTGCGCCTTGACCTGCGAAAATCATCCATTCGTCGTTTCAACGGGGGGCTCTGATCCATCATCTTGCGTTGTGTTCTCTCCTCACTTCTGAAGGGGCCATTCTTGATGTGTCGTTGCTGATGGAATAGGTAGGTCCTCGCGAGTTCTCCTCTCCCTCTCCTTTCCAACTTTTTCCTTCCTTCCAACTTTGAGGGCCGCGCCGAAACTGCGAAATCGCCACCTGAAAAGGGGAAAGAAGAGAAAGAAGAGGTTCTCTCCTCTCCGCGCAAGATGCAAACGATAGACACTGTCTTTATTCCTTGAATTTATCGTCCCTGTTTCCTGCGGAGCACTTCGATGAAGAACCTGCACGAGCCGGCACCGATTTGCTAACTGAATCCGAAGGAAAGAGCACAGTGATCCTGCCCATGTTCTCATGCTCTTCCACCACGATCATATTATCATCCTCTGTCAGCTCCTCCCATTCCTTATCCCCATCTCCTTGTCCGTGAACTGAATTGAAACGATTGTATCGACACATGAGAACGGCTAACGACGGAAATTCTGCACTGTCAGAGCCAGGCTCCAATGCTTCATCGCGCCTACAGACGTCGCTGACATAGAAGGTTCAATGATATCCCCACAAAACATATCAGTGTCCGACCCTAAAACCGCAGCTCGAGTGTACCCCGAAACGACTCGGTGTCATTTAGACTATAGCCAACATACACTGAATCTCGTCCGATCTGCAAAGTTAAGCCGTCTACAGACGGTCAGGCAAGGGTGAACCATTGTACAGGTCCACTGGAAATGTTTCGCGCACTATTGAAGATTCTGTTCAGGTGTCAGTGGCGCTCAATTAATGTTAAGCTACCAAAGCGCTATAGTTTCTCTAAAATTCGGTATTGTCTGGTTCAACTCGGGATACATACGCTTTGTTGCACTCTAGTTGTATGGACTTAGAAGCTCAATACGTGCAACATCTATGACACTGATATCCTCTGCTGACAATCATACCGTCCGCTCGCCCAATCTCCTTAATCGTTCTCCTTGACAATCGAGAAAGACGGCGCATCCAACCGCTGCGTTCCCTTCAAGAAAGTCAACTCGATAAGGAACAAGTATTCAAGCGTGTTTCCTCCTAGTTTCTTGATCAGCTCGCCTGCCCCATAGGCGGATCCACCTGTTGCTATCAAGTCGTCGATGACTATGCATGTCTGGCCAGGTGTAATGGCATCTTTTTGCATCTGTCGACTCAACATAAGCTTCGAATATTTATAACGATGAGTACGACCCACCTCAAATTGATCACTTCCGTATTCTTTCTCGTAAGTCACAGTCACGCATTCTCCAGGGAGTTTACCCTTCTTGCGCACAGGCACGAAGGCAGCTCCTAAGCGAAGAGCTATTGAAGGACCTAGTAAGAAACCACGTGCATCCAGACCAACGACGACATCTATCTTCTTGCTTGGCGATTTATGGAGGGTAGACGTGACGAGGTGGTGCATGACTGGGAGGCAGAGAGAGTTTAAGAGGATGGCTAAGAGTGAAAGAAATAGCCTTACAGCATGTCAAGAGCGTCTCGAAAGCTAGAGGGTCTCGCAGGATAGGGAAAAGATCCAAGAAGACGATGCCTGTTTGGTTTCCATTCGCGATAAGGATATCAATGCCTTCGCAGTAGACCTTCTCTGAGCATCTAACCTTTCTGAGGGAAGTCGGGTCTGTTTATGCGAACATCAAGATTTTATCAGCACCTTGCTCCTATCTTTGGCTTCTTGCGAACTCCATGACCATCCGAGTTCTGAGATGCGAGTGGAACGTACATCACGCCGAGCATTGAGCGCAGGAGCTCTTCTGCAGTCTTTGCATCCTCCTGCGCAACTTGGGTCACTTCGGACGTCGACATGCTTGCAGAGTTGGCCTAATCAGAGCTGGCTCAGCGAAAGGAGCGCACAATGAACCGATGTTGGACCTTTCAAGACCATCGTGAACATTCTATACGGACATGCACAAACACCTCGCACACCCTATCGCACGCTTCAATAGGGGAGGCTCTCTACATCGTGACCATTTCTCTTTGCTGCGACAATGCGCACGACCATACTCGGCGCCCCTACTCAAGGTCCTTCGACCTATCCTCTTGTGCACACTCGGCGTTGAGCAGCCTGACAAATTTCAGAACGACCAGGACCGTGATGACTTACCGTGTCCAAGTCCCTGACAGTACTTCTGGCTACAGATGTTCTTATACGCTGTCATAGTAGCAGTCATCGCAGCCGCCAGGCAATACAATCGAACACAAAGCACTATGCTACCTCTGAATGGCAGCAGCAGTCTGACCGCGTGGTTGAAACTTGGTGTATCCCTTCGCAAACCTCGTGCAGACTTTCGCCATGCTCAGCCTCCTGCAGTTTTACAGGACGGCATCCGTCAGTAATCCCTGTCCCTTCCAGCTGAGTCGTGTCTTAAGTAGCAAGCGATAATAATGCAGACTCCGACAAACTCGACCATGCCGGACAAAGACTACAAGTCTCGTCAAATTGATTCTTGACTTACCCAGAAGCGAGAAGGCACGATGATATCTTGTGAGTACAGCCATCGAGGAGAGGACTACGGCCAAGGCCCTGGGCTTCTCTGCCATAGATGGGTCCATTAATCTATGTGGTGCCTACGCCGACTCAAGGCTTTGTCACATTGCTGTGTGCTTTTGGGTCGCTGTCGCATCGGGTTTGTGAAGCATTCACAGTACTCGAAGATGTCCGAAACCTTTGCTGTGAGAGACATCCATATTCTGTGTCGATGCAATGTTTTGTATATAAACCCGTATGCCGCAACTGTTGCTCGCGCATGACGCTTGCGATCCTGCTTGTTCCTGGCCCATTCTCGTAATCTTGCAAAATGTCTAATCACGCGCAGCAGCCTACCGAGGACGAGCTGCAAGCTACTGCAACGCCAGGCTATCGCCCACCTGAAGCGCGCGATGTCAGCGAACTTGCCCAGCTCGATGCGGATGATCCCTCCTTAAATGCCTGGAAGAAGAGCTTGGGCATCGTCGCTGGCGGTGGTCCAGGAGGTGCTAAACCATCTGTACGACCTGTCACTCTGCCATCCAAGCCCGGTCGCTCGTTACTGAGGTCTGGCGAACCCAGCTCAAGCTCGTCGCGCTCAGGTTGATTGCCCAGACGCCTGCTCCGATAACGCTGGATCTGTCATCTCCCGAAAAGCTGGCTGCACTCAAGAAGAGCGGCGAAGTCACCATCAAAGAGGTTGGGCGCATCTACTTCCTCAGCCCATCTCAGCCCTTCGGCTCTTGAACGAGCATCCAAAGCTGATTGACTGGACTGCAGGGCGCTGAGTACTCTGTCGAGATCGAATTTCATGTGCTGGGCGGCATCGCTTCAGGCCTCAAGTACATCCAGGCAGGTCGCAATTCACCTCACATTACGCGACATCCTCAGGCACCTCCTAATTTCAGCACGTGCAGGTCGCAAAACGTAAAGGAATCACAGTAGACAAGATGGAGCAGATGGTAGGAAGGTGAGGACCTCAAGTTGAATTGTCTCAGTCAGCTGGCTGACATCTCGCGCGTTTGGTTCAGCTACGGCCCATCTCCAAACGCTGTAGTCAAGCGATTCCCTTCAGAAGAAGCTCCATCAGGTAAGCTGCCATTTCAATCTATTGCTACGTCAGTCCGATACGGTTCATACAGGCATGCTGGCGCGTGGTAGCTACTCTGTCCGCTCGCGAGTTACAGATGACGATGGAACGTGAGTTGAGCATAAGCACGGCAGTAGCACCTTTATCTAATTGTTTGAGTGCAATATTCTTCATCAACACAGCATCCATGCCGACTTCGAATGGGCCTTCAAGATCGCCAAAGACTGGTGAAGTCGCAAGTCAGAATCGGAGTCTCCGCAAGAGCCGCCGTAATCTTCGCTAGAAAGCCCGCTTAGAACCAGGTATCTGAGCGCAGTGAGAGAGATCCGACAGATTTGCAGCTTATTATTCACATTTCTTCCATTTCGTGTTGCAAAACTTCGTTGCCTTGGGCTGCAGACCTCGTCTATGCATGTAGTTTACAGTATCCCGCGCCTTTCCTGCAATTATTACGACACCCAGGCTCCTGACAGAAGTCTTGGTTCAGGTTTCGGGCACCATTGTTCCTACGATGTCCAGTCGGCCCTGCACTTTTGTTGTTCCGATACTGTTGCTGCTGTCTGTATGGCTGATTCCGAAGTCTTGCTGCTGGTGGCTGTCGTATCAATCCAGCAGCTCTGCCCTGGACGTCTCCGTCGTCATCGTCTCCCTCTTCGAGATCGCGAGCCTGCTCTTTGCGGACAGGATGCTTATATAGGACGACCGTTGATATCTTGGAGGGAGGTATTCAGTGAATGCCCTTCGGCGCGTGGTACCTACTTACTAGAAATGCAGGCAACAGGAATCCGCTGGCAACTGTTGACAGGTGGCCTCAGCTATATGTAGGAAGGACACATATCTTCACTCACCGAACATCGAGATACCCATGTTCTTGGTCTGTGTGCAGTACTGATCTAGGAGCGGGAAGAGTTAATTTGATAGACATGCTGTGTAATACGTGCACCAACCTGACTGCTTGCAGCTCATGTACATGGCAAAGCCACGGTTGGTGTTCTGGGGAGGTGGGGTTCTGAGCTTAACCTGCCGTTTCTGTAAACTGAACGAGACTTACAAGCCTTTTGGCACGCCAGCCGCCCGTAGCAAGCGCTATCGCAAATGCTGTGATCAAGACAAAGCAGATGAATGTGTACCACCATTCCAGCCAAGTAATGTTCAGAGAATGTATGCCTTCGCTCGCTGAATGCTCGTGATGCTCTTCGCTAGTATACCTTCGGGTTGACCAGATGAGCAGGATTGCCAGGATCTGAGCGCTCTCAAGCCTCAGCCCAGCTTCATCGAAAGAAGTGAACATACGTACTGCGCCTCCTCCTGCTAGCAAAGCCCCACTAAAGCCCTGAGTGAATTTGACGAGATCTAGAATTTCCCGCTGCTCTTTTCCAGGCTTTTTGTATTCGTCCAGATAGTCTCCCGCTTAATCAAAACGACCTCAGTCTGGGACAGCGTCCCCCGATACGAGGTGATTAGCTTACCGTAGGAACAGATGGCCGCCCTATATGTCGACAAGACCTTCAGCATGTTTTCCGTCCAAAGAATGAATCTGAAGTAAAGCTCACCCAGCAGCCGCGATAGCGATCCAAAGAAATGCTAGTGTGTAGTATGCATTCCGTTGAAAGCGGAGAGAGAGGTCTAGAGTATAGTGAGCAGCTTCTTTGCCAGGATGTGCGTACCAAGCGTAAGCCATAGCCTGATGTGTAGGTCAGCTCGATAGCTATTCATCCGAGAAGCCTTCAAGACCTTACGAGAGCAGCGAGACCGCTAAAGACAGCGCCAGCTACCAGTAATTGTCAGAGATAGAAGGCTGCTGTACTGACTGAGTGCACGCTACTCACCCCATACAGCATTGTTCATACTCAGCGTCTCATTGCAGAAGAAGTTGCTTTTTGAGGTACATTCAGATGCCAGTTCGATGCCTTTTCCGTTGTCTTTGTTCTTGCGATTTGTTCCGTCGTTGTAGAGTATGAACCCGATGGTAAAGTAAATGATGAAATGGGAAAACAGATAGAAGAACTCGGCTTTAAGGACGCCCAGACTTTTGATCCCTTTTCCTTCTTCTTTCACTTCGTGCTCCGTCCATTTTGCGTAGTGGGAGGTTCGTCTCGACAGGGTATACCATGAGAACAGAAGATAAAAGAAACCGAAGAAGGCGGATAGGCCCTGAGTAGAAACTTCAGGATGAATTCAATGCAAAGAGGGCATCACCAACGTACCGGAAAGTACCTGAGCATATTGGCTGTCCCTTGTATCGTATTTTGTCGTTCGACTTGGGTGCCATCCACGCCTTCGCCCGGATTTTCGTAAGCCTGGATGTAATCACTTGCGAACTTCGCAATGACAGCACTGTAGCAGCTTCAGCTAAGCCTCCTGGTCTAAGCTAGATTTGCAAGCTTACCTGGTTATGATATTTGCTGCCCAAAAAATGTGCAGAAGCATATAGACAGTTCGTTCGCCTGATCGGCGAAGCGCGCATCAGCGAAAGCCAACAAAACCAGTAACATGTCACCTACGACTCGCAGTCCGGCCGTCCACGCCTTCGCCTTCGATGCCGTTCAGAGGATCTGGCCAAGATATCCATGTACCTCCCATAGACAGTGAGGGTACTGCACTCGAGTCATACTTGTCATCATCGTCATCGTCTTCATCATCGTCACCGCTGCTTCCTCCCTTTCTCCTCCGCGGTTGCCTCATACGTCCGTTAGCTCCTCTGCGGCGACTTTGCGCGACGCCGGGCATAGTATTAAAGAAGTTGGCCATCCTGCTGCCATAGATCTGCGTTTATACGGGTCTTGGAGAGGAGTCCCTTTGTCGCTCTTGGCTGGGCTTATAAACGAATGTAGGAGATTGATATAGTTATGCGACCAGCGCCAGTAAATATCGAGTACGAAGAGGCCTGCCTGTGTATTCCAACTCAGTTGTGGGTGTTAGTGAGCCGGCTGCTAAGCCGGGTCAGCCTTACGCTGGTCCCGGTGGTAAGGCAGTGCGCTCGACAAGGGAACGCCAGCGCACAAGTAGATGAGAAGTTCTTCTGCATTTGCTGCATGTACCCAGACTGAGAGGAAGGGCTGCATACTGGTCGGGCCAGCTTTTAGGTAGCCCGAATATCGTCTCTTCGCTTCAGCACGAAAGCATTGAATCATGGCCAGTCAAGCATCAGGCAGCGCGAGCCAGTCTCAGCAGATCCCGCTTGAAGAACTGAGCGTTGAACAGCTATCGCAGATCAAACAGCAGCTCGATACGGCAAGCCTGGACATCCATCGTCAAGTCTCTGGAAAGGAAGAGCGCTGATTGCGAAGTTGTCTCGTGTCGTTATATGTCCACAGGAGATTGAGCACCTCACGCAGTCGTTCGCTGCCTTGAAACAGGCGCAAGCAAAGTTCACCGAAGCAAAGAGCAGTCTTGACGAAATCAACCCTACCAAAGCATGTATGTTGGCGTCTGGCAGCATATACCTCGAAATGCACATTTTTAAGCAACGGCTCACACTGTACCTTCAGCCAAACCTATCCTTATTCCTCTGACGAGTTCACTCTATGTCCCTGGCAAACTCTCTGATCCCGAGAATGTCTTGGTGGATGTAGGAGCGCGCTATTTTGTCGAAAAGGTAGGCAGGCTCTACTTCTTTCCCTTGCGAATTGCCCATGCTGAACCCGGTTTACGGTCCTAAGTCGGTTAAGGACGCCAAAGTGTTCTACAATACCAAGATCCTGTCGTTGCGGAAATCCTTAGATCAGCTACAACCGACGATAGAGACAAAGAACGAGAACCGTCAAGTCGTGGTGGAATTCTTACAGATCAAGCTTAGCCAGCGAGAACGCGAGAAAGGGAAAGCAGGAGCGGCCGCGCCTCCGCAAGTGAAAGCTTAAGTCCTCCATCATCATCCGATATGCAAGTCTTCTGTCATCCTCCGTAATACGTCCGCTACTTCAAAAGCCTTGGCAGGCGGCTCTCAAAAGCACAAAGCCAGAGCAACAGACTTTGCATTGGTCAGGTTGATATGCTGATGATATGCTGCTCTATCCACGTTGGTTCGAAGCAAGATTAAACATCTTAGGTGTTCATTTAGTGAGAACGGATGCAAAGGTTCAAGCTCCTGTGCGCCTTCCAGGAAAAGCACGGCTCACGAATGCCGCTAATTCTTCACACTCTAGCCGAGATCACGGCACCCTAGACTCCTTGTGGACCCGCTCAACCTAGTTCCTGACGTGGGCGACCATTCGGTTGTGACCCACGCCAGCACGCAAGTCGACCCTCAGATAAGCCCGATGTGCAAGTCAAACGAAGAGATGTGGCGAGGCCATGATACGGCATGCCACCGTGCTTGTTCGCGTATAACGCTGCCATAGAAGACTATGGTGGAGTTGCAAGTTACCCACGCTGACGGCGTATGTGACCTTCCCGCCATGGTTGACTACTCTGACGCACTCGAAAACACACAGAAATAGCGACGAATCGCTGGAAAGTCAAGACGCATGACTAACAACTAATCTTGGTGGTCATCTGCAGAGAGTCCTAACATTTGTATGCTTTTCCGACTGCAACCGTGAGACCTTTCAACATGTAATCTGAGCGTAGAAGACTTGTGTACCTACATGTCTACATGTCTAGAACACTCGCGAAGGCTTCTCTGGGTTCGCCTTTGTTTAGCGCCAACCGAGGTATACGAGACATACTGCTACGTCGGGCTACAGCGGCTTCTGTGGATCTGTGCCTTCTTGTTGGATGCATGGAGAGCGCAGATGAGCTCGCTTGAGTTTGGAGGGAAATTTGAAGGCATCGATGACTTTGAAGATCAAAAGCACGAAGTAGAAGAACAAGATGAGCAAGGCGACACAGAACAGGAGGACGATGAAGACGAAGATGATGACCTTACGCCTCCAGCAAGGCAGCAAGAGATTGCCTATGAGAAAGCTATCCTGCAATTATCGAGCTCGATGGGTGCCCGCTCGGCAACGCAGAGCAGTCAGAGCCAGGCTCCCATCACGCAGAGTGCCAGTACTGCTTCCAGTACCAGTCCTCTGCCCGTAGCCAGCCGACACCGACAAGGCAGCATCAGTATCGACAGTTCGGACCAAGCTTCCATGTCCCGCTCTCCTCAGTTTCGCTTTCCTCTCCTGGCCTCGTCATCTGGTTCGCCCACGGCATCTTCGAATGCAGCTGCCATAGCCGCAAGGATCGTCACCTCAAGGGCGCGAACCTCCAGTAATCCTTCAGTCCGACCAAGCAGCTGGGCTTCGGGCTCGCCTACGCAAGGGCAGTTTGCATCAGCTTCTCCAACTGGCTCATATGCGGCGCATTCAGTGTCCGATTATCCAGAGCCGGCCGGCTCAGGTCAATCGCCTTCGAACAAGTCCGACTTTGCGACGTACATGCAGCAAACTCAGGGATCGAGAAGACTATCCTTAGATCGACGGCATTCTTATTCTGCAAGTCGTCTCGCAAGCCCAAGCCCGGGCGAATTTACGGCGGCGAGTCCATCCAGTCCCCCTCTGCCAATTGGTACACACTTCGATAAGCCAGACTCGCCGAAAGCCCGTCCGGTGGATGCGGATGAAGCATGGGTGGATTTGAGTGTTCCCCATTCGCATCCGCGAGCTCTTGAAGCAGAGTCGAGCAATAGCCATCCTTCACATGCCAGAACCGTCTCCGATCCATTTCCTGGGCTATATGTCACTCAATCGCCTCAGCACAACGAGGCAGTCGCGCAGACCTCTGAAACGGCGAGAAGGAGTCGATCCTCTCCCGGGTCAGCCTCTCTTCAAGCGCCGACTGCTTCCCCGTCTGCTGGGCTTCCCTCGACGTCACCATCCACTAAAGCGAGGAGCAAGTCAGCAGGTGTACAAAAGGCGCAATCGCCGCACCGTAGCAGCTTCCCGCATCGCGACGCCTCTGGCACGAGGCAATCTTCAGAGACTGCCGCACCGCCTAGCCCATCTTCCAGCCGTGCGCCTGCAAGTCCTCGTCCTCTGATAGCAAGGCCAGCCCTGTTGCGGCAGCAATCGAGTCCATTGAAATCTACGTCCTCATTCCGCTCTTCTCTCTCCGTTGAGACAAATCTACCCACAGCATCATCTCCTCGTGATCTCAGTATCCATGGTAATCACAGGAGGAGCCCCAGCTTCGGTGGTAATGCCGACACCGTGAGATCGCTAAGCCCAGGTGGGTCTTCAGTGAGCAGGCCTGCTTCGCTTGCTCGCGCACCGAACAGCCTTTCAGGGGCAGCAGACGTTTCTTTCGCTCAATCACAGCGGGAACTAAGCTTAGAACAATCGCCGCCTCTGGCGTCCGCCTTCGCAGGAAGGCTGGGTGGCAGTCCAGGCCATCCGTCGCCCCTGGATTCAAGTCCGCCATTAGGGCTGGCTCTGAGCTCCCTTCAATCTTTCAAGTTCGGAGGCGTCTCCCCTTCTCGCGATGCGACGCGCGATCGCACGCCTTCACCACCGTTTCTGCCTTCTGTATATGCGTTGCCTCCACTGAGTGACGATCAATCAACGACTGGGCGGGAGAGCATTGAGCAGGAGCCTCTTTCCCCTTCATCTAGGCCTTCCGGCAAGCCGGATCTGGCCCTCCCTCCACCCTCCGGTTACGAATTATCAGACGATCTGGATCTCGACGTTTCGCCTTTTGACGAGCACAGCGACGATACGGATATGTTTGGTCCGTTTCCAGGCATTCCCACTCGCTACCACTCGCTGGCGGACCTGCCAACCGTAAATGAAGATGCAGATCTTCAGCAAAGCGGACCATCGCAAACATCACCAGACGCAAACGAAGCTCCTCCAAGCCCTTTGATGAGTAGTATACCATTGCCGCTCTTCGATCCCCCAGAACACAATTCTTCACAGTTCAATGCAAAGAGCCCTGATTGGGGAGTCGCTCTAGACTATAACAAACGGGAAAGCCTGGACGGGAGCTGGCAAGAGGACAAAGAGATGTCTCCTCATTTGCGCACTGATATAGAGTCTGCGATCGATGAGGAGGCGCTTACGCCGTGAGGACGGTATTTTGGGAGAGCCTGTTCCATTACTGATGACTTTTCCACAGTCTCGAGAGGATCTTTTTGTTCGCAAAGTCGGAGGTGGTCGAACATCGAGAGACTGTTTCTCGTGCTTTACCAAGGTGGATAAGCGGCGTCGAAATATGCGAAGCCGTTGATTATGTTCTACCCCTCTTCGAAGGCTTGGCTTGCGACGGTCAGTGACGCACCTTCTGCGAGTCCATGCCGAAATTGACCGAAATCTTTGCGCTCACAGAGGACCTTGTGAAAGAAGCTTTCGCAGCTAGCCTTGATACCCTCGTCTATCACTTCTTGACGGTAGGTCCGGCATTGCTGTCGAATCAATCGCATGCAAATTAGGTTCAATGAAGAGCGCTGATTTCCCTTGTCCCAGAATTGCCCGCTACAGGAGCTCGACGCATCCCACCAAATAGCTCGTCTAGACACCTCGCAAGCCCATGCGCAGTCCTTGCAAGCGCGACTAGATGAAGCAGCAGAAGCGGGTATTGCTACGAGTCTCGTGATCACCCAACAAGGCTTAGAAGTCGTGGAGACGCCAGAGGCTGCTAGTGTCGACAGCGAATCCAGCAGACAACAAGAACTTCTGCGAGCTAGCCAAGGCTGGCCAGATGACACCAAGACGATCACTCCGGGTACAGGCTCAACAATGCGTAGTAGCGAGAACGGGACGGCTGCAGACCTGCTGAGCGACGATATACCCAAGGAGCAGATAGAAAGTGAACCCCGTAAGTGACACGCGAGAGAAGGTATGACATACGGATTACTTACCTCTGCGCAGGTCCGCACATCTCCTTCACTATGTTCCACGAGATCTTGGGCCTCCTGCTATTGAATGAAAGTAGCGTTATATCGTCGCTCGCGCAGGAAGCTATAGCTCGCCTTATGCTTCGCATAAATGGTCAGCCCGTTCCCAATGATGACCTGGACTTGCAGGCGGCGGACGAGGCAGATCAATTGGACGACCTGCGACCTGAAGCGATTAGTGTTCGCACCCATAACCATAGCCCATACGAATTCTCTGAAGAAGCACGTTCGATCGTGAGGAGAGACATCCTTGGGAATATCATCGGCGCCATCTCCAATATCGATGCCGATTCTCCACCTCAGCTTGCAAAGCTTCTCGGCGGTCGGTCCAGCACCGGGTCGAGTCAGGTGCAGACTCCAGCGCCAGAAGTCAAGGTATATACAACCTCTCAATAGACATGCAGCGATTTAAGTCTGAGTCAGCCTCTGCAGAACACTGATGCCGCCGCGCAGATATCCAGTTTCTTCTCCTCCACTCCATCGCCGCATCCCTCGCATCACGGAAGTGACCACTTCTTAGACGCTCGTCAAGGGCGTTTCGTAGCTCTGAGCTGTCTGAATCTTCTCATAGACTCGGAAGCAGTCTCTGCGGACCTTCAGGCTGAATACCTCCTGCCTATAGCTATCAGTGGGGCTCGCGATAGCGACCCCATGATAAGAATGGCTGCAGTCGATGCCCTAGCTGGTCTAGCCAAGATGGCTGCGCAGACGGAGCTTGCTGAACAAATAGTACGTCGTGCTCAGGTCTTGGACACACCAAGTCAGGCTCACTAAGCTGACACAATCTCGCGTCAGCTACCTGCCTTTGAGACTGCAAGCAGAGATGACAATGTCCAGGTCCGTCGAGCCGTTTGCGGGAGTTTCCAGGAGGTCGTGCAAGCTCTACACGATAAGGCAGTACTTCGCCGAGTCACCACCAGTATAGCTTCGGCTCTATACCAAGATGAAGTCCCTCAAGTCCGACAAGGCATCTTAGAGGTCATTGGACCGCTCATACACCTGTTCGTCGGGGATGTTCCCGAAGAGCTTATGCGCATCTTCGAAGGGTCAAGCTCGGCAAAGGAGGCTCACAATTATGGGAATCAAAAGTCTTCAGAGTCGGCGGTGTCTTTCCAGCCATTAGTACCTGCATTCGCTATCTCAGAGCGCACCGAAACTAAGGCGAAGACAGTCGGCTCTGATTGGGATGTCAGCAAAGATCACGAAAGAGCTATAATTACGGCATACAACCTACCAGGAGTGCTACTCTCGCTCGGATCGGACGGCTGGGCTAGACTGCGCTCTCTTCACAAGCAATTGGCAACGGAAGCTGTCACATCTCAAGCACGCTATCTTATCGCTTCATCAATTCATGATATCGCCAAGCTCATTGGGCCAGAAGATGCTACAGCAGACTTGCTGCCCATGCTGTCAAAGCTGGCCCAAGATGAGGATGTCGAAGTTTCAGACCGCTTGTTCGAGCGACTCGGACCTCTAGTCGATTGCCTCTCGCCAGAGGGACTGCCATCATATATTCGGTTGATTTGCGATTGGTGGGACAACACCACACCGCGTGATTGGCATCGGCGAGAGTTGCTGGCCGAGGCAGTCGCGCAAACGAGCACGAGACTCGGAAACAATCCAGGTCTGCATCCGGCGTTCACCTATCTCCTCAAACAGATATTACGCGACAGTGTTGCCTGTGTGCGGAATTGGGGCACACAAAGTCTCTCTGTCGCCATAGCATGCGGTGATTCAGACTTAGTGGACCAGCTTCAGGACATATGGGAAGGTTTGGCAGCAGACAGTCACCACAACTGCAGGAGCCTGTAAGCATGGTCTTTGATCTGGGTACGCTCAAATACCTCGCTGACCATATCTACTCTAGCTCTGCAAACGCGGTTGCTGTGGTCAGCTCAACAGTAGCTCTCGAGCAACCTTTTCTTCTTGATCTACTAGTCAACCTGGCGAACGACCCCATCCCAGGTGTTCGCATAGGCGTCGCCCGCGCTTTCCGCTTCTTCTGCATGACAGGTGAGTCTGAATCACGGCATAACGAATTCGAAACTTATAGTGGACCATCGTAGGCGGTCCGTACGATCTCGAACGACCTCCTCGGTTGCAAGCGGCTCTCGTCCGTCTGGCAACAACCGACAACACAGCTGCCGTGCGAGAGCTTCTTGTCGATGTCCGTCTTGATCCCCTGCCGGATGACTTTGGCCCGGATGATATGGGCGAAGACGCTTCATTCAGTTCATCTGACGAGGAAGATGCCGGCGATGCAGCAGGTAGGACGGACCCTTCCGGGAGCGGCTCTAGATCGCGAGCCATCCCCTTCTCTCAACCGATCGAAGCTCAAGAGACTATGAGCAGTGTCGCGTCTCCGCCAGTAGATACCTGGAACCTGGCGGATTTGGCTAGCCCTCCTCCCAAAATATACACCAACAAGGATACCAGCTATACCAGCCTTGAATCGCTGCTTCCTCGGTCATCCAAAGGCCGTTCTAGTCCTGCAATTTCACATCAATGCGGCTCCAGCGACGAGCCATTCGCCGCAGGCAGATGCAACAGTCCCTTGTCGAGCCGTCTTTTCACACCCTCCAACTCTCCTCTTCCTCATGATACCCAAAGTGCGCCAGAGCAACAGTCTTGGCACCTCAGCATGCGCGATGTAGATCAGTTCGTAGCAATTGACTTAGCAGTTTAGATCACTCGACCTACCTTCAAAGTCCTAAGTAAGTGACGGATTCGTCAACATAGATTTCAGCAGTAAAGAAACCCTGTAGCTTTAGGTTGGCGAAGAGCAGAATGGCCTCGCAATACATCAGATACCTTATACATTGCCGTCTCACCAAGTTCTTCGGTTCAAACTACAGAGTACTAGCAAAGTCTCGCTGAGGAGGGACGATGTCGGCTTGTCTTTGCTGCGGAAACACCGGTCTGTCAAGATGCCCATGGAACGCTCTGTCTCGGCATCGATACAGCTCGCGAAGTATATTTCGATATCCTGTGCTGCAATCTCTTCCTGACGACTCCAAGACCGGCAGATGCATGGCGTAGCTACAGCGCAATTCAAGCAGCAAGGGCGCCAGGCTCTGTGATCGTATCCATGGCCATCTGGAGCCACCTCGGATGTCCCATCGCTGTCTAGGAGCTCTCAGACCGACCGTCGCTGGGTGGGGTCCGTTTCATAGGACGCCTGGTTTTCGAGGAAGTGATAGGTTGGAAGGGCGCGAATGTCATAGATGCCTGAGCACCATTTTCCAATAAGCTCTAGGATCCTCATGGTCCTCTCGGCAGGCCTGGGGGAAGCCTTATCTGATTGGGTTGCGGGTCATCCGGTTTCACGTCCGATCGGTCCTCGGAATCCAAAAGATAATCTGATAAAATTTCGGCCAATCAGATCAGATTGGCCAAGGGCGACCTTCCCTGGCCCTCACAAAAGTCATTTTCAGCCCACTTCTCTTCTTCTCCTTCCCCTACTCTCATCTGATCTGACCTCGCCTCTTTCGCCCGTCTGTTGCATCTCTCCTAGACCATCGCTGCATCCGCCGCTCCTCCGGCTTATCTGATTAAATCACTCCCCTCTGACGAACGTAAAAATGGACGTGACTCGTCAGACCTCTTCCTCAGGCAGCGCACAATCTGCTGGCGAAATGGATCGCAAGGTCGCGCATAGCACCTCTCCGGATGCAACTGTCAATGGCGACGAAATGGATGCAAAATTGGCCGGTACCTCTGCTGGAGTCACCAGAATGGAACTCTTCGCAAGAGCTGCTAAGGACGGCAAGAACGGTCGCAAGCTTCTCTTCGGTGTCGCGTTTGCCGTCTGGATATGTGTCTGGGTGGTAAGTCACGCGAAAGAGTAGTGAGGGCCGTGCTGAGCACCTGCACCTCCGTTCTCAGCAAGCGATGAACTACAGCACGACCTATGTCTACGACGTCTGGGCTACAAGCGACTTTCAGCAGCACAGTACAGGTATTGCAGCCCTTGCTATCGCCAACGGTATTATCTCTTCAGTCTGTTTGCCTTGTGAGTACCATCTACAACCCTCCCTGCCAGTTTTCGATGTTGACGGAAATCTGCAGTCTTGGCCAAGTTCGCCGATGTCTTCTCGCGTCCTTGGGTTTACTTCATCTCGCTCGTCTGCTTCACCATCGGTTTCATCATTATGGCCGCTTCCCAGACTCTGTCCGCTTGTATGTACCTGCTATATCTCGTCATCTCTGCTACGCTAATTATCGTACATCTACCAGACGTAGTAGGATCTGTTCTAACAAACATCGGCGGAGCTGCCATCAGCCTTCTCAACACCATCCTGAGTGCCGATCTTGTGCCCTTACAATGGAGAGGCATGGCGCTGGGAGTTCTATCCACTCCATACCTCGCGACTGTCTGGTTCACTGCCGACATTGCCCAATCGCTAGGTACAGACCGTAACTGGAGATGGGGCTATGGAATGTGAGTACTTTGAGCTATCCTTGATCGCACTCCTTTTGACAAAGGTACGGCAGGTACGCCATTATTATGCCTGTCGTTATGGGCCCAGCTCTGCTAGCTGTCGGCTTCCTCGAGAACAAGGCATATCGTACCGGGCTCATCCGAGATGGACAGAACGTGACATCGAATGGCGAGAAAGACATCGAGGGCGACAGACAGATTGCAGAGTACGTGTCAGGCTTCACCAAATTTGGCAATGTCGTCAAGAATCCCGTCGGTGCTGCCAAGAGCTTCGCGAAGCAGGACTGGCCCGCAGTTGGTCGGAAGTGGTCTCGTATGCTTTCCGAGCTCGATGGAGTCGGTCTTCTACTTCTTGGATTCGGCTGGTCTCTCATTCTCCTTCCCTTCTCCCTCGCCTCAACGGCCGACAACGGCTATGCGAACCGATCCCTCATCGCAATGTTCGTCGTCGGAGGTGTATGCTTGGTCGCATACTGCATCTACGAGGGCAAATTTGCCGCCTTCCCGTCTGCTCCAAAGCGTCTTCTGGCCAACAGAACAGTTATTACCGCCTTCATAATCAACTTCTTCTATATGTCGACCTACTACATTGGCCAAACCTACTGGAGCTCTTACGTATACATCGTCACGGACATGTCTGATCGCACCTGGACCTACTACAATAACATACTTAATATGTTCCTCTGCTCTTTCGGTCTTGTTGCCGGCCTTGTATTGCGGTATACCCATCGATACAAGCACCTCCAGCTGGCTGGTCTGGCCATCAAGATCATTGGATACGGTCTTCTCGTCAACGAGAAAGGTGTGCGTGATTATGGCCGTTTAGTCATGTCGCAAGTCCTCTCCGGTATCGGAGGTGCCTTCTCGTAGGTCATTTCTCAATAGCGCTCAAGTAGAGCACAGCTGACAACAGTCCCGCGCAGTGTCGTAGGCAGTCAAGTCGCTTCTCAAGCTGCCGTCCCTCACCGTGATGTCGCCCTCGTCATCTCTCTGCTGTCCCTATGGACAGCTATCGGTGGCTCTATCGGCTCTGCCATCTCGGTAGCCGTATGGGGATCAGATATGCCTGTCAACCTTCGAAAGTACATTCCACTCAGCGTTTCAGATGACGAGATCGCTACTTTCTTTGGCGACAGTACGTTTTGCCTTTGTGACCGGGTGGTACGTGATCATGCTAATAAGTATCTTGCCAGTCACCGCCATAAAAGCGTTCCCGATGTCATCGGAAGTCCGACAAGGTGCTATCAGGGCTTATGAGCAGGTGGGCGAGCTAGACACTTCTCCAGTCTTTGGGAAGTCTAACTGAGCCTGATTTGGGTAGACCGTCTACCCGTTGTTGGCGGCTTCTCTCGGCCTTTCTTTCATTTCATTCATCGCGGGGATGTTCCAGAAGAACTTCCGTCTGGGCACTCAACAAAACGCTTACGACAACAAAGACCCTCAAGGCAACGTCACAAATGAAATTCAGGCTGTCGCTGAGCCCAAAACGACTATACAGAAGATTCTGCACAAGCTCGATCTGGACCTTTGAGACGGGAGGCACTCATACCTCCCATTGCTAACCATGACATAAAAATACGCTGTCCAAAGTGCACGTCTTACGATCGGTTAACAGGATTCATAGAAGTATTAGAATCAGATTCTGTAGACACAAGTAGTGTGCTAATTAGGGAGGGGAAGTGCATTTGTGTTTAATCTCAATCTCAATAAGAATGCAATGTCGCTGATAACCGAAGAACTCGTCCTTGCGTTTCTCAGGCTCACACGATACTACGCTTAAGCATACTCGCAGGCGCGACAATCGAAGAACTCGAACATTCGGTGGGAGTGATGATATTGTTAAACCAAGGGTGGAAAAAGTACAGAGAGTAGCTTGTGGATGTACTAGTATTGATAGTTTAGACTAGCTTAAACTCTCCAGCCTCGGTGGCAGGGGTGCTGGGCGATGATTTGTAGTGGCCGAGTCTCTGCACAAGCCATGTGAGCGTCGATTCTTTCATTCAAAATGCTACGACCCACCTCCTTGAGACTGGAAACTTGTACGAGCAAAGCATCGAGTGCCTTGTCAGCGCTTTCGACAGCCGTCTCTCGCAAGAGCTCCTTCGTCTCCATAGTGGTGACTTGAGATGGTCTTTGCTGCTGAGCGCGCCATTCCTGGAAGGCCTTCCATTCACTTGCGTTGATGCCTCCGAACCACGACCTGGCTGGCGAAAGGGATGCAAGGCCTTCTTGAGTTGGAGCAACAGGAGCACCATCCTTCTCTGCAGCGGGCTGCCTGTTATCCATCTCTCTGGCTGCGCACGCTCGACGACGATTGTCGTGCCATCGTTCGTGCCAGGATGGGTTGAAGCCTCGGTACGCTGGGTCCGAGCGATCTTTGCCGAACTGGTATCCGATGAGGCCGCCTGTCAAACAAGTCAGCGACCTTGTCTCATGCCTCGTATTCCTGCTAACGACTAACCAGCAATCAAGAATAGAAATCCGCCGCCCATGGTGTATCTTCTGGGTCTATAGTAGTTGAATATGTTGGGAGTAGATGTGTAGCGATGGTAGAAGTATGGAGGATGTGAAGATATGTGATGTGGAAGCATCAGAAGGGAGAGCATCGGTCATGACGAGTCAGCTTTTATAGGCGAATCAGCCGTTCCACGTATACAGATAGCAGTCATCAGTCGGCAGAACAGCTCGAAGACGTGTAGCTTCCAATCCGTACGTGGAAGTTCGGCTGCGCAGCCTTGTCTCGAGTAACTTCCGAGCGACACGTCAGGATTCGGCTGATGTCAACTGACCCTGCATGGACTATGGATCATCAGTGGACAACTCTCGAGAGTATGCGCAAGTCTACGGCAGCAGAATCATCGCTTCATGACATATCCTGGCTCATTTGGAGATTCGCGGAGCTGAAGAGGCCGAGAGTCCTGGCGGTCGACGACAGCAGTCCCGCTACGTTCTTGTCGTGCACGTTGACCACTCATTCTAACCCCCTTCAAGGGTTAGTTAAGGGTTAGAATCCCTGACGTCCTGCTGGAGGTTTTTGGGCTTGCAGTGGCGATTTTAACCCTTCATTGCACCCAATGAAAGGGAATGTTTTGTAGTTTGATCGCTGGTTGTACTCTGCACGATACTGCATGTCGAGACTTCTAGGCTGCTCCAAGTCACGCTCTCCAAGACTGAGGTATGCTTACTGCATTCACTGTTTCATCCACTGCTGACCCCTCTGGCAGAATACGAAATCTATACGAATGCTGTTGTCTCCTCTCCGACCAATTGCAGGCATGCTCGCTCACTGGTGAGCGTCAAGGAGGTGCCGAGGTATAGCAACCATCTGACGCCTTGTGTATTGCCATAGGAACGTGTACAAGCCTGCGATAACATGGGACATATAGATGTATGCCGGACCAGTCCAGTCACCGTCTCTGCAGCCGAATAGGCGAGCTCAACTAGCTGCAAGACCTTCATAACGATGCCTCTGGTCCTTACGAGCCGGTGTGTGCACTCCTCAGACTGCAAACTCTCAGACTGCAAAGTGGAGATCCTGCTCTCCCTATGTTCCTCTCTGCGGATACCGACCGTTGCAGTTTGCACAGTCGGAGGGTCTTGACTATTACATGGACAGGGGCATGGCGAGCGAAGTGTTTGGAGCCGACGCGTCAGCGGCGGCGATAAACACGCAGCGAGACTGCCAATCTCATGCCTGCGGAGGCATCGAGCCAGCTCTAGATCTCGTTGGTGTGTAATATCTGGCCACTAAAATCCACAAGCCCTTTCCGACCCTGCACACTTCTCTGCAAGATTCGCACATCCGCAAACTGCGTTTTTCTCTGTTTAGCACACTGCAGGCGTATACGGCAAGAGCCTCTCCTCGCGCCACTCTGAGAGCTCATCAGCAGACTTGCAGACTTGGAGGACGCAGCCTTCATAGTCATGTCGAGTATTCCTGCGGCATAAGTGGCTGGAAATACTATCAAGATGTTGCCTTCTTTTCGGGGTTGGTCCTCTCGTAGCGCAGCGGAGCTTCCCAATCTTTGGAAAAGTCAATATATCGGCTCCCTTTATCAAGATATGCTGTGTTCGCAAAAGGATAAAGACATAGAGGCTCGTTGACTGAATATCACCTACGTACGGCTCAGTATGATGACCAGCCCGCAACCCTCTGAAGTGACTCGCAAGCTGATACAGCCTACTGATGCTCGGATAGCTCACCTGCGAGCCAAGACAAATGCCTTCATCTTTCGCGGGCCTATGCAAGACTACACCCGCTATGTATGCAGTGAATTAACGCCTGACGAGGAGACGATGGTAGTCTGTACGTGCCTCTTGACCGGTATCTTAAAGTCATCACTGACAACAGCCTTTGTTCCTGACTCCTTCAGACAATTGGGACGGAGAGCTGGATGATCAGTGCAGACTTGAGCATCTTCTCCTGTCCTGGCCTAGATCGCGCGATCTCCTTATCATTGCTGGTCAGCGTTCTGGCGGAGCCTCCACCTTCAAAGAGCTAGCAAGCGTGGTTATGCGCACACTTGGGGCCGCTTTACTAGCCATCGGGACATTCAAAGGTCGTTCACATATCCGAATCATTTCTGGAGGTCCGCTGAGAGCGCCTAATAAGCCTGACGAACATGCTATGCTGGCTCAAGCCGTCAGAAATGTTCAAGCAGCCATTGGCAACAGACCGTTCATCTGGCATGAGAATGCAACATGTACTACTCTTGCTTCTCTGCTAGACACCAACACTGCCAAGCAGCTACAAGCTTGCACATGTACCTGCGATATGGCCGCGATACCTTCTGGAATCATCATCGGAACGAATCGCAGACGTGACGAACACGCATGGGCAAAGGTTCTTGCGTACTGTGCCAGTAATCAACTAGTCTTCCTCAGTCTACATAGCACTTTTGTGGGGTGGCCTCAGCATGTTCTGGCAGAACTTCCAAATTTTGGCGAAACTATGCTACAGCCCGCTTCCGACCCACTCACCGCTGCCTATCATCAGGACATTATCCGTCAAGGTTTAGGTAGGACAAATACAGACCACTTCCAGATCTATCAGGCTGACTTTTACACGCGATGCAGCTTATGCACTGTGGGCCTCGATAGGCGCTTACGGAGCTGCACACCAGCTGGACAGTCGACAGACAAATGAGTTCGCACAAAGTTCCATCTCAAAGGCCGGTCTCCTACCTTCGACTGCTGCTGCTCGATCCAGTGACCGATGGGTGGAGTGGTCTACCAAGCCCGGATCGACTGGCTGGCCTTCTACGACGCCAGGACATGCAGCCAGCACGCTTTCAGCGATTTCGAATAACATTTCTTGTCCACTGTCGAACTCTATTGGCGATGTAATCGGAGTTGCTTTCGATCCGCCCATTATTAGACAGAAAGGACTCCTCATCTTGAAAGTGGAAGGCTGGCACCGAGGTAAAGCTCTTCTTGGAGGTGCTCCGTACAATAACAGAGGTGGTCACTTCATCTTGGCTTATTCAAATGAGAAAACGACTCTGCAAGCGGCCTGGACACGCATTCGGAATTTCCGCCGTTCTCGACAATACACTCCTGGACACTTTGATCCCGTAGATGCTCAGCTCAAGAAGGAGTGGACTATGTTCGTCAAGCTCATCAAGCCAATCCTTAAGAGTACTGCCAGTAAAGCTGATCG
Source organism: Erythrobasidium hasegawianum (assembly GCA_001972285.1). Lineage (NCBI taxonomy): Eukaryota > Fungi > Basidiomycota > Cystobasidiomycetes > Erythrobasidiales > Erythrobasidiaceae > Erythrobasidium > Erythrobasidium hasegawianum. The sequence continues at coordinate 273,755 of BCII01000015.1, read as the reverse complement.
ATTCCCGAAACCGCTGGAGAGCAAATTATAGCTGCGAAACGCTATACAAGCTCTTGAGAATGGGAATATGGCCAAAAAGTGCTGTGCGTGAGCCGACACTGGTTTTAACAGCCAAGAAAAGCCCGGCTCCCTATTCAAGTTTCCTTCTATGCTACACTCCAGATTGTGACCCGCATCTGCCATCTCTGCTACACGCTATGGAATCCTTCGAATATGCGTCCAAGCACCTTGCCTTTCGAATCAAACTTGACTCCTTCTGCCCTTAGGAGCTGTAACTTCTCGTTGACATGCTTGCCATTAGCGCCCCAATCTCCTCCAAAACCGCCTATTGATCTGTCGGCTGCTAAGATACGATGACACGGCACTCGAGGTGCAAAAGGATTGCCACGCATTGCATTTCCCACTGCCCGAGGAGAGGAGCCTAGGAACTTCGACATTGCGCCTACGAGCATCACTCGCTTGTCAGCATATAGCTCTACGACAAAGCTTGAAGAGTGACGACTGACCGTACGTCGAGAATTGCCCAGATGGAATCTGTGTGAGCAGTTTCAAGCATTTCTTCTGAAAGTCCGTCTTGTCGGAACTGTCGATGACAGCCTCTAGCTCTTCCGCATCTTGTGATACATCTTCATCGTCCCCTTGTGAGCTAATTCCCTTAGCTTTCTTCGCTGGACTGCTTGTTTGCTCTAGATCGCTTGATAGAGCTCGTTTCTTTGTTGTTGAGGCTCTCGCAGCTTTACTCTGCTTTCCGCGCAGCTGCAGACTCTTCTCGTCTAGGTCCACCAAGCTTGTCGAACCATCCAAGATCTGTATGCACTGCGTCAGCGATCCTGGCTGGTAAACAAGAAGATCTGTGTTCGCTTCGGTGTACCTCATTCCCAAGCTTCAATGCCGCTTTGAGCTGGTTCATAGACATGTTTCTGATGGCTGGGCTCTTGATAGCTTGAGTCCAAGGCTTGTCTTTGCCAACGGCGTGATCTAGGATGATTCTGGCGAAGCAGTGATCCAGTGAGACGGGCCATTTCGCCTGCGTGCTTGATTTGTCGCGCGCAGCTTTGGGAAGAGTCTCGGTGTACAGGACGCGCCAGCGCTCTTGCAATTGCTCTATTGTTTCATGGGAGTGCTTGCTTGATTCTTCTATCTCCTCGTCTGGCTTCTCGTCGTCGTCCGAAAGCTGAATCACTTCGTGTTTATTGCCGTCGACCTCGGCGTCGCCGGACATCTTCTTGTGAGTCGCGGGCTTCTTTGACATTGCAGGAGATGTCGCAAAGTATTTAGAGATGGACATAAGGTATAGTGAAACCCTAAGGTCTTGGTAAAAAAGTACAACAGATTGGAAGAAGAGTAAGAGCACACGGGAGCGGATCTTGCCGAGACTTTCTCTAAATCGACTGAATATACACTTGCGTATACCGTGTCTCATTGCTATCTAAAGATCTTCCTCAGCTTCTCGCGCTTCTTCTCCTTGTGCACATTCCTCGTCAAGAGGAAAGAATAAGGCATGGTCCCATCTAAAGCTTGCATGTAGAGCTTCTCTGAAAACTCGAAGAAGTATGAGATAGCAATTCTCGGATCATCACCCGTGTCGCCATCGAGGTTTTCGGAATAGGGCGGTTTCAAGTTTAGTATGAACTTGCCTGCTCGTTTGCTGTATAGAAGAAGAGGTCTCAGGGAGGAAGACATAAAGTTGAAGGACGGGAGACTCACGGAGCACCTTCACCGCCGCTCTGCACAGCGTTCAAGACGTCTTTGCCGACTAGAAGGCCACCATGTCTCTTCATCTGGACCTCGCACGTCCAGCTCGATTCTTCTTTGACGACTACATTGAACTGGACCATCAACCACTTGGCCTTCTTCTCTCCCTTTTCTTTATGGTCCAAAGGATTCTCCACTGGAAGTTTGCCAGATTTAGAGAAGGTATATACGCCAGACCGTAGGAAATCGCCTGATAGGGAATAGAATGCATTCTCAGCAGGGTTGGTGGATGCTACGGCGAGTTTCGTGGTAGTAGAGATGGGTTTGGCTAAGAGGATAGGAGGTGGTATCGCTGCGCGCGCTTCGGCTTTCAGCTGCGGTGAAGGGGCAGGGAAGCTGTCCTTTGAATTATCATTCGATGTTCGAGCATATGGACTCAGTAGGCCTGGAGAGCGCAGTGAGCGGGAAGTCGTCGGTGTCTTTGGCATACTTTTTCTTCGAGAGGCAAGCAGTAGGTTTCTAACTGCGTGCAAGAGAGAGACAGCAGATTAGTGTTGTGCTATTCAGCTGCTGATGCATGATATCTTGGAAATGTGGTAGCGATCCAGCGGGAGAAAGGGAGGTCACGGCAGTATGGCGACTTAGCATTTCGACGTGGAAAGCATCGCCTGGTCACGTTCGAAAGACGGCTTCTGTCTTCTATAAGGGCTGTAAGATGAAAGCATCTTCCAAAGACCAGCCTGTGAGATTAGCGTGACATGGTGCCGCGCGCAGAGAGAGGAGGGCCTGTGGACGGCGGCTTCTAAGTATGGAAGAAGAGCGTAAAAAGAGAGATGTCTGGCCATAGGACATGTCAGAGAGAGGGAGGGAGGTTCAGGCTTTGGTTAATTATGGGTGTGAGTCTGGTCAAGAAAGCTCATAGAGTCGCAGGATTCGATGAACGGGACCATGAGGTATGTTGTATGTACGAGAGGACTACTGTATCCAGAAAGTATAACGTAGTAATCCTGAGATTTCGACTGCTTGAATACGCAGAAAGCTAACCCTCTTCTTTCTCCTAATTTATCAAAGATGCCTCGTCTAGGCCGAGCAGTAACTTCGCCCTTCCAGAGTAGCAGGACAGGCAGTACTCCACTCAGAACACTCGTCTCTGCGCGACCATCACCTCCAAGCTCGACTTTGTCCCGTCACGCTGCGACCACTAGAAGCAATAGGAATCTGACTCTGGCTTCGACATCAGCTCTTTCTTCATCACATCTACTTCGTTCAAGGTCCTCCTCTTCTCTGCTTCTCTCATCGTCATCTTCGTCATCTCCCATTTCCCGCATCCTCGCTGCATCTCCATCACCTCTTTTCTCGCTCGAACAACGGCGGAGTGTGACTTATGGATCTGAGTATCAGCCATCTCAGCGTGTGAGGAAGAGAAGACATGGATTCTTGGCTCGAAGAAGGAGTAGGGGAGGCCGTAAAGTGCTCATTCGGCGCAGGATGAAGGGAAGGAGGTATCTGAGCCATTGAGAGAGAACTACGGTAAGTAGTACTTTGTCTTCACCTTCAAATGGTCTGACTCTGGTATGCTCAGCCCTATTTGCTCAGGTTTCACGCAAGAATGACGCTGGAGGGCCCAAATTTTGAAATGGAGAGATGGAGCCTGTGTGACAGCTACATTGAAATGAGTTGTAGGGATGTAGAATTGCATGCTGTTTCCTGTATATACTGCAAATATGATCAGCCTCGTTCTCTCCAGTTCTTTGCTGTTCCTGGGCGTGTCCTCGTCGTTATCCTGTCTCTCTCTCTCCCTCCTCCCGACCAAGCGAAATCAGAGAAAACAAAGTCAGAACATTCAAGTAAAAGGTGAGATATAACAGCAATTTGCAGCAACGCAGGATCCAACGCTCATGGTTGGATTCATGCATTGGTCGTTGTTCGTCGTCGTCAAATCGCCCTGTTCGTTTGTCCAGAAATCAGCCTACAACCACCCACCATGTCAGCAGATCAAGCAAACACAGCATCCGAGGATCAGAAGGTAAGGGATCATCCCATCCCACGTCCTCCAAGCTGGGTGGATCTGGCTCGAGACGTGGGGCGGGGTCAAAGTCAGGGCCCAGCAAGCAGCAGCGAATACAGCCTTGTACTTGGAATCAATCCAGCAGCTGTGTCTATCTGGACGAGAAACGACGACTTCAACTGACTGTCCCTGTTTCGTAATGTCCCCAGGTTCTTGTCGGATCCTTCGTCTTCACCTGCTCAGATGCAAACCTCAAGAAGATCAGCGACAAGATTGGCGATGTGTACGTCCTTCCTCTCTTCTATTCTACTTTCCATAGCCCTCCGCTAATCCTGTTCTCCCACATTTTCCTCGTTCCTGTCAAACCTCGTCATCCCTGGCTCGCCCGTTTTCCCAATTCCTCCACATTCTACAATTTGGATAGCCTCGAGGCTCAAGTCATCCTCAGAGGATCAGAAGCTCTAGGATACGGTCATGTCACATTCAAGAAGGCCGGCGAAGCTGGATCAACCGAAGAGGGCGACATTCAAGGGTGAGCTGGTGCTCTCTCCCTCTCGATTATGAAGAATAGCAGGAGACTGATCATTTCCTCTCTTCTCCATCTACCCTTTCACTCTCTTCCCCATTCCTTTCCTACGGCTGCTTCTTCACTTTCCTGGAACTCTCAATCGACCCACCAGAAACGTCACTGTCAAGCCTGCTAGAGAGAGAAGCAACAGCAAGGGACGAGGTGTACGTTCCATACATCTCTGCTCTCCATCTCCATCTCGACTGATTCGATACTCTCTCATTTCTTCTCACAGCGCGGACGAGGCAAAGGACGTGGTGCTGGCCGAGGTGGCCGAGCACGCCGCAGTGCCGACGACCCTGATGTCATAGGTGACGACGTGACAGTATCCAATGCAGACGCTGCTCAGAACGGCCAATTGAGCGTAAAAGCCATCACGGACGAAGTTGCAAAAGAAGGCTCTGCTGCTGGAACTGCCGTAGAGGGAGCCGCTACTGATGCTGTTAAAGGTGCTGGGAACGGTAGAGGTGGAAAGAGAGGAAGTGCTAGAGGTGCTGCTCGAGAACCTAGACAGCCTAGACAGAGAAAAGAAAGAGGCGAACCCTCAAAGACTGTGAGTATACTCTCGTTCTCTCTCTACCCCTCTGAGGAAATGGGTATGGAACACGTTATACTGACTCTTTCGTTCGTGGATTCCAGCTCGTCTTCGTCCGAAACCTCCCTTACTCGTACGACCAGTCGGCCATTGAAGAGCTACTCAAGTCTTCAAGCATCTCTTACTCGTCTCTCAGTATTCCTTTATGGAAATTCGGCGTGCACAAGGGTCAAGGCAGAGGCTATGCCTTCGTGACCGTCTCTTCCGAAGACGAGCAGAAAAAGACCATCGACACTCTGAACGGCAAGGAAATCACCGTCACTATCACTCCAAGAGCTCCTAAAGAAGGAGGAGGCGTCACTGAGACTGAAAACAAAGAGGGCGGAGAAGCTCCCCTTGAAAAGAAGGAGAAAATCCTCAGATTGCAGGCTAGACAGGGCTACGAGAATGAACAGAACGAAAAGGAGAACGATGGTGAGTGACATTCTCCCTACCTCTTCTACCTCTCGTCTCTATCGATCTCTCGCTCGCTCCCTCTCTCTTCCTTTTTTTCATCTCTTTTTTTCTCTCTGCTTTGGCTTGCCTCTGCTTTGTTTCTTTTATTCTCTTTTAAGCATCCTCCTCTTCTTCCTTTCCCTCTCTTTTCTCCAAATGAAAGATGGACAAGGAAGCTGATGTAACATCTCTGGTCCGCCTTATCCGTCATCTCGCCTCGCCTTGTACTCCTTCCCCTTTTGCGATGTTCCTCCCCTTCTTACCCTCATGCATGAACGAACGAATAGTAAACCCTGACGACTCTGGTACCGCAGAAACCGATGGAGCTCCCGAGGGCGCTGCCGCCGAGGCCGTAGCTGGTCAGTCTTTATCCGTTTTCTTATTACAACAGTGTGCGCACAACCGAAGCTGACTCCATTTTCACACAATGCAGCCTAAATCGCAGTCTTCCTGTCCCTCCACGATTTACGAAAGACAGAGAAAACGATAATAAAACGACAAGTTCCCCCAAGATATGCCAGAAGATTGCTACGATTCCCTAACATAACTCAACAAGACTACTCTATATACCTCTTCTCACGACCCCGTCTCTCTAATACTTTGCTGGCTCGCTTCTTCGAAGAAAAGTCTCAAATTTTGGACAAGATACGCCTTTTTTCCTTCAATCTAGAATTTCCTCTTCTCCTCGAGACCCGAAAGTCAAGTATTCATCTCGTGGATGTTCTCAAGGAGGATCTTTCTACGACATTAGATCGGATTCTCAGGTCTCCCACTTTAAAATTCCTAAGCACAGCATCTGTTTCATTCCCCTTTGATATCATGCATCGGTACACCTTTAATACCCATACGTGATACACAAAGTCGAAGAGAGCATAAAGTTGCCATGCGTTCCTTTCCTCGTCTTCTTCTTCAAATTTTCCTCTTCTAGTCTTTCACTTCTTTTCCTTTTCCCACATACAGACTAAATCACTTACAATGCACTTGTAGCTATCTAGAAGTTAGAAGAAACATCTCGCGTTGTTACCTTTTTTCGGATTCTCTTTCACTCCTCTTTCCCTCTCATTCTCTCTCTTCAGCTAGGTAGCTAGCTTAATTCTTCTCGATGAAAAACAAACGGTATCGTTATACTCAAGCAGGCGGCAGTCTTGACTGTTCAGTCCGATGTGCTCCTTTACTGATGCGAGATGCTTGCATCGGGATCTCGAATACAACTTGTGATATGCTACATAACTATGTTGTGACACTACTGCTGCTCTTGCGCTATGCTATGCTATCCTAGCCCGTGCCTTTTGCCGTATCGAGCATTCCTTCATCCCTGACACTCAAAGTCAGGCTTCCCGTGTCCCTTCCCTCGAGCTCCCGTGTGGCAGAATCAGGCAGGTTCAGCTTCCTGACCAGACCAGAACAGAACAGAACAGCAGCAGCAGCAGTATATACCATATCACACTCATTTTCAATCCCACCTTCTCTTGGTTTCCTCCCATCCATCTACAAGCTCAACACGCTGTACGCCTGAGTTGACCCTGGGAGAAGTCCCGTGCTGACTGACTGTGACTGCAGCACTCTCTTTCCACACACACACAGACATATTCTATCACATATCCAATCTTATCCTACCTCTTCATCCCGAAAGAATCACAAATCATGCCTTTCAGCAGCAACAACAACAACAACCGAAAGGAATCTTACGAACGCGACAATGGTGCGCTGATAAACCACATTACAGCGTATATACATCATCCTGATCAATGTACATCGTCTGCAGACTGGAACTTCAACGACTACGACGACGAGGATACTTCCATGTCGAAAGGAGAATACGTCCATCCCGCATCGAGCGGAGCAGCCGCATCCATAGTCGCACGCCGCAAGCAGCAACAACGCAAGAAATACCTGAAATGGGGAATCATCGGCGGTGTTGCTGTTCTCCTCATTCTGGCACTCTTCTCTATCTCGACGGACGCGATCGAGCTGCATAAAGATTCTTCTTCTTCTTCTAATGAAGCAAACCAGAATCAGAACTTGAATTCGGTGGAACTGAGCAAGGTCGCCAATGAGGACACAAGCAGCGATGAGTGAGTCTGCTCTGTCGGGATTCCAAACTAGACTTTCAGGGAAAGCTGATGCGATTGTCTGTTCTCAGCGCATCTGTGGCCGATCAATTGAACACCGTCGACGAGAGCGAGGACTCGACATCAGAAGAGGGTAGCGATGCCGTCCAGCAACTCGCCTCTACTACGACTGAAGATGAGGACGCGAATACCGAAAAAGTCGACTCCGAATCTACCGACAACACCGATGACGAGGTTGTGTACGTCTATTGTGTCCAACGGTCAAATAAGCACGTCAAGCTGACCATTTACTATTCCTCAGCGCAAACAACTTGGACGCTTCCGCCATTTGGGACGCATCAGCCACCGACGCTCCAGCTGCTACTGCGACACCTACTCCTGAATCTACCGAAGAGACGCCTGCTCCTGTCGCAGAGGAAGATGCTACTCTAGTTTCGACTGGTGAAGAGGATGCTACTGTCGCCGAGGAAGAAAACAGCGCTGCAGAGGAGACGTCTGTCGAGCAGCCAGCTGTTGAAGACTTGGCTGTTAACGATGAGAGCAGCCCCGCTGTTCAAGAAGATAATGCAGAGAATGCTGCCGAGCAAGCTACAACAGACGAGAGTACGGATGCCATCACTTCTGAGGCAGAATCCCCTGCTACTGCACAAGAAGAGGGACAGCAAGTCGTCGACGAAGCTGTAGCCCAACCCGAATCTCAGTCCGAGTCCGCTGAACAAGTACAAGCACCAACGCCTGCAGTTGCAGATGAGGCAGTAGACGCCACATCTGAAGTGCAAGAGCAAGATGCTGCACCTGCAGAAGACGTCACTGAAGTCGGCACGGACGCAGAGACGCAAGCCGATGCTCAGGTTGAGGCGGAAAGCGCGGCTGAAGCAGAACCAGAGCAGGCAGTAGAGGCAGAGACCGAATCGGAACCTGAGGTACAAGAGAACACTGAAGAAGCTTCAGAAAGCACGGAAGAAGCTTCACTCGAGGCTCAAGAAGAGCAGATCGAAGCTGAAGAAGCGGCTGAGGAGGAAGCGCTAGAGGAGAGCCTTGAGGCAGAGACAAGACGTTTCGTCAAAGTCAAGCGTGGTGCTCATGCGCGTGAGTCACCTCTTCATCGAAATTCCAAGGCACGCCCAAGTTACTGATGTATATTTCGCGTTCGTCCTGCAGGCGTTCACTAGATTCTTTGACTTAAATCGCTAAAGCAGTTCCCTCTGATCTATCTATCTATCTATCTATCTATCTATCTATCTATCTATCTATCTATCTATCTATCTATCTATCTATCTATCTATCTATCTATTATCAGCAAGACACGACTTCCTTCGATAAATCCTACTTAGACAAACCGTACACATTAGACTTTCTTCCCACTTTCGACATGCTTCTTTTCCTCTCCTTTTTCAGTCTTCGCTTTCCTGCTAGGCAGTCTTTGTTCTCGTTGTGCTATCTTAAACAGTCATAAATGCTTGCAAACTGGTTACGCGTAGAGAACTTTCGTAGCATCTCCGAAATGCACCGGGCTCTACTGTTCCCGAGCAGAGTGGCGCCTTGCGTGCTGATATCTGTTACCTATCACTGACCCTGAATCCTCTCGTGTCCTCGCTGGATCGCCATCCCTTGTTGGCTGCTGCCGCGATGACAGCTACTCAAGGCCCCCGCTTCCGAGCTCAGCGCTGGCTGTACCTGATCGCGGTGCTTCTGCTGTCAACCGGCTCCCCTACTTCTGCTGCTGCAATCCACCATGATGCGACCATGCAAGATGCCTCGTTATCAAGCTCAGGTTTCGGCGATCCAGGCGCAGGCATAGGCGCAGCGACCGGTCGGATCTTAGCTCCTACGCACTGGAACGGCCTAGCGAATGCTCTGGGAGGCTTCAGTACATCCTTCATCCACTCTCCACAGCTCAATGTATCGTGGATCAGCAGGCCTGCAGGCTTTGGACCCCGTATATCAGAGGCGAATGGACTCAAAGGCGTCCTCGAAAGTATCGAGAGATACGCTCCTGCAGGCACGACGCCTCAGAAAGCAGTCAAAGGATGTCAGATAGATCTGGAGAAGCGCTTCTACGAGCTGGAAGCACGGGCGTCAGACGGCAAGAAGGACAAGGACGAGACACCGCTGAGAATCGCTTTGGTCGAAAGAGGAGACTGTCCATTCGTTACGAAGCTGCTGAATGCTCAAGCATTAAGCTACTCGGCTGTTATCGTCTATAACGATGAGGCGCACGCAACACAGCCGAACAGTCCTTTCTCTAGTAATTACGAGGGTAAGTACACATCTCTATCTTAGGCGAGATGTGCTGAAGAACCTCTACCTCCAGAAGACGAGCTTATTTCCATGTGGAGCCCGTCTAGAGAAGCGAATCTGCTGGACCTGCCCAGTACTTTCGTGGCGTACAATACTGGAAAGACGCTCGAGAACCTCATGCACATCGCTGAGAACCACGAAGAACATTTCGAGATTATCATGGAAGCAGAACAGCCTCCTCATCTGTAAGTGCAGCTTTCTCAGCTTTTCAGTCCGTGAGGCTGACTTGCATATCTGAATCGCCAGCCTGCTTATGGACGTCATTATCATGCTCTTCTTCCTTCCCACAGTCTTCACGACCTTGGTGATAGCAACTACTAAAGCCCGCCAGTATCGTCAACGCCGTCGTCTTCGCGCACCCAAGGCGCTCGTAGACAGTCTGCCAAGTTTCCAATGGAGTGAAAATCTAAGTAGTGACATAGCTGCGCTGGACGCAGCTGCTGAGAAAGCTGCAGGAGTTGGGAGCCAGATTTCGTTGGGTGGATGGACAGCGGGCAGCGATAGACCTACTACGAGGCTCGTCAAGACGCTCAGTAATGCTTTGAAGACTTCTTACTCCAGAAGAAGATATACCGGCGGCCTTCGCTCGTCAGAGCCCCAAAGTGCAGACGATTCTCCTCCCACAATCAGCACATATAAAGCCCGTACACTCGCACGCAAGATTTTCTCCCAAAGAGAATGCGCAATCTGTTTATCAGACTTTGTCAAAGGAGATAATGTCAAATTATTACCGTGCGGACACATTTTCCACGTTGATGAGATTGATGACTGGCTGGTAGGACAGAAGAGGTGGTGTCCGGTATGCAGATGCAGCATCGATGGATCGCTTGAAGGGGAAGGAGCTGGAAGGGGGGATGCATCTGCGGGATCAGCGGATCTAGAAGCGGCTCGAACAGCAGAAGCGGTACCTCCAGCTTCTCCGGTCGCTCAAGCGCAACGCATCATCTCACGAGAAGACCTCTTCGACTCTACTGATGCCTCAAGCCCAACTGCTGGCTCTTCGACAGACACGAACGAGCGGACACCCCTTCTCTCGCGCACTCTATAAGTTTTGCTCTTCCGTTTGGCGGTTTTCTTCTTCTCGCGGTAGATAGACACGACCTTGCAGTTCATATTTAGCAGTTAGCGCAGATCTCATATGTAGAATATTTCCTTCAAATCATTCTTCAGGCTATTCAGCTGTATTTATTAGCGTTCTTCGAAGAGACGTTGGCTCATGCTGGAGCATGTAGGACATCTTGTATGTTGGTGCTAGCAACACGAACTACGCTTTGGCAATCGGTGATACTTCAGGAAACGTGCGACTGCATTATCCTATTGCAGTGCGTCGTCCTTTATCTAGATTCAACAAGAACTTCCGCAATAACCGCAGTCTCGAGTATAGAGCACGGCAAGAGGCCAGCCCTAGTTGCATCCATATCACCCTGATCTCCCGCATCTTGCGACCATGTATCTTCCAGTATTAATATCCTTAGTCCGCCTACAGCATGTATTCCAGGTGCCATAGCAAAATACTCCAATGCAAGCGGGATGCTTACCAAGCGTTGTTTCGAGACGGTCTGTTTCCGCATGACTTCGCTTAATGACACGTCATCTGTAGCCGAAGAGGAAGTGCTGAGCCGAAGAGGATTGACTCCTGGCTCTTCTGTACCTCCTTCCGTGACAGTCTGCATAGAGCTATCAAGGTTATGGTCAACGATGACTGGTTCGAGTTCCCGTAATGAAAGACCTATGTATTGTATGTCCCGACTAGGAACAGCTCTATCGCCCGAGAGCGGCAGTACGAAAAAGGGATGTGATGGCTGAACCGGGATTGGCGGAGGAAGGCCGACAGAGTGATTCCGATGAGACCGATCATCCGCTTGCGAATCGAAGGATTGACGAGCGCTCGCGGTCGGCGTATCGAAGTCCTGCTTGATGACGCGATGTGCTAGCTCTGATCCCGCCGGTCTTTGCTGGAAATAGTCGACATGCTGGACAGCCAGTCTCAAACGCCTTTTCCGTTTCTCGGCAGAAAACGACACGAGCCTCAAGTCTGCATGAAGCTTGAAGCATGTGCCTACTGCAACTGATCTCTGGTCCGATGGCTTGATATGCAAAGATGCTGTGAGATTGCTTTGAGAGCGACTTTGGGCATCGAAAGGTAAAGCAGGCGAGGGAAGCGGAGGTAGACCAGAGGCGTAGCTATCTGTCGTCAACCTCGGCGAGTGGAGAGGAGACGGCGCATGTGGTGCTCGATGGTCCACCATGCCTGCAAAATTTGGTCTAGTAGGTGTATGTTGCGGTGAGATGGCCGATTGCGATAAGAAAGCCTGAGTCGCTTTAGGACGTGGTGAAGCAGATCTTGAGATAGGTACTGCGGGGGGTGGAGGGAGTTTCCTGACGAGCTGGCTTGTAGCCAGATGTCCAGTATCGCCCATCCTGCTTCTCCAGCGAATGTCTAGCTTGCCTAGTATCATGTTCCCGCCATTCGCTCTCGCTTTATCAATGACGGACTGCCTGTGATCCTGCGTTGGATTCAGAATGTATAAGCACTGAATGACGTCTCCCGGCTTGAGAGGCGCTGTTTGTGGAGGAGCAAGATCTTCCAGTGCGATGTGCTGGGAAGGCTCAAAGCGCAGCTGCTCGAAGAAGAGAGGTTCTGAACTGACGTTCTGTACTTGTACTTCGAGAAAGACGGTATCTTGCGCAGCTTCATCGACGGGAGCAGCGGCATTCTTGGACGTATGCACCTTTGTTTTAACAGAAAGTGGATTGGATGCCTGGCAGCAATACATTCAGTGAAGCGTTCAAGCGGACGAGCGGGAGATAGTTACCTGGAACTTGTACAGCTTTCGAAAGCCTCTACTGATCATCTCCTGCGGCGATTCAGGATTGAGGAAAGCATTTGGATCTGGTACCTGATACGAAACACTGCACGAAAGCGAATGTTGTCCGGGCTCCTTGATCTCGTATTCCAGCATTGGTGCCTCGAGACATTCTCCAGGCTTCAAGACACGAGGTCGTTTTGGGTCTGGCGTAGGTGCTTCCCACAGCAGCATACGCATGTTCGCAGTAAGTATCTCGATGCGCAGCATTGGATTGACGACTTCATAGTTGGAATCGTTTGCCGCGACTACCAAGCCTCTGAAGGTCTCGCCTAGATTGATAGCGCCAAAAGCAGTTCTTCCAATGCATAGAATGGTTATTAGTCAAGCGTGGGGCAGATCAGGCGGTCTTCAAGCGCACGGGAGGGCCAGCAGAGGCGTCAGCGTGAAGTTGGATGTCGAAGCTTCGCCAGCATCCGGCTTTCCAGGCAATCTGACATCTCTAACATAGTCATACGACTGCGTAAACGTCGGTCTTGCAGCTCGCAGAACCTGTTTCGCTCAATCTCAGCCAAATGCCGTAAGGGCTTTCTGGCTCATCGTACTTTCAATGTCAACGCATGAGGCTCGCGCTGTTCCGGTACTATAGGCTGATGTTGTCGCTGAATCTGGCTTTCTGTTGAAACACGCGGACTGGCTTCGTAGAAGCTGGCCATCAGCGCAATGATAGGCGTGACGCGAAACAAGCAATAGAATGAGCAATGTATGCGATTATTGTCAACAGGTCACGACTACTTCTAACTCTTCTATCTACACAACGACTGACTTGTAGAGGAATTGCCTAGTACCATCCGCCATTCTGATCCCTTCTGAGCTCAGCAGGAACAGGTGGAACGGGCGGGGGAGCTTGTTGCTGATATGGCTGATCATAAGCATGATGCGGCGGAAGACCAAAGCGAGGTTGGTATGAGTTCACGCTGCCGCTCAAGTGTGGAGGAGGGGGAGGTTGAGGTGTCGTAGACGGCTGATACGGTGACTGAGAGTGCTGCCAGGGATCAGGCGTGGATGGGAGAGGTCGATAAGGAGAAGCTGTCCGGTAGTCGGACTGTACATGAGATGGCGGCGCTAGCGGAGGTCGAGGTCCATCGTACTGAGGTTCCTGGTATTGCTGTTGCTGAGCGGGAGGAGGATAGTATGGCTCTGGCGTAGCTTGCGCATACTGCTGCGGCTGATGATACTGTTGCTGCTGATGGTCGTACGGTCGATTCTGCTGGTAGTCCTGCTGTGGAGGATGGTAGTCCTGCTGCGGCGGATTATAGTCCTGCTGATATGGCTGGCCTCCGCCATTGTGCTGATACTGCTGCTCATGCGGAGGCTGGTTATAATCTACAACGCCTCCATATGCGTCATGAGATACATCATGCGCAGCTTGAATTCCCTGATCCCACGGGCTTTGCTGGACTGGCGCTTGATACTGCTGTTGCTGAGCAAAGGTAGACTGGTGCTGCGGTGAAGGCGTCCTCCAGTCTTGTACTTGATTATGTGGCGGATACTGGTCGTTGTATGCTGGATTGACAGCTGGCGATGCGCGACCGTCCACAAAATGTGGCTGATGGGCAGTCGGCGGAGTTAGTGCGAAGGTCTGCTGCGCACGTGGAGACAATGGATTGCTTCTACCAGCTAGCAGCGATGTAGGATGTGGAGAAGAAGGTTCAGGTCTAGGAGAAGTTGACGCATGAGGCATATTGGCATGATTTGGGAAAGAAGGTGTCGAGGGAGAAGGAACCCTAGGATCATTCCAGGAGACTGAAGAGGTGGGTCTGAATGCATCTCCTAGCTGTTGTTGCTGGTAGTCCTCGCCGCCGCCTGGATGAACAGGGATTTGTCCACCATTCCAGTTTGAATAAGCAGGTTCCGATGCTTGAGGCGCATATGTCGATAACGAGTGTCTATGAGGATTGTGAGACATGCCAGATTGAGGCACATCTTGCAAATGCGGTTGGAAAGGCTGCTGACTATGCTGACCCGGCGGCGGCAGAGGCATCGAATCCGCATGATATTCCATAGTAGGGTGCTGAGGCATGCCTCCTGGATATTGCTGGACTGGCGCTGGGGCCTGCGCAGAGGGCGGTCGGTGCAAGCCTATTTCGGCTGCGTTACCAGGTATTGAGGAAGGTAAGGGCAGGGGTTTGTTACTGCTGACGCTCATAGAGCTGAAGGGTCTCGACAAAGAATCGATATCATGCTGAGTTAGACCATAAGACGACGACGAGTATCTATGCGGCCGACCAGCCAGGTTATTCGAAGAAGTCGATTGATGCAAGGATGGAGGGGCATAGGGAGGCGTGTATCTATCCCCTTCATTGTAGCTGTTCTGCTTGATGGGTGATAGTGGAAAGCCCGTGCTGTTTTGCCTTGCTCCAAACTCGCTGAGTCCCGATACGTTTGAGAGAGACGACGTGGAGGGCCGTAAAGAATGCCCGTATTGACTTGATTGTAAGGATGATGATACGGAAGGTGCTGGTGAAGGAGAGGGAGAAGGCATGACTAGAGACTGAAGCTGAGAAGGTGCAGTGCCGGACGGATATCGTTGATCGCGCTTGTCCGCTGTTGATGGCGATCCTTGTGGGAAAGAAGAGGGAAGAGGCTCGAATGTACCAGGTCCGCCGTACCCGCCTGTCAGATCTACGGGCTTTTTGGCTCGCCGCGCAGGTGGAGGTCCCTTAATTTCGCTCGCAAGTCAGTTTCTTGGCGGGAAAGAGGGTAGCAAGTAACTCACTGATGCATAGAATGTCATCTCCAGGAAGACCTCGCCTGCATACTTGCCCTTGTACTTGATCTCGACCCATTCTGTGTATTTATTTTGCAGTCAGTCTCAGCCGCAGGAGCAGTCACGGTACAGAAGCCTACCGTCAAACTCTCCCTTCTTGAGAGTATTGCTGAAATCGATGGAAGTTTCGCCTATAAGGTCCGGCTCTCGAGGATCATCGGCATAGCAAGCGAGCTTGAGGATTCTCTTGCCTTCCTTAGAACTAGTACCAGCGGGTCTTCCGACAGTAGCAATGCTCGGATTTGCATCGCTGTTTGCTGCAGCAGACGAAGTAGGCGTTAAGGGGGCAGGCGCGATACCACCGGAGTCTGTCGTGACAGCTTTGACGGCATTGTCTGTATCTTGCCAGATCTCAAACTGCAGCTGGGCATCCCAGAACGGCGTCTGCCCTCCCCGTTTCACCGCAGGCGTTCTGTGCTTTTGGTGCCCGACGCTGCAGCTGCAGTACGGATCCTGCTTGCCTATCTTCTGCTTGTTCGGGAGGTTCTTCTGCGAATTTCCAAGGCGAAACGACGGCATATGGAACATCCAGAACACACACATATCAGTAGCTAAACATCGTAATCCTGATGCGCCCCGTCAATGCCTCACCGCCTTGAGCACGACGACGACCAAGGTCCCCAGCTGCCTCCCTGGATTCACACTCGTCCCAGATCCCTCCCTCCGCGTAGCAGCAGCAGTGCGGTTGACAGGCGTTGACGGTCCAGCCGCTGCTGAAGACGACGAGAGCGACATGAGAATTGGGTCGTAACGAAAGCCAAGCAAGTCATCGATTTGCCGACGCTGAGACTAGGGTATCACTATGTTTACAGTGAAACCTATCAAATGGAGCAGATATAGCAACACGATATGCATGCATCGAATACGCGACGCCGGCCTGCTATGACAGGATGGCAGACGAAACGTGACATCTCTCAAGTCGGTGTGTAATGAATTCCTGCCTCTTCAAGAAGCTTCATCTCCTTGGTTGGAAGCTCTAATGGCGTCCATCCCCAGCCTGCCGAGATGGTGACAGGAAGTCTACCGTCCGGGAGGAGATCTATGAACAACTGAAGCCACTGCGACAGCAGACAACTACTACACACAATTCAGTTTCCATCAGCTGCGAGGCACTTTCAAAGCTCGAGGCGAAGACGGAACTTACTCCTGCTTGGCTGGACCATCCAGTACTAGATATACGGTCTCGATGCGCTGATACTGCAGTGAGCGGCCGTTCTTGAAGATGGAGATGATTTGTTCTCCCATGTTCAGTGGAAGTTCGTAGAAGCAAAGCCAGCTACCGGCCCCTCCATTTGTCAGGACACGCGCCAACGCTTCCACCACTTCTTCGTGAAGCTTGTGGACGCGGCCCTCTTTCATCAATGAGTATGGTCCGCTCTTGCATCTAAGTGGATGCCCATGACAATTCTCCAAGCCGAGTCTCGACCCATTCGAAGGGTAATTCTCGTGAATCAATTGAATCTCCTTCATGTAGGCCGGAGGGACATCCTCCAACAGAAACCGAGTTCTTTTATTCTGACCAGAGAGATCGTGTGAGTTCAAGAAGATATCCACTGCTTCCAGCGAGCGGCGAAGAGGATAGAGTCCAAGCCGAAGGACAAATCTTATATGGCGAACCGATTTCCAGTCCAAAGCGTCGACTATCTTCATTTGTACATCAAGCGGGAGTGTCGCGAGTGTCGTTCCTTGGCAGAGAGAAATGTAAGCTGGCTGATGGGAATGAATTGGACAGAGCTTACTAGCGCGTGGTGCTGGCTCAGCTGACGCATCCATCCTTCGCGTGCCGTATCAGGGTGATGGAGTGTCCGGTAGCTGAGAGGACACGAAGAAGGCAAAGGCCGTTCTGACCTTTGGCCTTCACACCCAAGATTACGCATTCTTCGACCAGTCAAAGTATGTGAGCACAGATTCTGCTGGTTCGAGAGTGTATTTTGTGTGCACGCGCCGTAAGTTCAACAAACACAACCTGCTCTTCGTTTGTACTTTCACTGCTGGTCGCGTCTGTCTCGAGGTCAGCCCACGTGACTAGTTTGTTTGGGCGTCAGAAGATGCAAGAAGTCTGGCGGACAGCAGGCTGAGACGCAATTCTGAGCTGACGTAATACAGCAACTACACTGCTTTCACTGCTGCTTGTGCATCGTCCCTTTCTTCTGCTCCAACTCGACGAATGCCGCACTCTCTCAGTTCCGGTCGCCCACTCGGGCTTGCTGCTTGCCAACCTTCTAACCCAAAGCTGAAGGCTGCTAGTCGACTGCTCTCTGTCTTGCTTCTCACCCACTTCATCCTTCCCATCCACTCTCCCTTCATCACACTCCTTGAAACATTTGAATCATGCTGGGCTGGTCAACTCTGGCACTCGCTGTCGGATCAGCGGCATCCGCCTATGCTGCGACTACAACAGCAAGCTGCCCGAAGTTCCATCCAAAGAATCAGCTAACGAGATGCGTACAGACTGCTCCTGCTCACACTGGCGTCTGGACGTCTGGGCTGCCCTCGACCACTGTCGTGATCACCACAGCCAAAGTGGGTGGAAGATGTATGTCTTCAAATCTATACATACGTCCGAAAGAGACTGATATTCATACCGGCAGGCAACTACGCTGCGTTTGGCACTCGAACAGTATGCGCACCTACCCAGACATGCAAGTCATTCAAACCCAGCACTTCCACGTGCGCACAAAGCACAAGTACTGTCATTGTGACCGTGACTCGATCACAAGCGACTCAGCCCGCTGCGACAAGCACTGGAAAGTGGCTCAAACCCAAGCCTGGAGACAGCTTCCTGTGGTCCCTGGAACGGGACATCCCTGCATCCCCTAAATCAAATACCGGCTTAGCAGTAGATGCCGATATCTACGATGTCGATCTGTTCGGGACTTCGGCTGAAAAGATTACAGAGTACAAGAAAAGAGGAAAGAAAGTCGTCTGCTACTTCTCGGCTGGCTCATGGGAGGACTACAGACCTGATGCGAAGGACTTCTCTCCTGCGTGCTATTGCAATAAAGGAAGCAAGTGCAAGATGGAGGAATGGCCTGAGTGAGTAGCCTTGAACAGGCAAGGTAAGATGACTAGCTGAGTCGAATGAGCTGTAAAGATACTGGCTCGATCTCAACACACCCTCCTGCGTATCAAATATTCAGAGCGTCATGGCCAAGCGTATAGCTCTAGCAAAGGTAACTCCAGCCAAGCCCTGCCCTACCTTCTGACGACAGACCATGCTGAGCCTATTGTAATTCATTCTTCCGCAGTCGAAAGGCTGTGACGCTGTAGAGCCCGACAACACCGATTCATACATCAACAATCCAGGATGGAAGACGACCAGTAGGCGCTCCGTCTCCTGCTTTCTTGCACTTCCTTTCTGACTCCATATGTACAACAGTCGACAATCAATTCTCTTACCTCGAATTCCTGTCTACAGCAGCCCACGATGCCGGCCTCGGGATCGCACTAAAGAACGGGCCCGACATGATCGCTAAGAAGCCCAAGATCGTCGACATCACAGACTTTGTGCTTATTGAAGAATGCTCAGCTTATAATGAATGTGGATCGTATGATGCGTATGTGAAGGCTGGGAAAGCTGCTTTTGAGGTGGAGTGAGTCGCGTTTCCTATTCTTTTCGAGGTAGCGTGGCAGGAGCGTCGCTAATTGGAAAATTTGCTGTGGTAGATACGAAAGATCTATCGATTGCAGTAAGATACTTAAAGGCTTCTATGCTTTGGCATACAGCTCTTACAGCGTCGATTACCGCTACATCACCAAGATTTGTGCAAACTGAGGGCACGCTGTCCATGTCGCTATATGCGCACTTCAAGAGTTGTCGCTTGACTATGTCCTGGCTGAGTCGAGTCTTAGCATTGTGTAAATACAGTATGGATTCTCGATCTGGCGTCCGCTCTGGCGAGGAACCCGACCAGAGTTGTGTGTTAGCGTAAGTGACGGCAGGCCGTAAATTTATGTACTACCAGACACCGTGCAGCATCGGTTTCGGGCAGGCAAAAGGGCAGAGACACATTGCGATTTTCGTGAGCTCTTCGCGTCTCTGGCTCCGCTCCCACTTGCATACAAATATCAAGCGACCGCCACGCATCGATGTCGCTGCGACAATTGCATGAAGTGCTACGGAAGGAACATGTCCCTGCTGACATAAGCTCGATCAACAACAGCTCCGCGTTCCGAAACAGACAGCTTCCATTTGTGTCAGGTACGGTGGTCTGGCCAGGACGAGAAGCCCTTTGGACAGATGAACGTGCTTTATACATGACCCTTAGCAGTTAGCTCACCTCAGGCTTACATTTGCTAAGCTGTGTCGTGCGGTGCTGCTGCTGTCGAAGCGGGACCACGACTTCCTTTCTTCACCTGCTGGCCCTGACTACCTGACTCTTTCCCATCTCCTCATATTTACAACAATATTCTACGTATCATGCCAGCCAACAGCGCCTGGATCTTCGTTCTAGGAACGATTGGTTGTGCATATGCTGCGGCTATAGATCCTAGCGCTTCAAGCTCTTCTTCCATTGCTTCTGCCTCAGCCCTTCCATCCCAAGCACTCGCGAATAGCTCTTGGTTCCAGCCAAAGCCTGGTGATAGCTTTCTCTGGGATCTGGAAGGCGACATCCCGGCTTCTCCCATCTCAGACACAGGTCTGTCAGTCGATGCCAGTATCTACGACGTGGATCTCTTCAACACTCCCAATGCGACCATGGCAGAGTACAAGCAGAGGGGCAAGAAAGTCGTTTGTTACTTCTCGGCGGGATCATGGGAGGAAGGGAGACCCGATGCAGGTGACTTTCTTCCGGAGTGCTATTGTAATCAACAGAGTGAATGCAAGATGGACGGTTGGCAAGAGTGGGCGGACAGTCATCCAGATACGCAAAGCCGGTCGGCTGATTTATCTTGCTAGATACTGGTTGGACCTCAGCACGCCGTCCTGTGTCTCCAATATCCAGGATATCATGACGAAGCGCATCGCTTTGGCCATGGTGCGATTTAATACCAGTCTTTGTCCGTGAAGTGGATTAGCTAAGTTTGGAATGAAATACAGGCCAAAGGCTGCGATGCTGTTGAGCCCGACAACACCGACTCGTACATTAATAATCCAGGCTGGCAGACCACCAGTGCGTATCTCAACCTGCACCCTTTTTAGCCCTTCTTTCTGATTTATACGCTGTTTAGTCGATGACCAATATGCATATTTGCAATTCTTGTCCGAGACCGTACATAACGCTAGTCTTGGAGTAGCACTCAAGAACGGTCCAGACATGATTAGCAACCGTCCTGGAATTGTCAACATGACAGACTTCGCAATCATTGAACAATGTTCAGCTTTCGACGAATGCGATACATATAGTCAGTTCATCCAAGCTGGAAAAGCTGCTTTTGAAGTAGAGTAAGTCGCGATTTCTTCACTTGTCTCATGCGGATGGGGCTGAGTAGCTGTTTTGAACAGGTACGAGACATCTATCGATTGCAGCAAGATCTTGAGAGGCTTCTATGCATTGGCATACAGCTCCTACAATGTCGATTATCGCTATATCACCAAGATCTGCGCAAATTGACCTAATACCTCTCGATACCGTCCTCTAGAGTTCTTGTACAGGTTGTCTGGGTGACAAAACTATTCAAGCAAAACGAATGGACTCTACACTGATGGACAAGCCGGCATGATCAGTGAACATTCAACCTGAATTACTGCAACATACCGCCCTCCTTCCTGTCCCCCTTTCTTCTGCTCTAATACCGCTCTCGACCCGGACTCACCTTGCAAGGCGTTCGGAAACCGTACCTCTCACTGAAGGATACCTATTTGGCTGGCTTCATAGCTTGAATGGAATTCCATCTCTCACCTGCCTTCGTGTTATACTTCCTGTCCCCTCACATACATAGATACATTAAAGAAGCGCAAGATGATGCTTGGCTGGTCTACATCGGTACTTTTACTGAAGACAGCTGCACCACTTCAGGCCGCAACTATGATCGCAGGCTACCTACTTCAGCCGTTCGACGATGGCCCATTTGCTTACCGCACACTTCGCAGACAATCACGACTACAGCTACAGTCACTGTGACAAGCACGCTGTCGCAGAGCTCTCCGACAGTGCCCTCAGCAATCACAGCGATTTCCGGAGACTGGGCGAAGTTCACACCTGGCGATTCCCTGGTCTGGTCGCTCGAGCGCGACATTCCTGTCTCTCCTGTGTCAAACACGGGATTGGCAGTAGATGGGAACGTGTACGATGTGGACCTCTTCAATACGACTCCTGAGACGATCCAAGCGTACAAGGGCCTAGGCAAAAAAGTCATCTGCTACTTTACAGCTGGATCATGGGACGACTGCAGACCCGACTCGAAGGACTTCGACCCTGCTTGCTATTGTAACCAGGGAGACCAGTGCAAGATGGCTGGATGGCCCGAGTAAGAGTGCTCAAAATGCTTCCATGCTGAATTTGAGAGTGCTGAACTTGGCTGCTATCCTCCCCAGATATTGGTTCGACCTGACTACTCCATCTTGCGTGGCCAGCGTCCGAGACATGATGGCAAAGCGTATCGCACTGGCTAAGGTATGTACACTTTCAAAGCTTCAATCTGCCTTCGTTCCGTAACGCCCGTACTGATCGCAAGCGGGTTTATCCTACCAGTCGAAAGGCTGCGATGCAGTGGAGCCCGACAATACCGATTCATACATCAACAAACCAGGCTGGGCAAACACAAGTCCGTGCTGCCTTGGCTATACCTTTTCAACACTCTGACGATATTGTTTCCGAGACACAGTCGACGACCAATTCTCATTCCTCGAGTTCCTCTCTCAGACCGCACATGATGCCGGCCTGGCTATTGGGCTCAAGAACGGGCCAGACATGATTAAAAAGATGCCTCAGATCGTTGAAATGACAGATTTTGTGCTCATTGAATCGTGCGCAGTATACGATCAATGCGATTCTTACAGCCCTTTCGTCGATGCTGGTAAAGCTGCTTTCCAAGTAGAGTAAGTTCATGAAACAGCATTGGACTTTTGACTATTGAATCTGCTGACTTCCTCTTCTCCTCAGATACGAGAAACCTATTGATTGCAGTCAGATTCTAGACGGCTTCTATGCTCTCGCATACAGTTCTAAACGCGTCGACTATCAATATGTTACTCAGATCTGCACAACCTAGGGCTTGAAAGATGGCTATTGAGCGGCAGCCCCGTGATACCTTCCAACATCTTGCTGGCCGTCCAGAGTCGATACCGTGGCCGGTCGCAGTATCTCATCTCATTTCATCTTGAAAGGGTTCTAGCGTATTGGCTTCGCCAGAATGTAGGGTACCAGCATTTTATAGCCAATCATTGACGGCGGGCTGGTGAGTGGATTTTAATGATGACTACTCCGCTGCCTTCTCCTTCTCCAAATTTATCAAGCCAAGCCTTATCATAGGGCAGGGACAGCAGAGCTTGCCAGGGGTGGGAGTAAGACAGCGAGCCCTAGAGGATAGAGGAGGAGATATGCAGTGATATCTGACTCATGCGGTGTTGACTGTCTGCTTGTCTAGATCTTGTAAAGCCTGCTTTGTAGCCTCGACAATAATGACATGCTCCACTTCGTGTATTCTCGCTGCCAGATCCGGTTCGCTCTCATCCTTCCTGTAATCTATCTCCTTAACTATCAAAGGCTGTCCTCTGTCTACCTCCTTGACTACTTCGTGCACCATGACACCCGTCTTTTGTATCTCGCCTTTCTGGAAAGCTTCCCATGCTCTTTGGATCGCATTCGCACCATCGAATGCTCCCGGAAGAGCAGGATGTAGATTGAGGATCCTAACATTCTTCTCGATGAACGGATTCAGGAAATTTTCGCTTAAGATGTGCATGAAGCCAGCGAGGACTACAAGATCTGGCTTGCTGGCGAGGACTCTGGAAGCTAGTCCTGTATCGTACTCTTCGCGTGTTGCGTTTGGCTTCTGTTTCTTGTGAGACACGAGGGAGAAGACCTCTGTTTGAATATTGGCTTTTGCAGCCCGCTCCAAGCCATAGGCAGCTTTGCGGTTAGAAAGGACATATACGACTGGGATTTGCGCGTCTATCAAAGCCTGTAGATTAGATCCTGCGAACAGCTTGGCCGTTAGCCGTCAGATTTCCCCCTATCTTTCAGCGAGCGCATTCAAGCTACCTGAGCCGGATATGAGGACTGCGACCCGTCTGTTGTGCATAGTAGATTGTAGTTGTGGCTGTTATCGCACTTGTTACTTTGAGATTCAGAATATTCGCCCAAAGGACAAGCTGAAGGCAAGGCGGCCAGCTCTCTTCTCCGCTAACATACCTCGTTCAAGCATGGTATCCGGTAAGTCGCAGTGTTATATCAATTCAAAGGAAGATTCAAGGAAGATTGCCTTTACCTCCTTCCCTATCAATTGATTGAACAATCCTCGCTGACCCTTCTCGTCATGATATCCCGCTCCCCCAGCCAGCTCGCTCACCACAGACGAGCGCAAGGCCTACAACCATCTCTACAACCTCGCAGATAAAGAACAGCTCGGCGTACTCACAGGCGACGTCGCTATCGTCTTCTTCGAAAAGACTCAGCTCCCAGGCCATGTACGGCCTTTCCGGCGACCACTCACTCGAAAGAGCGGGTTCGGCTGACCAGCATCTGCTTGCTTCCCCAACAGACCCTCGGTGAAATATGGCAGCTCTCTGATAAAGAAGATACCGGCTTCCTCACCAAAGAGGCCTTCTACACCGCTTGCAGATTGATCGGTCATGCCCAGAACGGACAGACTCCCTCAAAGTCGCTCGCAGATAGATGTGAGCGACATGAATACCACATGATATGCGATATACTGAGGTACGATGATGCAGCCGGCCCTCTGCCCTGGTTCCAAGGTGTCACCATACCCGGTCTGGCAAAGCAGCCGGCCCAGCCTTCAGGCACGTCCAGAGCGCCAGGCACACCCACAAGACAGGCTTCAACACCTGTAGCACCTGCGTCACCCTCGCCTGCAGCTGCTAGACCCGTCCAGAAGCCTACTAGCAGTGGTCTCGCTGTATCACCCGAAGATAAAGCGAAGTATACAAGGCTCTTCTACAATGCTGGACCAGTCGCAGGCTTACTTGATGGTACGCATACATACTACCAGTCAATGAGAGAAGGCAGATAGACTAACAAGGCGCTTTTGCAGGCGACAAGGCTTCGGAAATTCTAAAAAAATCCCGACTTCCCGACGAGAAGCTGGGACAGATATGGAATCTCGCAGATACTCAATCAAGAGGCGCTCTCGATGCTGGCGACTTTGTGATAGCGATGACGCTCATCCAAGCTACCATGAACGGCTCTCTATCGTCCCTTCCAGACGAGCTTCCAGATAGTGTATATGCGCAAGCAGGAGCTTCTAAGCCTGGAATGGCGAGCGCCGTTCCCAATCTTGGAGCTATGCAGACGCCTAGCAGTCCTTTGCGGGCGCAGTATACTGGCAATAGAGGTGCAGCTCCGGGCGTCTCGCCCATCTACCCTCAAACAACAGGATCCCTGCAAGCACCTGCACGGGCAAGCACTCTCAACCAATCGCAGAACCGGAACCTAGGAGGAGGCGCAGCATGGGCAATTACACCCTTGGAGAAATCCCAATCAGACACCTTCTTCGCGATGCTCGATACAGCACGTAACGGAAGCCTTTCAGGAGATGTCGCCGGGCCATTCTTCATGCAGTCTGGTCTGTCTGGCGATGTTCTCGCTAGTATCTGGGATCTCTCAGATATCAAGAATGATGGACAGCTCGATAAAGAAGAATTTGCGCTCGCTAGAAGACTCGTCATGGATACCCTGGCGGGCAAAGCTGTCCCTGAAAGACTAGAGGAAAGCTTCGTGCCTCCAAGCTTGAGAGATCAGTGGAGAGGCACTGGCCAGCAGCAACAAGTTCAACGTGGGTAGTACTCGCTTGTATTACACTCTCTCGAGGCTGATGAGGATATGTGCTGCAGAGAGCGAAGTTCAGCGCGATCTCTTCTCGCTCATGGACGACGATGATGCTTCATCTCTGCCTGCGCCTGTCCAGCAGGTCGGAGCCACCGCTTTCAACCAGCCAGCTGCTGCTCCTCCCACTAGTCAGTTCCAGCCAGCTAGTCAACAAGGTTCTCGCATCGCATCTCCGGCGCCCCTTCAGCCTATGTTGACCGGCGGCTCAGCTCGATCAGCCACGCCGGTTCGTAGTGCTCCTCCACCTGTTCCAGCTACTAGATCAATACTGGCTTCTCCGCCTACCAACGCTGATACACGAGATTTCTTTGATGCTACGCCAGTCGACGAAGAACCACCTCAGCTCGATGAGCGATCCGCCGAACTGGGTAATCTGCAGAATCAAGTCAGCCAGACTCAGAGAAGCGTGTCGAATCTCCGAAGTGACAGAACAAAATTGACTGCGGAAGTCAACAAGATTGAAGAACAGATCAACGAGCTCAAAGTCTCGCTTTCGCAAGCTAAAGCAGCGTACGATACGGAGAGCACAAACATGACGAATCTGGAAGCTAGACATAGCAAAGGATCCGATGAGCTTAAGAACCTGAAGGAGGAAACGATCAGAGCAGAGAGTGATCTGTCAGGCTTGAAGGAACAAAAAGCCGAGTTGGAGCAAAGCATTCTCAAAGACAAAGAAGAGATCAGGGAATATACCAAGAAACTCAAGTCTACAAATGAAGAAGTCGCAAGCTTGAAAGAACAGCTGGAGAAACTGAAGAAAGAAGCTAGACAGCAGAAGGGAATGGTCGTGGTTAGCAAGAAGCAACTATCGACGGCCGAAGGAGAAAAAGAGAAATTACAGCATGACATACAGGAAGAAGAACGTGCTGCTCGATCAGCTCCTCCTCCTCCTGTCCCGGCACTACCTGCTCGTCCAAGCGAGTCGGCTAGAGCTATCCCACTGCCTGAAAGTCGCGCTTCTCCCGCACTGTCGACGAGGTCGAATAATCCGTTCGACAGAATGGGCGGCGCTGCGGCTGGTGCGGCCATCGGTGCTGGGCTTGCTGCGCCTGTTGCAGCTTATGCAGCCAGAGCTCCATCGCCTCTGCATGATGCTTTCTCTGTGCCTGCTTCTCAGCAACAACAGCAGCACACCGCTCAGCCTGATGACTTCGATGCTTTCGATAAGGAGGAGCAGGATCCATTCGGCATGTCGACGTCCACTGCTTCTCTGCCACCTCAGCAGGCCGCTGCTGGTTCTAGTGGCTTTGGATTCGACGATGACTTCGACAATGCCTTCGGAGCTCCTGCTGCCAGCCAGCAACAGGCTTTCGGAAGTGCTGCTCTACCTCAAGGAGCTTCTGCAAGCCGACCCAACATGGACTTCGACGACGCCTTTGCAGACTTCGATCGCAGTGCTTCTGCGCCGGAAGGAGGCGCTCCTATCGCTATTGGCCAGACTACAGAAGACTCGCCTGCTCCAGTGGCCCAGCCTGTAGTCGGCAAGGACGAGCCTGAGAATGTACCTGTACGGGCAGCCTCTCCTACCACAGCCGAAAGGTCGTTGCAAGCCAACCAACCGCAGCCGGAACTGCCAGTATCGGAGGAACGAGCCGCCTCGCCCACTGCGACTGCGCCCTTCATTTCGGCTGCTCCAGCTGGAGAAGCCTTTGGGAACTCAGATGAGGTTCGGTCTACAGAAGGACCGATCGATAATGAGTTGCAGAACAGCTCGATGCAAGGTCTAGCTCCTGCACCTTACGAGTCTCGATCAGTGCCAGACAACGATAACTATAGCGCAGGCGGAGATGATTTGGCGCCAATTCGAGACGTCGAACAGCATGATTCAGACTCCGACAGCGATACCGAAGAGGATCATGCCAGAACAGTCGCCGTCCCTCCGCAGGATAGCCAGCCTCAAACAGAATTGCACTCTTCTTCCCGCGCTACCTATATAGGCAACAATGCAGGAGACGATGTATACCAGAAGCCTCTAGACAAGGGCAAAGGTAGAGCTGAAGAGCCACTGCCTGGCGCCTATCCAAGCGACGACGACGATACTTTTGAAGATGCTGTACCCTCCTTCACGCGCGAGAGCAGCATGTCATCGCCTCAAGCTGCTCCCGCTCAGTTCTCGAGCCTCGAAACCGCTCAGAACGAGCCGGTCGCAGATTCTCATCAGCTTGGCCATGACGCTTCCCGTGACACAGTCGAGCAATCGGCGCCTGTATCATCTGGCTTCGATGATGCCTTTGACAGCCCATTCCAGAGCTCGGCACCTGTTGGTCAGACTGCGCCCTTCGAGGCACCCTCTTCGAAGCACGATTCTGGAGACAGTACAGTAGTCACTCATCAGGAGGCACCTTCAGCCGGCTTTGCAGAGACTGGTATGACCATAGCCAAAGAAGCTGAGCATCCAAGACGTCCGGATGACTTCGACGATTTCGAGGATCTCTCATCGTCAGTTGTCCAGTCTAATATTTGAAGCCCGACACGTTGGCTGACAGGATGTTTTTGAACAGCGTCTCGAGAGGACCTAGTGGGTCTGAGCCAGCTCCAAATGTCGCGGCGCCAATTTCCGCTAGAAGCGGAGGCAGCTTCGAAGACAATTTTGATGACGATTTTGGGTTCGACAAGCAGACGTTCAGTCATACTATAACCAGTGACGGTATTGGTAAAGCTACGCATCCCGGCACCGAAATGGCTCAACCCAGTACGATCGCTACCACGAGCGCAGTGCCGACTGGCTTCGACGATGCGTTCGAGGATGCATTTGCTGTCCCACAGCAGGCAGGCCAGCCTCAGATGAGGGTTGGCGGGTCACCTGTGGCAGTGCCGAGCACTGGCTTTGATGACGATTTCTTCACTAGCTCCACGACTGCGCCCTCATCGCAGCCTTCGATGCCTGCAGCCGTCACCTCGTCGCCGCCTGCCCCTGCCCGAGGCGATTCTTACATCTACGCCCCTCCTCCTGGGTCTCCTCCTGCACAACAGCATCAGGTGACTGAACAAAGGCAAGAGGCGCCTGTTTCGCAACCTCAGGCTAACCTGCAAGCGCCTGCACTGCCACAACGAAGAGAAAGCGATGGGGATATCCCACAAGTCAAGGAGCTGCGTGCTATGGGCTTCGAGCGGTCTCAAAGCATTGCTGCGCTTGAGGATAATCAGTATGATGTAGGAAGAGCCGCTAATGCACTCTTGGCTGTCAATCAGTAGTCGGCTTGTGTCAACGCTTTGTAGCTAGGTTATATTCTAATTATACATGGACTGCAAATCACATTGTGATGGTATATGATGCACAGTATGTTGCACGCGGCTTCCCGAGACGTTCTAATGCCGCCCTTGCTGTATAGAGCTATTGCTCAAGCACGACAATGCCTTATCGGCTCAAAATCACGCCTAAGCGCCGATTTCATCTCCAGGATCTGATCCTTGCACAGACTGCTTGATAGGTGGCTGCTTGGCCATGCTCTCATCGAGACTGTTGTACCCGGAATTGTCAGCCGAGTCGTTGTATGCCTCTTGTGGATCGTTTGCGCTGTTGTTCTGAGCAGAATTGTCCTTGAATTGGCCAGGTCTGTTTCCGAACATGCCATCTGTGATAACAAGTTAGATTGAAAGGAAAGATGAGACTTGGCTGTATTCACGCACTCTGATTACGCGGCGAGAAAGAGCTGTTGACGTTGATTCAGCATGGAAGTCAAGGGATTTAAATGAAGGTACACTGACTCTCCACCTGCATTGGTGCCGTAGCCTCCTGAAGATGTAGCTGGGACAGGAATGCGTCATAAAATCGGGCCTATTAGCAAGTACAAAGGTGTGGACTGACTGTCGGCAGCATTGTAAGGACCATCATCGTTCATCTGCTCTCGTCCAGCCTGGTTGTAGGCGCTCGTCTCGTCGTACTGGTTATCTAAGCAGGAGAAGCGATGACATCGGTATCAGGGTGGAGAAAGTCAGGATTTCCGAGCCAGAAGCAACGCACTCTCATGCGTGTCGAATCCACCAGAAGAAGCTGTTTGCATGAACTCATTCAGCTCATGGAAAGAGCCCAAGTACTTGCTGGATCTTTCGGTACCTGTGTTCATGCCGCTCCTCGAGTCCTGGCTCTGGCCAGCATTGTCGCGGCCAGTCGACGTCAAATCGCCTTGCTCGTTGTCTTGCGAAATCATTCCAGTGTTCTGCTTGTCTTTGACGAATTCTTGCTGAAGGCCGCTCTCAAACGCCTGTCCCTCGTCAGACTCGAGGTACTTGCGAGCTTCATCGACCATGTTTTGCTGGATCGCAAAGTCAGTACTCTGGAGTGAGCTTGACTATAGGGCTTCTGTACCATCTTTGCTATGTTTCGGGTAGTGTGGGCAAGAAAGGCACAAAGATCTGCGTGAAAGCTATCTACAACCTCGAGCAAATGTCAGTCAATGTCGGATTGCTTCCTGCCTAACTTTCCGTTGCTGATTGTGCGTTTAGACTTAGCAAATGATGCAGCAAGCGGCAAGGTGTCTACGTGGAGTTGTATAGGATAGATTACATACAGAGCATTAGCAGTCACTCAACAAGCATACGCAATAACCGCGCTTTTGGGGGTAGAAATGACAGCCCGATAGACTCTATAAAGGGTGGAAGGGAAGGCAAGTGATAGGTAAGGGCAGCCCAAGCGGACCGAGTGGAGGACAAGCTGGGCGACATTGGTGAGCAATATACATATGCTCTCCCATCGTTTAGATCTGTAAAGATGTACGATTAGCTTCAGGGAAACTGCAAGCGAAATCAGTGGAAACTTACCAAGTCGGCAACGTTCATGGGCATCTCCTCGACGTGCGTAGAGTAGTATCTCTCGATTTCTCGCAGCGTCTGGTTGTCCTCGGATCTGTAGGGCCAGCGCAATTTAGCCTAAAGTCCGAGTATCTGAACAAAGACAAAACATACGTGACAAAGTTGATCGCAACACCTTTCCTACCGAATCGACCACCACGTCCGATTCTGTGGATGTAGTTCTCTTTGTTCGCTGGGAGATCGTAGTTGATGACGAGGGATACTTGCTGAACGTCGATACCGCGGGCAAGCAGATCGGTGGTGATGAGGACACGAGATGATCCGGATCTGAACTCTCTCATGATGAGCTCTCTCTGAGTCTGGTCCATGTCTCCGTGCATGGCAGAGACGGTGAACTCGCGGGCAGTGAGCTTCTCGGTGAGCCAGTCGACCTTTCTGCGGGTGTTGCAGAAGATGACGGCTTGTGTGATGGTGACGGTCTCGTACAGATCCGAAAGGGTGTCGAGCTTCCACTCCTCCTTCTCTACGGCAACGTAGAATTGCTTGATACCTTCGAGGGTCAACTCCTCCTTCTTGACGAGAATGCGGATGGGCTCTCTCATGAACTTGGTGGTGACCTCGAGTACTTCCTGGGGCATGGTAGCGGAAAGGAGGACAACCTGGGTTGAGGGTGGGAGGAGCTGGAAGACATCGTAGATTTGATCACGGAAACCGGCGGAAAGCATCTCATCGGCCTCGTCCAAGCAGAAAATCTTGATGTGGTCGGTCTTGAGCGCGCGTCTGTTGATCATGTCGTACACTCGTCCGGGCGTGCCGACGACGACGTGAACACCTTCTTGCAGCTTGGTGATAGCTTCACGGATGGCAGCACCACCGACAGCGGCCAAGCACTCGACGTTCATGTAGTCGCCAAGAGCGACGAGGACCTTGTGGATCTGCTGAGCCAACTCTCGGGTAGGAGCGAGGACGAGAGCCTGGACCTGCTTAAGGTTAATGTCGATAGACTGAAGGATAGAGACGGAGCTGAAGGGCACCGGAAACATGTATGTTCAGTGCCGATTCTGCATCTGCAACGTGTGCTTTGCCTCACAAGGTAGCGGTCTTTCCGGTACCAGACTGAGCTTGAGCTACGACATCCTTTCCTTTGACCACAGGCATGATAGCGCGCTGTTGAATAGCAGAAGGCTTCTCGAAACCATAGGCGTAGATACCACGGAGGAGCTCTGGCTTGAGCTGCATATCATCGAAGTTGTCGACGACCTGAATAATTTTGAAAATATCGCATAAGCTTCCGTCTGGACGCCCAGGGCGAGTATTCACGCACCTGATCCCAGTTACTTTCGATCTCGCTTTCGCCGGGGTTCATGACGGAAGTCTGAGTATCAGGAGCTGCAGTGGCAGCACCTTCTGCGGCGGCGGTAGAGGCAGCTGGAGGAGCTGCGGCGCTGTGGACGTTGTGACATAGACATCAGCATCACTTCCACATGTCTACATTGACTCCAGAGCTAGGACGGCGAGGGAAAGGGTCTTCAAGGCGTCCGACATTCTTCTGAAAGGGAAGCCACTGCATAATTTGGGCCTCGATTTTCGCGAGCAGCCAAAGCGACAGGGCATAGGGTTTCTTGATGCCATCTGGATGCATACTAGCCGTAGTCATGCAGGGGTGCCCATTGTGCTAGATTCGCCGTTCTCTTTCGCGCTTTTTTTGCCAAATTTTCCTCGCCGTCCTGGACCCATTCTGCATTGCATTCTGACAGAGACTTACGTAGTTGAAGCCATGATTTGGGGTGTTTCTTGCTTGTTTGCTGTCGACCGTTCTGCTGAAAGAACGGTAAACGGGTCCTTGAGTTTGCTGGTAAAGGGTCGTGAAAGACTTTTTTGTCGGAAAGAGAGAGAGAATCAAAGGAGGGCCTTTTGATCGGAGCAAGAGAATTTCACGAAGGTAGCAAACAGCACAAGCAGCGTATTCTACATGCAAGCTTCACCTCTGCTTGCTCCGATATGGCTGCAGTGGACGCCGGCAACTAGCCTTCCAAGAAAATGTGCATAACTCCATGAGAACTCTACAACTACGTGTGACTTCTATACTCATGGTCAGAACTGCCCATCTATGCGTATACTAATACGGACGCGCCGGCCTACAGCTGGGTAACCGCGTACCACAGCAGTCCCAGTACGCCTCCGCTGACTATCGCCAGAAAGGCATCAAAGCCGAAGAATCTTCCAGCAACAAAGCTTCCTGCTGTTATCGCTACCCACCAAGGGTCTGATCCCAATGGTCTTCCGGTCTTTGAGCTAGCATCAACCAGACCGACTTGAAATAAGCGATACACGCTGCTATAGACTAGTCCAACAGCAGCAGCGTTGACTCCTCGTAAAGCGCTCTTGATCCACCTGTTATTGCGAATGACAGTCCAGAGTGGCATCAAGCCTGTGATTACCGTTATGCCAGGTGAAAAGATACCTATAAAGCCGATAAGCGCTCCAAAGACCATGTTTGTGCCTGTACCGCGCAGACTGAGCGCTCCTAGATATGCCGCGAAATTGAAATTTGGACCTGGGAACGCTTGGATAATAGCTAGACCAAGCAGGAAATCTCGCTCGCCGACCCATTCCGTACTGATGTATACCCGCAACAGAGGGATCACGACTGGTCCACCTGCGTGCATAAACACAATCAGCAGTATCCTTTGACTAGGTTGATTGGGCAACCTGACCTCCCAAGATGATCGAGCCAGCCAAGTAGAGGTATGCGAACAAAGCAAAAGCGCGAGGTGGATCCCGAAGTGTATTCCTCAATACCACAGCGACTATCAGAATAAGTAGCCAAGTGACCAGCAGAGCAATCCCGGTCTTCCACGAGAAGCAGACTTTGATCGCTGAATCCTGCGCTGGCTTGGCCGCTGGTGTTGAGGTCGGTGAAGGGAGCGCTATGGGAGCAGCGATGCTGTCCGAGACGACCTGCTGAGACTGTCTTGAAATTGCTCGGCTGATCTCTCCATCCGACTGCGCTTTCGCCATATCTTGCAGTTCCATATCGGCTTCTGCAGCTGATGCCTGCTGCGAGATCGGTTCTGTGGTTCCGTTTGTTGTAACTCCTGAGCCAGCTTTACGCTGCGACCACGCTCGCTTCGCTTCCCGAAACAGGTTTTGCGTTACTTCCCAATCCCGGATAACTGTAGCTAACCCAGCGACCCCAAAGATCGTAGGAAAGAACCATAGAGCAGAATATAGTATGCCAGCTACGCCTCCCAGAAAGACCATAATGCGCGTCCATCGATCGGTTATGGCTTTATCGCTTAGCTGTACAGCTGCGAGAGCCATAATACCCACCGTTGCGGCGTTCAGACCCGTAATGAGAGCATAGACTGGAAGAGGGAGTGTGTCGCCTGCTTGCGCGATGCCTAGGGCCAGGCCGTACATCCCCAAGAGTCCAGGCAGACTGTTGGGACCAGTCCGTCATCATCGGGATCACATAAATTAGAAGGCATGATCGTACCACCATAACGCAAGCGATAACAAGCCAGCAATTATGCCATTACGGACCAGATTTATGCAGTAGTGCATCTTTGTACTAGCGGGTCCAGGCGTAGTTTGACATAGGGCGAATAATTCTTGATACTGTAAATCAGAACATCAGAATCATGGAAGCATAGCTTCGCGCTCCTGGGAAGTAGGTACGCACTGTCTGCTCGTCTATCCATTTCCACCGCTGCAGGTAATATTTGTAGAACTAGCATAAGCTTGCATCAGCTGAGAAGTCACCAGCTAAACCATCGAAAGCGACGAAAAGCCTACAATCTGGAAGTGCACACTTGGACCTCCGAAAGACGTGAAGCCAAAATGCCATGTCTTCGTCAAGGTATCTCTGAGGCGTTGCTTCAAGGGTATGGAGGACTTCTCGTTTTCTCTGGCCATTGTACAAGATTAGAAAAGGTGTCGAGCTGTTTGCACTGTCCAAGAACGTGTAGCAAGAAAATGGGCAAGAAGGGATTGGGGAAGGATGGGGATGCGAGAGAGAGTGACGCACGAGCCTGCTGTGGACGTGTGAAGTTAGCGATTAAGGCAGGGAATTGATGGACATTTCGCGAAGAAAGAGCTGCTTGCCAAGAGAAGTCAGAAATTAGGGGTCTATGACAAATTACAAGCAAAGAAATTTATTTTATGGCTGGATGCAAGAAAGCTAGAGGCCGGTCTATGGCAAAGAACAGACAAGCCCAAGACCACAAGTATTGTCACGCGCTGAGCGCTTCTGCCGATCTATCTCATCCAAGGTCCTAATCGCTGACAGGTAGTCTATATCTACGATAAGTCGCTATGAATGCACAGCATCAAGTAGCCTGCGCCGTCCTGGGTCACAAGGAAAGCTGATCGGTGCGGGCGACAGCAGAACGCTTTTTGGCCGCAAATAGCGAGAGAGCCAGCGTACTGCCTTGGGAGGAAGCCTATGTGACACGATATATCAGCTGTGGCCCCACGAATACTGGAAGGGCCGAGAAGACCTACTTGCTCCTACAAGTCGTTAGGCCGGGACCCTCCACGCTTTTGGCACAGGATCGTTGCGATTATGATGCTTGCGAATGTTCCTCATCTTGTTGCTGCGCTGTGCTTTCACCACTCAGGAGTGGTTCCTTCGGTTGACCAGACGCTAGCTCGTTCGCGTCGTATGTCTCCTCGACCAGGTCTTTGCCCAATTGAGATCCGTTGTATGTACCATGGAGTACATCGAGTACTCTCATTTCTCTGCTGCGAGGTGCTGCTGGCTGTCCTACTTTCTCGCGCGGCTGGGCGTATCTTCCAAGCGGCATATCCCTATCGTACCTATCCTCCAAGACGACTCTCGTCTTATTCTTGTGTGTTTTCTCCAGCTCTGCAGTCGTCATTGGTTTGGCTTTATTCGTTGGCGTGACCAGTATATACTGAAGATAGGAATCGAATAACTCTGGCTTGGAAATGGGAGGGAAGGAGGTAGAGGTCTGGTACAGGGAGACGAGAGAGTCTATGCGGGAGTCTTTCCTGCGAGATGTGCGCTTAAGATGTCGTTTTTCTGGCTGTTCGGATTGCGCAGAAAGTCCTGATGAAAACGGGCGACACAGACAGCGAGTAGGTCTGGCGAGTCTTGTTGATGCTCTTGCTGCGGCCGTCAAGCTGGATGTAGAAGCCATTGCTGACATTGCGCTGTATTTCTTGCTTGAATTTTGGCGAATCGCGCAGAAACAAAGAGCACTTGACTCTGGACGAACGAGCAAGATACGAAATACAGCGGGAAATCATGGAGCACCACGCTGCTGTCCTGTTCTGATATGTTCACTGATGATCCGCTACCGCTATGGAATGAAAGCTCTCTTCATCGAACCTTCTGCTATGGACAGGTCTGGCCGTTTCAATCTGCGACTGCTAAGTTACAGACTACCTCCCGACTGCTGTCCTGAACTCTGCAAGACAACGCTGCGATGCAGCATGGCCACTGACGCCTGCCTCTGATTCTGCGCGCTGTCCGCATCCCTGCTGATGATCCTGACGCTACGCTCCTTCCAATCAAGCCTGTCAAGCTGAACAACGCCAGGCCAGACCAGCGCGTGTACAAAGGCAGACAGAAGCTGTTATAGCAGTTCCGTTTATCGCGCTATGGACGATACCGCATAAATTGCAGCCCTGCGGGCGACACCCGGCTTTGACCTGCTTGCGGGAGCGGAGCCGTCCAGCTTCTCGCTTCTTTGGAAGGAGCTGAGATTCGACCGAGCAGCCTGTCTTCGCGTCGTCTTCTGCTTCTCTCCAACACTCCAGTGATGGTGAATCTGACCTATACGGATGGCCTCGACATCCTCTACACGGAAGGCGACGTCCAGCATGTCTATAATCCGGCAGATATGTAAGCGGAACATCGCAGAAATGTGGGAGTCTGCTAATCAATACGGTCGTATCAGATCATGGGTTCTTACTAGCTCCGCCCTCGTCATGATCATGGTCAGAAGGCGTGGATTTCAGATATAATGCCCTGGTGCTGACTCACTGACAGTTACCGGGCGTCGGATATCTCTACTCTGGTCTACTACGGAGGAAGAACGCTCTTTCATTCATTTTCCTGAGTCTGGCAGTCTACGCCGTCGCTAGGTAATCCGCCCTGCGGTCCTGCCGAAGCAGTGCTCGAATATTGACTGTGATATGCTCATGCAGTTTCCAATGGTGGTTCTGGGGGTACTCGCTCACTTATTCCGAATCTGGCGGACCCTTCATTGGGAATCTCAGGCATTTCGCACTCATAAATGTCAATGGACAACCATCGGCAGGCTCCGACAAGATTCCCGCACTCGCTTTTGCTATTTATCAAAACATGTTCGCAAGCAGTGAGTTCTCAGGTGTGTCTGCTTTGCATCACAAGCTGATGATATCTGAATCAGTCACGCCTATGCTGCTTCTAGGAGCGATGGCTGAGCGTGGCCGCATTGCGCCTGCTCTGGTATTCACATTCGTACGAACCTAAGTATGCTCAAATCCATTCAAGAATGGCTAACGCGCTTAACCT
Source organism: Erythrobasidium hasegawianum (assembly GCA_001972285.1). Taxonomy (NCBI): domain Eukaryota; kingdom Fungi; phylum Basidiomycota; class Cystobasidiomycetes; order Erythrobasidiales; family Erythrobasidiaceae; genus Erythrobasidium; species Erythrobasidium hasegawianum. The sequence goes on along the minus strand of BCII01000015.1, from coordinate 237,216 downwards.
AGGTTTGGAACACGCTCGTATATTGTCCGATCGCACACTGGACATGGTCGAGCAACGGCTGGCTGCACAAGCTTGGTGCTCTTGATTTTGCTGGAGGCGGGTATGTGAAGTGATGTATGACTCCCAAATTTCAGCTAAGAATCCCTCGTTAGACCCGTCCACATGGCTGCAGGATCGGGTTCTGTGGCCTATGCTCTTTGGCTAGGCAAGCGCAAAGGATTCGGTACCACAGCTTTGGCATACCGACCAGCGAATACGACCTTCGTAGTCCTAGGAACGGTATTCCTCTGGTTCGGATGGATGGGGTAAGTTTCGCTAACTCTCATGTTCTGATTTGGCTAATGCAGCGCATAATGCAAGATTCAACGGAGGTAGTGCTCTAGCTGCAAATCTCAAAGCTCCCTCGGCCATCGTCAATACCAACCTGTCTGCGTCTGTAGCTGGCATCACCTGGATGTGCCTCGACTGGCGTCTAGGTCACAAGTGGTCGGCTATCGGCTTCTGCTCAGGCGTCATCGCAGGATGCGCTGCCATCACTCCTGCAGCAGGCTACGTCGGAAGTCCAGCTGCCCTCGCTATCGGTTTCCTGGCTGGAGTGCTCTGCAACCTGGCTACGAGATTCAAGGTCTACATGGGTACCGATGACCCCACGGACTGCTTTGCGATCCATGGCGTAGGCGGCTTCATAGGTAGCATATGCACGGCCATCTTTGCTTCAAAAGATATCTCGTCTTGGGACGGCTCTGCTCCTATCGCCGCAGGCTGGGTTGTTAGTTGTCTGAATTAGCTATACTCTGAGCCACGCTGACCCTAGTCATAGAGCAAGATTTACAAGCAGCTGCCCAAACAGCTCGCGGAGTGCGGAACCATCCTCAGCTACTCATTTGTCGTAACTTTGGCCATAGTCATCATTATGGACTTTATCCCTGGCCTATCTCTCCGCGTCTCAGAAAACGGTGAATACGCTGGTATAGATGAGGACCAAATCGGCGAGCAAGGCTACGACTTTGTTCAGATTCGTCCGAATCCCATGGAGCTCCCCACGCTTACGCAGGTACAGACACCTATTCGCTTTGATGAGCAGCGGGAGACTTCAAATGAGAAGTAGTTTGTCAGGATGCTATTTGCGAGTATTAGTTTGTAGGGGTCTGTCAGCCGGTCTTTCTTGTACCATATCAGCCCATCTTATCCGGTCAATCACTAATTCATATGCCGCATCGCGTTCCACGCTGTTCCTTCTTGCATACGGTCAGCAAGCGTCGCATTGCCCATTCACTTGGCCGCAGGGGCTTCAGCAACATCCCGCCGTCAGCAGAAGCTCAAGGCAATGCGGTCCGTATATCCTGGCCGAATGGAGCCACGTCCAAATTGTAGGTTCAGGTATCCATGCAGAAAGCCCAGCTGACATCGTTCTTCTAGTCATAACGTCTTTCTTCGAGATCACTGTCCATGCCCTGCTTGCCGGCACGAAGTAACGAAACAGCGGCTTTATGACACTACCAAAGTGATACTAGCAAGAACTAACTATCACAAGACTGTCAACTTACATGCTTCATGAAAGATCCCTCTAGATATCGCTCCAACGAAACTGGACGCGACTCCAGAGAAGCTCGATGTCTCCTGGTCGCAAGGCTCAACTCAACATGTCTCGTCTTTCCCTTGGTCATGGCTAATGGAGAGTGCATATGCACCTGCCCTGAGCACGCCGAATACCAGCCGGGATCCGGCTTCTGGCTTGGGTTCGAAGATTTACTGGTCATCCGACGATGTCTCTGCATCTCCGCCCACTGTTGACTATGATAGGGTCATGGAGGATGATCGAGGAGTGTACGACTGGCTGCGCCTGATCTACACATACGGCTTTGCATTCGTGAAAGGCTGTCCGCCGACTCCAGAAGCTACCGAAGCTTTGATACGAAGGATAGCTTTCATTCGTGAGACACACTATGGAGGCTTCTGGGACTTCACGGCGGACCTGGCTCATGGCGATACGGCCTATACCAATATCGAGTTAGGAGCACATACAGACACAACGTGAGAAATCTCGTATGTGAAGGTGTCCCGAAGCTGACATGAGCGTCGTTCAAGGTACTTCTCCGATGTAAGCTTGCCAGGAGCGAAAGAACGCGAAATAACGCTGAAGAACCATAACAGCCCTGCGGTCTTCAGATGTTTCACCTTCTGTCGATGCCAGGTTCGCATCAAGGAGGCAAGTCCATTTTAGCGGATGGCTTCAGGGCCGCCAAGCTACTTAGGCAGTCCTTTCCCGCCTACTACGACATACTGTCAACCGTCAAGCTACCTACACACGCTTCAGGCGGTGAAGATACCTTGATAACCCCTCTGGTAGCCCGTCCAGTATTGGAGCACGACGATTATGGTAATCTGGTCATTGTCAGGTGGAATGCGGATGATCGAGCTGCGGTGGGACAAGGCCAATCATGGCAAGGGACAGTCACCCTTGATGACGGAAGTACCGTAGATAAAGTAGAAGGGTTTTACAGAGCTGCGCAGGAGTGGGAGCGCTTGTTGCGCTCGGAGGAAAGTCAGTATTGGTTTCAGCTCGAAGCTGGGACGCCGATGAGTACGCCATTGTCCATGAGGGACAGTTAAGAAGCTGGCTGAAATCTTCTATTGCAGTCTTCGATAACCAGCGCGTGCTCCATGGTAGAAGCGCCTTTACAGGGGAGCGGCGAATGTGCGGCGCCTACATCGCAGGAGACGACTATATGTCCCGTTTGCGAACACTACATCGCAGATTAGGAAACAGCTGTAAGCTTATAGCCTGAGATGCAGCTAGCAGGTTGGCTTCCAGCGTGGTCGGGAAACCGACTTAAGCTTCTACCGGGTATTCCACGGAAAGACTTGCTAGCGAGCTTGTCGCCTCATAGCAAGCTTGTCGCTTCTCAACTGATCAAGCAGACCCTTGATTTCCTGGCGAAGCCCTGCCTGAACTTGAACGCTAGGGCGGTGATCCTCCGACTACCGATTCGATTGGCTGTATGATAGTTGAGATCGGTTGCAAGCGGCTAGGATATCCATAATTCGTAGATACCCCAGCCTATTTGCAGACTTCGGCTACTCTGGAAGCGAATAAAACGCCAGCCTTTTCTTCGAGCAGCGCCCGTTGACGTATTGACGGTCACTTCGCAAGCACGTAAGCGCCGTTTACCCATCCAAGCTTTACCAGCTTGTCCCGAAGACGCCTCGATTGCCTTATGTGCAGTGTCTGTGGTTAAAAACGTCGAAGGGAAAGGTTGCTTGGGTTGCGATGAAAGGTGACCTGTCATGCGACAGGCCAACTTTGGTCGGTTGGATATCGGAGACTGCATGCCCATCTCATCAGCAATTTCTTCATTGATTGCGGAAGCTGGCATACCCATGTAAAGCCGTCAGAAGACGTCTCAATAACTAAGTGCTGGGCAATCTCATCCGCATGCTCCAGAGGCATATGTATGGATATATCTCGACGAAGGTCTGCATTAAGCTGTTGAAGCATGTCGAGACCGATATAATCGCCTTCCCGTACAGCTATGTCTCCATGCGTCAGCTTGCCTCGTGGCTATCGACGATTGACGTACCATCAGGGCTCCTCCACGCTGTGCGCTCATCGCCATCTACCGCTGCATAATATGGCCATTTTTCGGCCCAGCTTTTGCCCTCGGTCCAGACGGAAGCCAAGGACTTCTCCCATCGCGAGATATTCACCTTTGCGTGAGGTTCGTACGTCACTGAGTCCGGAGGCGGCAGATTGGCAACATTGGTCATCAAGAGGAAATCGTTCAAATGAGCTGCCGACCGAGTATGATGCCGGTATGTATGCCTTACGGCGGGCTGGAGCGTTTGGGGATCTATTGCTTGCTGGTATGCCGTAGTGTCGACGCGGCGAGAGTATATCAGATGCTCGTTGAGGAGTGGGTTCTGCCGAAGACCCAAGGAAGAGGCAAGGCGATCGATACCATTTTGCTGCGTTACTATTTCAGCCAAGCGCCGTTCCTTTTGCATAGTGGTCCTCACGATATAGATCTGATTCCTACGGTCACCTTCACCGCCTGCAGTGAAAGCGACAGGCTGGGGCAGCGGAAGCATCCTGCTTGTAATCACGAAGGGCGGCTCATTCTGCAGAGTCGAGAAATAGTTGTCGAACATTGAGACTTCGTCACTTCGCAGAGGACCAAGCGCGCTTTGACCATTAGTCTGCAGCGAGTCGACATTTGAGATCGCCTCAAGCGTCTGAAGTACTTTAGCCTGTGAAACAAAAGCACCGGTTCCAAGCCATGCAAAACACGTGTTGAGGCTGTATTCAGGGTCTATAGAGGGAGTCAGTAAGATCCGGATCCTCGAGAGACAATAGCAACATACTGGAAAAGCACCACTCCCAGCCCTCTTTTACGGGGAACTCGTCGCCTGTTGCAACAACGGCCGGACCAGAGGGATTGCGCATGAAATGAGCATGAACGGCAGGCAAAGAGGGTACAAGCCAGTCATCGTCTTGGAAATAGCACTGAGCCCCGCGGGTTTTAGCTGCCTTATCATGTCAAGATCGCATACACGCTCACATTAGGCGTGTCCGCCAGTGAGCACGCTAGGAATCGAGCAAAGAATAGCTGATTGCCAGGCGAGTTGTATATGCGAAGATGTCCTTTAGGACATTTGGCTTGCGAGAGCATCTGCGGAAAAATCAGAATGGATTCATATGACTATGCTGGCAATTACCAACTTCTGCAGTCAAACGGATATCTGGATTGTTGTTCCAGACAATCGTACTATCGAAGATCGACCCGGCATGACTGCACAGATGAGCGAGGATGACTGACAAGTTATCCAGCCGTTTCCAGCTTAGTACTATCGCCGTCGTTCGTGCTTTAGTTGCGGCAGCTGGGGCGAAAGAGGGAGAGATATTTTTGCCTGTGTCGATGCGAGCCTCCGATGTTGCAGGTATGGTGATGCCGGCATCTCGCAGCGTCCGGAAAGGATCGTTCGCATAGATTTTGAGATGCGCTGGATCTTTGTACAAGCTCGCAGTCTTGCTATCCTTGCTACGGAATGTCTCCCATGCGCCGAGGAATAGCATACACAGGAGAAGGAAGAACGCAGGCCTGCTAACGCCTATAAAGCGTCTCCAACGGTCCAGCGAGCGATTGACATGCACGAAGGCGGATGGCTGTCTTCTCGGTCTTTTCGTTTGTGCACCTTCTGATCGTTTTCTAGACGATGCGCGACTGTCTTCTTCCTCCTCCTCCAGCAGATTCTCAGTGTCATCAGAAGACATATCGCCGTCTTGAGCTTGACCCGCTTGTTGCCAAAGACTCGATGAAGCGACCGGATCTTCGCTTTCTACCCACAGGATCTCCGGGATCCGTCTAATTCTGTCCCATGCTTCATTCAGCATACCAGTACCTATAGTATTGCTGTTTGATGCCGATGGTCCTCCCAGCTGTCTCCCCCACATGGCTTTTCGTAGGCCATCTCGTTCTATGCGATGAGAGGCAGTCCTTACTAGGCCAGCCCAGCGAGTTGACCACCTATTTGCATTCGATTGCCTACGATCGCCTTTGTGTCTAAGATTCCCTAAAGCCGCAGTATGCGCGTCTGTCTCCGAATAAGCGTGCGAGCTTCCACTGGGATGCGTCCTAGAATGCGAGCGGCGGTTCGCGTCCATTGCTGAAGAGGCTGAGACGTTCATTGCGATAGGTGAAGAGTGACCGGTATAAGGTCCAGCCAGCGGGCTGCCATTCTCGGTACTTGAAGAACCAGGCAACCATCCTGCCAAGTTGACGCCAAAAGGAGAAGTAGGAGGTACAGGATCAGGCTTAATACTAATATGGATGGACCGTTGTCTTCTAGAAGGCCCGGCTTGTATACGTTGGGATTGCGGACCTAGGCTACTTGATCTTGCCAGGCCGTGAGCAGGGACGCTGGCTCTTCGCGCCAGAGATACGGATACCGCAGCAGAGCCAGTGGATGTAGCTTCAGGATGGTTACTGGCTGAGTTCTCGACATGCGGAGGAACTGGCGAAGCAGGGCGCGAATTGACCATGTTTGCCGGTCTTTCGCAGTAGGCTCTAGCCGATGTAGTTTCAAGAATGCATTGATGGTTAGAGTAGGCTGATCCTCAAGCAATGCCGTCGGTCGGGCGAGCGTTGAAAGAGGGTATGAGGTTGAGAAGAGCAAAGGACCTGTTTGATGTTTTAGATTATTTGCATATTACAGTGAACATTACGCGTCTAGAGAATCTACGTCTACAGCAAGCGCAGCGGCGTCTCTTAACGCTTCTAAGGCATGATAAGCCCTTCCTTCTTTCAGACTCCTTCTAGCCAGCGTCATCGCGTCTTTCGGATTCCTCGCTTTACCCGCTACCACCAAGAGCGCAGCAGCATTCATGCAGACAAAGTCCTCGATAGCTTTTGTATCGACGGATTGGGTGGTGCCATACTCGTCCGGCTCATAAGGCGTGACTATTTGTCCGTTGTTTGCTGTTCTTCTTGGTGAGAGTAGGGATGCTATTATACGTGCATGCTTGAGATAGCTTGACGCAGCGGCATTCTGCGCTTCCGAGCCATACGATGGGAGTTGCACTTTGGCTAATGGGGATTCCTCAACGCCAAAGTCGGCGGGCGTCAATGTATTCCGCTCTATCGATCCATCCTCTTTCAGTTCCCATACCATCGTCTCTCCCTCTGGTGATATAGCATCCAAGCTGTGTTTCTTGCCATGCACTATCCAAGCCCTCTTCGCGCCTAGCGTCTTGCAGCCTTCTGCAAAAACCTGCCCAAGCCATTCCTGATGCACGCCTATGACCAAATAATCACGCTTCGCAGGCGATATAAGCGATGCAAGCGAATGGAAGATAGTCTCGAAGCCCAACTCCCGCCGTAAGGGAGTCATGCTGGCCAGTTGAGGTGAATAGCGGGGAGTGAAAATGTGAAGGAAGGGGACATGTCGCGAGGAAGCTACTTTTGTAAGGGAGAAGGGAGGAAGAGTGGTTGTAGGGACGGAAAGAGCAGTGAGGATGTCGCCTGAAGAAGGCGTAGAAGGCCAAGGTGAGGAGGAATTGCCGTGCTGGAAGCCAATCTGAGTTCTTGTTTTGTGGAGTATAAAATAGACTAACCTTGACTACTCTACACCCAGCTCCTGCAGCAACAATGGCTGCTGGAAGGGCTACATTGATGACCTTGGTCAACCATCTCAGCCAGACTTTCGGCGTGATACACGTAGTAGATAGCTTACTGAAAGACCACTCTCGCCTGTAAAAGTCCAATCGCAGATGTTACCCTGGCTGCCCACGCTAACTGATCCAGCCAGAGCGTTCAATTCTTGGACCAAGACCTGGACGAGTTCAGGTTTGCGCCATACGTCTGTGACTTTGAGCGTAGCGAGAAAGGAGCCCGTTTGCGCGTGGGAAATCTTGCCAGAAGCGATATGGACGAGGGCCAGTTTCAGGTCATCAGGACTGAAGGCATCAGGCTGCTTTAAGAGTTTGGACAGAATAGGCTTGAAGGAATTAACATCATATAGGCTGCCATTAACCGCAGCATTGACCATGGCTTATAAGGAATTGTTCAAGAAACAACCAAGGTCTTTCTTTCTTCTGCAAACATAAACCTTTCAAGACATCATGCCCCGGTCAAGGCGGTCGAGCTTCAGCAATGAGCTGACGAGCGAGACGATGGAGCCATTGCTGCGGAAATTGGCGAACCATCCTGGCAGCTTTACGCCCTCTGAGCTCAGCCTGGCTTTCGACCACCTTTTCAACCCAGATTCATGCACAGAGTACCAGACTGGCGCATTCCTAGCGCTCTTACGCGCAAGTGGTCTCGAGGGAAAACCTGAAATGATGTCTATCGCAGCCCAGAGCATGCGCGAAAGAGCTGTTCGAGTCGAGCTCGAACAGACGGGATGGGCAGATCTCGTGGGCACAGGAGGAGATGGTAAAGATACATTCAACGTGTCGACAACGGCAGCTATAGTAGCTGCTGGAGCAGGCGTAAAAGTTTGTAAAGTCGGTTGCTTTACCCCCTATTCTCGCTAGAAGCAACATCATAGACTGACATGAAAACGCTTCATCGTTAAGCACGGAGCACGAGCTTCTTCATCAGCGTCTGGAAGCGCAGACGTCCTGCTCGCACTCGATATCCCAATCACTTCCCTCCCATTATCTCGCATCCCAAGTATAGCCTCTCGTCTCTCCAAACCTTTCCTCTTTCTATTCGCACCTCTATGTCATCCCGCTCTTGCACTCGTTGCGCCTATAAGACGTCAATTAGGGCATCCTACCATTTTCAACATCCTTGGCCCGCTATTGAATCCCGCTCGGCCAGACTACATGATTGTAGGAGTGCATTCAAGGTATCTGGGATTACCGTTTGCAGAAGCTCTGCGGACTCTGAAAGTGAAAAGAGCTTGGGTGGTGAATGGCGATGAGGGCCTAGACGAAATCAGCCCGGAAGGCACGTCGCACGTGAGTATATGTCATTTAACCTGGCTTCCACATCAGCCATGTCTGATGGATCCTTCCACAGGTCTGGGAGCTACGGGACGGCCAAATCACAGAACGCATCATCTCGCCGGAGACATTCGGTTTGAAATCCCATCCTCTTTCAAGTGTAGCCGGCGGGAAACCGCATGAAAACGCACAGCTCATCCTCGACCTCTTCTCGAACAAGCTTGATCCCGAAACATCTCAAATTGAGAATTTCGTAGTGCTGAACGCAGCTGCATTATTGGTCGTTGCAGGTCAGGCCAAGGACGAGAAGGAGGGAGTGATATTGGCGAGGGAGAGTATAAGCTCGGGAAGTGCGATGAAGGCGCTTTGTCAGTATAGGGATCTTGCGAATGCAGCGCTGCATGAGGAGGAAGAGGACGACCGGCTGGCTGGGCGAGGGTAGAGCTCGTAGGATATAATGAGCAGCAACGAAGCTGTTGTCACGCAGTGCAAAGCGCTACAAATGCTACATGAGCTGCGTCCCGCCCGGCTAATCTTATAGTTGGCAGCCCAAGACAAGCACTGCTGCAAGCTGCTGATTCCTCGTACACCGTTCAAGTGTCGTGTCCGAGTCGTGGTCCTGTCCGTCTTGAGAATTGCCGGTCTACCTCGTCATGGGATTAGATAAATTTGCCACTTGGCCTGGCCAGCTTCTCAATTGAAGTGAGACCGCGCTCTTCTTGCTCCAGTCATCACAGACCTTTGAAGAGCCAATCTCACCATGTCGCTGCGTACAGGATACAACACTTTCATGAAAGCATCGACCAGCGCGGCCAGCTTCAGACAGGCTGCTCCTCGAAGCTTTGCTGCGATTCAGAGCAGAGCCTACCATCAGAATGTCATTGGTGCGCGGGGATTGCCAGGAGATCATACTGTAGTGACTTCAAGCTGACTGTGTGTGTGTGTTCACGCTGCTCTCCTACTCTTCTGTCCTGCTTCGAATCATCAACCTCTTCATGCGAAATCCATCGGGCACTTCAATCTCGACAGACCACTTCGAGAAGCCACGAAATGTACATATCACCATCATGACTACACTGTACAATTGCTGACGCTAGATCGCAATGCAGGTCGGCTCCTTCCCCAAAGCAGAGATGGGCGAAGTCGGGACCGGTCTCGTCGGCGCACCCGCCTGTGGAGACGTGATGAAGCTGCAGATCAAAGTGGACGACAAAGGCATCATTTCGGACGTACGCTTCAAGACGTTTGGATGTGGATCGGCTATTGCTTCAAGCAGCTACATGACGGAACGAGTGAAGGGATTGTCGCTTGAAGAAGCTGGAAAGATTAGAAATACAGAGATCGCAAAGGAACTCAGTCTACCGCCCGTCAAGTGAGTGCATACACACTGTATGCAACGAGAATGAGTATACAGACTGATCTGCCATTTACAGACTCCACTGCTCGATGTTGGCAGAGGACGCAATCAAGGCTGCTATTCGAGACTACCACACAAAGATCCAAGGCAAGACTACCGGTGTAGCAGGTTCCATTGACGTCAGCCAATCGGTAAGCTCCTCCCCAGATATCTACCTGCTTGAGGACAGTCGCTGATGCGATTGTACAGGTTACGACCGGCAAGACTGTCGCGGAGGCCAGACCTGGACAGGCTTAAATCATTCTCGTATCACTCTTGAGCATGTCATGTACCCTTAGTTCTGGTCTTTCTGTTTCATAGCTGTATATTCTCACGATGCAAATTCTTGCTTGCTGCCGCAAAATGGTCGAGCTTCAAGCTCAACAAAGTTCCTCCTGATAATTTGAAGTGGGATTGGTGCTTCTATGCTTCATATTACAACGACTTTCTCTCTTCCTCATTGCTTTTCTACGACGACACGAGCGTACTCTTGGGATCCACCGAAAGGACGGGATTTGGCTGTCTGGTCGGGATGGCAAGAGGCGTATACACTCTACTCTGCGAGTTTAGCGGTGTCTTGAACGCCTGCAAGTACCTCTGTGCCGCTTTTCCAGGTCTTTTGAGGCTTGCTCCCGCCGCTATACACAGACTGAGCAGAACCAATGATCCAGCTTGATGAGCGGCCGCCAGAGGAACCGGTACAAGGTATACGAGCGTCGAGATACCCAATGCGACTTGTAGGAATGCCATATGCATCGTACTTTTGATCCATCTGAGCGTCTGAGGCGGGATATGAGCAGCCATAGCTGGTCTTCTCGCATAGAGGAACAAGAAGACTATCGCTGTGAATGTAGTTGTGGCGAGCACGCGGTGGTCGAATTGAACGGTTGTAGGGTTCTCGAGGGAATTGCGGATGTAGAGATCGCTCTGGTCCGAGGAGCGGGAATAGCGCGGTGAGTAGAGCTCGGAGATGGGTGGGATCAGATCGTCGCCCATGTAAGGGAAGGTGTTGTAGAGGAGGCCTGCATCGAGACCAGCAACGAAGGCGCCTGAAATCAAGGAACGGCTATCAGCTCGCTAAGCTTTGTCATGATTCGATGATGCAAGCTTACCCGAGATAGCAGTAAAGAAGACTAGTCCCGTCAGACCAGTCACAAGGACTCGTAACCTCGTAGCTTGCGGCGTGCTCAAGGCTCGCAAAGATTCTCCTACACCTCTCGACCCCGCTATGCCTTTGCTCAACTTTGCGAGGTTCCAGTCTCTCCTTATACTGATAGCGTGTCTCAGCGCTAGTGCATAGACCAGGAAAGCCATTCCCAGATGAGCGGCTAGACGGTACTGCGAGACCCTCGGCACGCCATCTCTCGCTTGAATAGCTTCATGCGTCAAGCCCGACTTGACCATATACCATCCCAGAGCACCCTGCCCTCCTACTAGTGTAGCTATTCCAAAAAGGTACACTCCCGTCTTCCTCGACAATTTCTTCTTGTAGATGAAATATGGAATAGGGGCCAATAGGGCTATTCCAATCATGCGTCCCAGGAAGCGATGCCCCCACTCCCATGCGTACATTTGCTTGAATTCAGATAATGTCATGCCTTTATTCATCATGGTCCCCTCGGGCGTCACCATGTATTTATCGTATTCGGACATCCATTGCTCTTGATTTAAAGGAGGTAAGGTGCCTGTTACCAAGTTCCATTCGGTGATGCTTAGACCGGACTCGGTTAAGCGTGTCAGGCCGCCTACGACCACGATACTGAATACCAGGCCTGAGATAAGGAACAAGTGGTTGGATACAGACGGAGAGGTGAGTGTGGGAAGTGCAGAGGAAGAGGAGGAGGAGGATGATGAAGTGGATGATTCGGAGAATGTCGATTGGAATCTTCGAAACGAGCTAGGTATCCTCAATCTTCGGAGGGTGTTCGATGCAGGCTTGTTGAATGGAGCTGTACATCTACTCTGCAATGTCTGGTAGCTCCTCCTTGAGCTTGCTGTCGATGAAGTTGCCAGATTCTGGTTCAAGCAGGCGCAATCTGGGAATCGCAGCCTTCTTGATGATAATCGAGGAGCCAGAGATGGTTGCTGGCTGAGTAGAGTTGATGCTGAGCTCGTAAAGAGTCTGAATCTTGCACTCATCGCGAATTGCGAACGCGAAGAAGCTGGAAAGAAAGAAGAAGCAGTCTACCTCTCTTGAGCTTACAGCAACGATGCAATCATTCTTCTGCAGAAGTGTTATAGGCTCGACGTCAAGAAGGACAATTCTCGCAAGAACGACTAGGCAGCAGCCTGTCATCTACCGTCAATCAGGTTCACCGCGCTTTGCTTCGACGTCCGCCGCATCATCATCATCGACTTCTGAGAGCAAACAAGTCCCAGCGAGTTCGCAGCCCACAACTTCTCCTGATAAGCAGCATGATCCTCTCTCGTATGCTCTCTCTCTCTCTTGACCGTCCCATGCTCTCCCAGATCCTTGGTTTCATGAGGTGACTGACTGATCGTGTGCAATCGCCAGACATCCCGCAGGGTCAGATGGGAAGAACACTGGATCGAAGAACGCTGCAACCGTCAGTGACAAGGCAGAGGAAGGAGCGCAAGGAATGGACGATGGCCATACCCTGATGAGCGAACAAGAGAAGGAGATTCTAGCGAAACTACAGAAGGAGTTCCCTGGCGGATCAGTAGCGGTGCAGGATGTCTCAGGTAGCGTTATACGAGGCTTGGAAGAATGCCAGTGGAGCTGACTTTGATATTGGAAGGCGGCTGCGGGACCTTCTTCGCGATATCGATAGAAAGCGACAAGTTCAAAGGCTTGAGTAAGATCAAGCAGCATCAGAAAGTTAACAAGATCTTAGAAGACGAAGTCAAGACGTGGCACGGCATGCAGGTGCGCCTAACGTCCTCATTTACTGGATAAAGACTGTCCTCACTGACGCTTTCGGATGGCGTATATAGCTTAAAACGATGGCTCTATAACGCTTTCAGATCATGGACTAGATGCACTGAAGGATCTCTTTGTGTATCATAACAGCATTGGTTGAAGAAGCCAGCTTTCTTTGCAACCTGTCGCGCTCTCGTCGCATTCACAATATCTGACGTGCTCATACTGCATTGAGCTTGCTGCTATCCCGCTTGTTTCTCCTCGCAGAAAGCATTGCACAGCCAAAGCTTCTTGCCACTTATTACGTCGAGCTTCTTGGCTTGTTCAGGTTGCCTTCTTTCCAGCTTCGACCACCTGACCACCTAACCACTTCTAACAAAAGTCTGAACCTCTATATCTGTCGACAATGGACTTCTTGTACGCCATTCTCCAATCACGACGCGCCTCTATGTCCCAAGCAGCCTTGTGACGTTGATTCTGGCTCTGGTTCTCAGCTGTCTTCCCATCCTCTGCGGCTGCAGCTCCAAGATATCCGGCGAAGGTAATGGCGACGTAAGAGTATGCCCAAGATGTCACAACGCATCAGTTCAGAAAGTCAAGGTGGGCTCGTCAAGTCCAGCTCGTTGCACGCGGATCACTCTGAGAAGTTCTATATCGCTAGAAACGAGACTGGTTCGAGCTCTTCTGCATCCCCATCATCCCATACTCGACGGATCACCTGTGGCACTGTAATATCTGCTCCTGGTCCTGCCCGCAGAACGGTAATTTCCAGCCAATGCCGCCTGGCCAGATGCCACAGCAGCAGCAGTTTATGCAGCCTGGATATCAACAACCTATGGGACAGCCACCTGCAAACTATGGTCCGCCTCAGGGATATCCTCAGCAAGGCTATGCGCCGCCGCAAGGGTACGGTCATCCAAAGTAGGCTGCGAAAGGCATCGCTTGAAGCAAGCCTAGCTCGAAATGAGCTCTAGCAAGATACACAACTACGAACCTACTTGTTGATAAACTACGGACGCTGCTATCACTACATCATCGATCACTTTCTCGAGCGTAAAGAACCCTGTAGCTCATTCATTCGTACGGCCAGCGTCCTCAGCTAGCCATAATAGCATATAACTTGTATTAATGCGAATTGTCAAAACATTTTATGCGATTGAGAATCTGTAACTTTCGTAATCTGGTTTCTTTCATCCTCGATATCTGTAAACAATCACCAGCGCAATTGATGGCTTTTTGCCAATCATGCATACCTGCAAGACTTTTCCTGCTGCGTAGTCCTGCTTCTACCTCGCTGTCCTTTGCGAATACCTTCAGTCGATCCGGTACCAAGTTTCGTCATGCATCGGCTACGATAAAACGCTGTCAGAGCACTTCGGTACACATTGAGAACAACACAGCCAGTACTGTAAAACCTGGGAAAAGCAAGAAACGCTGGAGAAGACTCGCTGGTGTCCTTGCTGCTGGAGGCTTAATATACGTCGCGGATCGTGAATTCAACGCAGCTGCTCTAACACGGACGACTCGCTGTGCATTCTATGCGTATGTCTTCTCTATTTTGATCTAAGTAAAAGCGATCTATGCTAACGTTATCCGTCTTATAGATGCCTAATCTTGGCAGATTTCAAGCTCAACTTTGCGCCTGGAAAAGATCAAGAAAAGATAGATGCTCTACATGAGCGTGTCGCAAAGCGGTTGAACCACGTCTGTGTTGCGAACGGAGGTGCGAAAGCCGACCCCGATTGTCGAAGATAGATCGCTTGACTGACATCTTTGGTAATAGGCCTCTTCATCAAGCTTGGGCAATCTATCGGTATACAAGCTGCTATCCTACCTAAACCCTATCGCGAAGCCTTCGCGACCATCTTCGATGCCGCGCCTGTCGTCCCATACGCCGAAGTCGAGAAGGTCTTCAAACAGGAATTTGGGGGAAAGAAACCTCTAGATCTATTCGAGTCATTCGATGAAGTGCCCATTGCAAGTGCTAGTATTGCGCAGGTCCATCGTGCGAATCTCAGAGTGAAAGATCCAAAGACGGGTAAAGAGGAATTGAGGGAAGTAGCTGTGAAGGTGCAGAAGCCTGCGATCGCAACGCAGATAGAGTACGACATGGCTGCGTATCAGTAAGTCTGCCTTTTCTGCCTCGGCTAGAGCTACAAAGATGCTGACATTCTTACAGCGTCATGCTCTATATCTACGAATGGGCATTTGCGATCCCATGCTATTTCGTAGCGCCATATGTTGCCAAGCAAATCCGCCGCGAAACAGACTTCATTCATGAAGCGCAGAATTCCGAACGGACAGCAGCATATCTCGCCAACGAGCCAGCTTTACGGAACACGGTTTTCGTCCCACGCGTTCACTGGGAGGTCACCTCGTCTCGCATAATGACTGCAGACTTCGTTGCTGGTGCCCACAAGATCAGCGATAGAGAGAAGATCGAAGAGATGGGTTTCAAGGTCAAGACTGTGATGGATGCCATGGCTCATGCTTTCTCAGCAATGATCTTCTCGTGGGGTCATGTGCATTGTGATCCGCATCCTGGAAACGTTCTCGTGCGACCTAAACCAGCAAACAAGAGCAAGCCTCAAATAGTCATAATCGATCATGGATTATACGTCGATCTATCGCCCTCCTTCAGAAGGCAGTACAGCGAGCTCTGGAGAGCGCTCTTTGTGCTAGATGTAGATACGATAGACCGCATAGCAAAGTCGTGGGGTATAGCGAATAGCAATCTCTTCGCTTCGGCCACATTACTGAGACCGACAACGGTCAAGAAAGAGCACAAGACGCCTGAACAGATCGAGGCGGACAAAACCGCGCAGAAGAAGAGCGCACATCAAGCTCAGGAAGAGCTGAAGGAGCGCTTGAGGACAATGTTGGAGAATGAGGCGTTGATACCGCGAGAGCTTGTGAGTCGTCCTTCTTTGCTAGATGGAACGCAGATTGGCTGACTGTGCTTGCGATGCCAGATCTTCCTGACGCGATCTATGCGCATGATCCAAGCTGTCAACCAAGGCCTCGGCAGTCCGACGAATCGCATCAACATCCTCGCTCGTAAGCCCACTCAAAAATCAGGAGTGACGAAGATGCTGATACATTATATAGACTGGGCCTCTGTCGGTCTGCGAACAACGAACCCTCTTGATGCCAACAATCAACTCGACGACCTGACGAAGCAGACTCTACAGCTCCAGAACCGAAGTGCATTACGGACCTGGTTGGATGAGAAGCGCAAATTATGGACCTTCAAGATCGTGCTAGTCGTCATAGACATCGGCTTCTTGCTGAGCAAAGTAAGACAAGCATGGGTCAAGCTTGTATATGGAAAAGAAGAGGGGTTTGAGGATTTGTTGCAACAACAAGTATCACAGATGGCGAAAGAAGAGTTTGGGATGGACTTAGACGAGACGGCATTCTCTGGATAAAGCTTCCTTGAAGATATTAATTGAGAAGCAGTTACGCAGTTTCTTGCTTGTTGTTGGAACGCTGCTTGACTGAGTGCAGTATCTCATTATTCGGCTTGATGGGCTTACGCTTGACTCTGTACAGATGCAAGCCTTCTCTAGCATATGTATGTCGGTACGGGTCGTCTTCGATCTGGTTCCCCTGCGTTTCAGCTATGGTCAAGCAGGCTTTAGGTATCCTACTGACATGATCAAACTCGAAATGCTTCTTCAGCATGACGAAGAAACGCTTGTCGGCCTTCCTTCGCTTCTTGTAGCATAGAAGTATCTCGGTCTTTTCGTTCGTGAGCAGACACATCGTCTCGACCAACCAAGGAAACGTGATCTCCAGCTGAGTACATCAAGTCAGCGCACACCTCATATACGAGAGGGCACGGACTTACATATATACAATCAGCTAAGAGCAGCAGATCAGGCTGCTGGGGTACGTCATCAGGCAGAGGCTTTCCCCTATGATTTACGCATGTCAGAATGGCATGTAACCCTCCTTATATTGTTTACGCACCAATACAGCTCCTTCACATGTACGTAAGTCTCGAGATCGTTCAACTTGACATTATGCTCCGCCAGAGGCAGCAGTTCTGCCAGATCGGTCGAGTATATGTCCAGGCCTGGGACTTGCATGCACCCCAGAGCACATGCGACTACTCCGGTACCAGCTCCGAGCTCTACCGCAGTCTTGCCTTGCCATCTAGTGGGATCCGTCGTGACTACATGTTGGAGGTATCGCGATAGAACGACTAGCAAGCCCATGTATCAGCCATCAGATCAGAGGAAGATCATGAAGGAGTATAAGCACCCGCAGAAGGCCATAGATGCTGCATGCGCGATAGGTCGGTCAGCCTATCTTCCGGCTAGCTGTTTGTTGGCTTACACCACCACAGCCTGGAATTCCGACGACAGGAATCAGCGACCAGGTCTCATCTCTTGGATCAGTATCGACATCGTCGTGAAGCACACCTGGCCCGGCATCAGTATCGATTTGCAGTTTACGCGTCAAGAAGTCGAAATCATCGAGGCTCGCGTAACGGGCTGGCTGCTGGCTTGGATCGACGTCATTCAAAGGTCCCAGACTGAGCAAGCGCTCTTCGTTGTCGCTGCTATCGCTTCTGTATCCATCTGGCATACGTCTGGAAGCGGGCGCGATAGGGAAGAAGGCAAGATTCTCCGTCGAGCAAGAAGCAACAATCACAACAGGTCCTCTACGACATCTGTGCCCTCGTATCACCGTACCAACAGCTTCTTGACGCCAGAGGCCTCAGCCCTTCGGTCCATAAATTCCAGTCATGTCACAGGGCAAGGGAAAGGCAAGCTTCAGTTCTTTGCCTGTCGAGGTCATTGAGCGTATCATCGGTAAGTACACAGCTTCCTCACTTTAGATGTGTAGTGACGCGACCCTGTCACCATCTTCCAGCAAAGTGCGAAGAAAACGATGCAGACATTCTCGAAAACGAGACTGCTACATTGCTAGAACGCGCATATGGTCAGAATGGCACGGCGAAAGAGCGGGGAAGCGAGACCAAGGCAGACGACAATGGCTGGGAGACCGAGTCGGATGATGACGACGATGCATCTGGCTTGGAGAACGACGAAGATGCAGACGCAGAGATATGTAGTGGCTGCGGCGAGATACACGACGACCCAGTCCCTTCGAAGAAACTGCCAAAGCGAGATCTTCCTAAACCCCCCATTTTAGCGATCAAGCAGCTTACGATGACCTCGAAAGACCTTCGGGAACTGGCACTCCCAAAGTTTTATGCCGACCTGGACTTCGAGGACCGTCCGAATAGAGTCTTGCAGAACTATCTCAAGAATATAATGCCGAAGTATGGTCAATTCGTGAAGAGGGTGAGTCTGGCTGGCCTCAAATTACAGTCGCCGAATTCTGACGCACCTCTCCGCTAGTTCTGGGTCCGAATCTCAGTCACAGAGAACCAGGAGTTCACGGCAATTTCGTGGGAAGACGCAGAAGATACTGAAGAATTCGAACCCCATTACCGTTATTTCCTGGCTTCCGTGATATTAGGCAATCTTCCGAATCTCGTTGAGATTGATATTGATTTGCCTAGATACGATGAACCCATTAGAGAATACATCGACAAGTTTTGGGAAACAGAAGCATTGCGTACATCGAGAGTACTGGGAGCTCTAGGAAGGTCGATACAGGAGGATATTGCGGAAAGAGGGAATCTCCTCACGTCTCTCCACATAACGTCCGACGCCATGGAGGGCAGCATACCTGCCGCGACTATCTGCTCTCTTCTCGTCCGCCTACCGAATTTGTACGAGATTGAGCTGTCCGGTGTTAGCGAGCACTTTCCAACGGACTCGCCAAAGCTGGCCGACATAGTAGCGTCAATGGAACATCTCCAGTGCATCGAGTTCGAGGATGTTCAAGCGGTCGACGACGATTGGGCGGCCGTCGATTGGCAATCCAAGCTTCAGGTCATCAGTCTGGAAGAGTAAGTAGTAGAGAAAACCCTCCTTGACGGCCGGCTGACTTTCGTGGCGATAGCTGTCATAATATCACCGAAGCTGGACTGGAAGCATTGATCCGGAAGCATTCAAGCGAGCTCAAGGGTCTTAACCTCGTGATGACGCCCATGGAGCCCGAAATCATCATGAACACAGGCCAGCCCTTTGAGCTTCCTAACTTGTGCGAGCTTGCTGTCGACAATGTCGATCTTCGAGTCAGCTTCGTGCAACGGTTCGCACTTTGTCCTCAACTCGCCCGCATTGAGGTTGGAGAATTGGAGTCCATGGATGCCAAAGATCTGTTACAAGTGATCGAAACCAACAAGAGCGCTGATATTGCCGGGTTTCCAGCTTTGAAAGAGCTAGTCTTGGCGGCGGAATGGGCAGAGACTTCGGATGCTACGATGGAGAGTCTGGAGTTGGTCTGCTTTGAGAATGGTATCACACTGCTTGTCAACGATCCAGACTCGGACGATGAGTACTACTCTGACGAAGAGGCACTCGACGATATTTCGGAGATGGACGATACTGAAGATGGAGACGAAGGAGATTTCAATGCATGGGAGGATGACGAGGATTCTGATGAAAGCGAAGAGCAGGATCAGCCGGACTCGGATGATAACGAAAGCCTAGACTGATCTATCATAGTGAAGTGTTCTCGCGCAATGTTGTTGCTTCTATCGATCTCGGTAAGAGTAAGCCAAACGAACACGTCCCAGATCTGCCTCGATTGTGAGGGTGTGCAGTCTGACAAATTCGGAAGCGGGTTGACGAGCGCAGCTGTTGCATAGCTTCGTACAGCTCCATTCATAATCAGTGTCGACGTTTCCGTTTTCGGTGTCGGCTTTCAGTACTACCACGATGACCGCCCCGGGCGTAGGGAGACTCGTCTTCCTCCGATGACCAGCTTCCTTCAGAACTGCTTCGATTCCTGCTATTAGACCTGTCCCCTCGGAAAGGTCTCTGTCGATGACGTCTTTCTGCGTCTGCCTGTCGACGTCGCCTTTCTGCGTCTGCCTGTCGACGTCTTTCTGCGTCTGCCTGTTGACGGAGTTTTGCTTGGACCAGGGCTGCCTGTCTCCTATCATCTTCCCGTTGATTTCGAGATGTATCCTCCCGTCCGAGTCTCTCAGTATATACCGCTCTCCTTGACGCTGAATCTGCGATGCGCCTTTCGAATTCGATGAATTCTGCTTTCAGCAGTAGATGAGCCTGCTTTTGGCGGGGAAGCTCACAGAAGGAGCGGGTGTTCCTTCGGAGCACATACAAAACCTCCGGGGTGAGCTCGTGGGGGTCTTCGTCTTGAAGCTGTTCCAGCAAGGTTCCCAGCAGAGCTAGCTTGCGAGCTTCGTCATATGCATCGTATCTCGATGCTGAAATGCACAAAGAACGACGTCAGTCTAAGTACTTATCGAGATATGATTGAAGGCATTGGCAACCTAAAAAGCTGGGATCCCGCATGCTGCCATACCCTTCTTCTAATGCACCTTCACAAAGGGACAGAAACAGCTTCCGAGCACTCGTTGACGTTAGACTTCTAGTTCCGTATCTGGACATGGTGTTGTTGCTGCGAGGCTGACATCCCGAGCATATGAGCGGACACAAGCTAAACAACACAGCTTGGCCCATACGCACATTGACTCCGATTGTTTGGAGGGAGGAAGTCTGCGTGCGTCGTCGATAGCTGACGATAGATTGAGTGCAGGAGACAACCCGTACTGGACGAGCGAGCGGGTTTTTTTATAGCATAGAACTGTGGAGGCTGTGTTCTTTGTATGTAAGGAGTAAGGGAGCATTGGCCTATGAGCCTATCGTGTAATGCATATGTAACATCTTGCAGCTCAGCTTATCTGACCATGCGCTGACTTGTCAGAGTCTCGCTTACCTTTCTTGCGATATCCCCCCAGACACGAAGCAGAGCAGCCAAGCTTTTGTTCAGTCGGTGAGTGATGTCACTACCATAGATATCAGCTGCAGAGAACATGCATTCTGCACTATCAGCATAGACTGAACGACTCTCGTGCCCATTTGATGCGCTGGTTGTGCTGTAGCAGGGTCGGAGGCGCTAGGATCCATCGCAGACTACGCGATCATGCAGCTCCGATGACAACGACGACGACAATGAGAAGGGCCGAAGAGAGAGAGCTACGACAAAGCGCAGCGACAGGGAGAGTGTGGAGCTCGATTAGGCCGGCATTGATGAGACGGCAGGAGGTGTTGAAAGCTTGTTGGCAGTACTGGAACCAGATGTATCCCCGGCGTCAATAGTGCTGAATATGCAAAGTTCATTTACGATATTTGGCCTTCTCCCCTCTTGTTGGCATTGTCTCGTAACCGTCTTATCGCCTCAACCTTTGGTGGGATCGATCAAGCAGACGTTCATCCCATCCTCTTGTGTCTTCCGAGGTCTCTGGATGCATTACAAGCTTCCATCCCAACCTCGATGACACGGACGCGTCTACCTGCAAGAAGCTGTTGATTCGCAAAGGCACCCAAGAGAGTCGCTACCGGGAAGGAAGATCATTTTGGGCAGTTCATCTTGCGGACAATCAAGCATGGCAGCTGCTGCCCTCTTCTCGGCCTCCCAGTCGCTCTTTGGAGGGAGTTCTCTCTCCAAGAACTACACGATTGCAGATGGCGGCGCTGGAAGGGCAGTCATTGGGCTATGGACCATCCAGAAGGCTACGTCGAAGAATGGAAAAACCATCAGCGTGTGGACCTTTGATAAATCCAGGTTGACGGGCTCTGGCAAACCTCGCGCCAGCAGCAACAGCTTGGCTACTACAGTCGAGGTGTTGAAGAAAGAGGTAGGCTTTCAGCACACGACAATTCAGGTGCAACATTGAAGCCATTCCAATTGCCAGGTCTCTATGCTGTCGCGACTTCGACATCCATGCGTCCTAGAAGTCGTCGAACCGCTTGAAGAGACTAGGTACCTGGAACATCTACTCTATGGATAGCAAGTCTGACTAGATTACCCTAGGACTCAGATGATATTCGCGACCGAGCAAGTCACTTCGTCCCTCTCGCAGGCAATACTCGACTCCGACAGCACGTCTCGCTCAAGACGGGGTAGTACAACCGATTCTTCGATGGAACTGGACGAGATAGAGATCCAGAAAGGCCTGCTGCAGATTGGCAAAGCGCTTCAGTTTTTGCACGAATCAGCCAAGCTTGTGCACTCGAATCTGACGCCCGATGCGATCATAGTCAACGCAAAGGTATGCGTAGACCATATGTCACACTCCAGCAGAAAACTAAGCCTCCGATCCTCAGGGAGACTGGAAACTGTCAGGCTTCGGCCTGTGTACATACCTTACCTCTCCCACCGGTCAAGCGGGACGATGGGAGTTCCCACAATACGATCGATCAATACCTCACGCGGCACAGAAAGACTTCGACTACCTTGCACCCGAGTACGCGCTCGATGAAGTGCTTGCGCCATCCAACGACATGTATGCCCTCGGCTGCATTATATCGGCGTGAGTGGAAGATGTGTGTAACACTGCGAGCACGTCTCTCATTAGGGCATAAACAACAGAATACACACGAAAGCTGGTCCGCCCTTCAAGACCCGGGGAAATCTGCAGACTTTGCGAGAGAACATGGACACACTGGCATCCATACAAGCCAGTTGGCATCGGCTTGGCGACGAGGTGCAAGGTGAGAGAAATAACCCGGCTCGTGCCTACCTTGACTGATATTCAGTGTCGGCGCAGACGTACTGACCCAGCTCGTGACGCGGTATCCGTCAAGCAGGCTGACAGCTGTAGCCTTCCAATCTTCGCGGTACTTCTCGTCCATTTTGGTATCGACATTACGGTTCTTGGATCGCGACAACTTCGCAGCCAAGCCGAGAGAAGAACAGGTTGGTCCAGGCCACTCTGCCTAAGGAACATAATTGATGAAGTGTTATACCCAGGCCTCGTTTCTGAAAGGCTTGTTGAAGGTCTTGCCGCAATTCAGCGACAAGGTTACAAAGCGGAAAATCCTGCCAAGCTTGCTGGAGGAAACCCGCAAGAACATGCTGGTACCATTCCTGCTACCGTGTATATTCTTCATCGGCGATAAGATGGATACAGTGAGCTGCGACTATGTATAATGGCCAAGGGCCTTACTAAACTTCTGTTCAAGGACGAATTCTCCGAAAGCATACTACCTGCCATAAAGCCTCTCTTTGCAATGAAGGACCCTCCTCAAGCTATGCTAGCGCTGCTGGATAATCTTACCTTATTTCACAAGAAGTGCAATGCGACAGTCTTTCGAGAGGAAGTCCTGCCTCTCATATACAACGCTCTGGAGTCAGATATTCCACCGGTGTTGGAGAAGGCTCTGAAAGTCATACCAACACTCTCGGAAGCACTAGACGTATGTCGACTCAACCCGACCAGCTTGTACGGCCTGGCTAATCGTCCATATCACTTCAGTATACAACCGTCAAATCGCAGTTCTTACCGAAGATCACCTCTGTCTTTTCAAAGACGACTTCGCTTGCCGTCAAGGTCACCACCTTGGTCTGCTTCAAGTCCTTAGTGCCCATCTTGGACAAATTCACGCTGACAGAGACTCTGGTTCCTCTGCTCGCACGGATAAAGACAAAGGAACCGAGCGTGATGATCGCGACTTTGGCAGTCCATGAGCAAATAGGCCTGAAGTGTGACATCCAAGCGATCGCCACTCTGGTCCTCCCACAGTTATGGGCCATGAGCATTACGCCTCTGCTGTCTGCAGAACAATTCCGACGCTTTATGAACGTCATCAAACAGCTTGGCACGAGAGTTGAGGAAGAGCATTCGAGGCATCTGGCCGAGATCAAACGGCTAGAGGACAGCAATGCAAGTCATCGGCGGACGAGCACGCTCGACGCTGATGGCACCGGGGAAGTTGACTTCGCATCACTTGTCCGCGGACCATCGAGCACAGGTAGCGCGGGCTCAAAGACGCCAGATCCGTTTGGAGCAGATAACGAGTATGCTCAGGTACGTTGAGGTCTTTGACGAGGACGAGCCGTATAGCTAACCTCATACAATTTCACCTGCACAAGTTTGACAATCTTAGTATCGCTCCAAGTGCCCAGTCCTTTCCTTCTGCGAGTCAAGGTCTCTCGCCATCGATGGCTGGCTCGTCCTCGCGCAGTGGGATGCGTGTCAATGGCCACGTCGCACCGACGCAAAGTACCAAAGCAGCGGCAATGCTGGGCGCAAGGCCTATATCTGCCTCTGCCTATCAAGCGCGAAGCGGCATGGCGATTACTCCAGATACATCGGGCCCGTCTACGCCGACATACAGTCACTCTCAGACAATCGCTACTCTTCCTCCGCCCATCTCAGCTAGTCATTTGACGTCGCGTCCCAGCAGCGGACCAAACCACAGTCTCGGCAGCACTGCGCAGCGCGCTCCTGCATCCTCCTCATATTCTGTTGCATCAACGAATGCCCTGGCACCAGCCCCGAATTTTATGCAGCCTCTCCAGCCGACTACATCATCCTTAGCCTCGTCTACTTTCTCCCCTGCGATTCTCACACCTCAGACATCTTCCAGCCAGGTCCAGCCTCCCATACAATGGAATTCTGCGCCAGTCACGGCAAATCCTTCGAGTATGTCGCAGCAACCGTTACAGCCTTCAATGCAATGGAGCTCGCCGGTGCCGACGCCTAGTCCTGCCCCGCCGCCAGGATGGGGTTCTTCCAGCATTCTCCAGCCGACTAAGAAGGAGAATCCATTTGGCGACTGGGGTGATCTGGATCCGATGCGGTAAGAACCACGTATTCGCTAGATATAGACAATGTCGTTCTTGTAGTAGTCAGATCCCCGGTGAGAGTCGTTATAGAATGAGGTGACAGTATCATGATCTCTGTCTGTCCTGCTGCACGCCCGCTTGCATGCCAAAGAGCTTATTCAGGCTTCTTCGCACGCGCATTCTCACGCTTTCGAAGTTATCGATAGCTGGTCTGACATCGAGGTAGAACGCTAGCTGAGGGGGAACACCTGCAGGCAAGGCCGCGCTGGCTCCCCGACCTGTATAGAAATCGATAACGTATCTGATCCGCTGGCCACCACGGCTGATAATCCAGTCGTGTCTGTCGAACGGCGCTTGGTACCTGAAGAGCACAGTACGATATCAGTGACAGTGAAAGTTATGCAGTATTAGGGCCCGGCTTACCCTAGCAGAACCTTCCACCATGCTCTGGGAGTCCGGTCCTGAGGCCTGCCCTTGAAGCTGACCAGCTCGACAGTGTCAGTCTTGCCAGCATTTGCTTCGGCTTCCCACTTGAGCACTTCATGCCATGTCCGCTCGTTCACAGCATTGTGAATCGGGACGACCGTGTCCATATCTTCAGCATTTGGATTGCGGTTTTTACGCTGAAGTGCAGTAAAGAACTGAGATGGCGATGGATATACCCAGTTCTTGCTGTCGGACCCGCTGCTGCCTTCAAGGTGGCGCGGAATCGTCGAGGTTTCTCTTTCGTTCGACAGCATCGGCGGTCGAGCTGGGGCTGCTTTCGCTGGAGCTGTTCCCACTGACGCGGTAGCTGACCCTGCGAATGGATGCGGGCTGCTGCTGCTTTCGTTCTGCTGGATCCATCGAGCTCTGGTTGAATGGTCGACTGGACATTTCGCTTCCTCTTCTTCCTGGGACCCCTCAGCCTTCGATGGCGCTGGCGATGATTTCGAGCTGCTACTGCTGCTTCCAAATAACCAAGACATGCTCTGCTGTTCCAGATGAGGCGTGAAGCTTTCTCGACGAGGATGTGTGGAAATTCAAGGCGCAAACTGGCTGCATGATCAAAAACATCGATATGGGTGGCTCAGAGCTATCGGGAGGAGTGTGTATAAGATGCCTAAAGCCGTATTCGCGCATCACGACCGGCACAGTGGACCGTCTCGCTTTCATGCTCAAAAGTACGGATGCTTGGAAACTGTGTTCGCCTTCTCCTCCATCAAAGCATCCCAGTGCTCCACAATACAGTTACCCTGGACCCGGTAAAGGTCGTAGATGACTGTCTTCGGCCCGCCTGCAAAACTGCCCTCAGCCAGCACAAAGATGTACTGATCGAAAGCAAGAAGCTGCTTGATCTGCATCCATGTCATCAGAATCTCTCTCCCTACTACGAGAGGCAATACATACCGAGAACGACGTCTTTGGGTTCGCCCACAACGCTCCAAAACTGTCGAGCAGAGTCTGCCTGCCATCGAGCAGCCCATCATTGTGCTGGATGTAGTCGGTGGCGATGTACTTTTCGACGGCACCCTTGAGGTTCTTCTGTGAGTAGAAGCTGCCATGCGCAAGTCTTAGCCGGAGATTTGACATTATTCTGTTATTGGGCTTACAGAGTAGCGAAATCCCACGCGCTGGAGGTCAGCTCGCCTGGGGTTACGTTCGTCTTGGTGGTGGCAGGACAGTCGGCAGCGACGACCAGCTGCCCAACGCAAGCTACAAGTGCGAAGAATTGGGCTACAGGCTTCATGGTGTTTAAAGAGTGTGGGACGAGGGATGCTGGTGAAAGAAAGACAGAAGATGAAGAAAGAAAGAAGACAGAATGGCAAGATCTCGAAAATATATTCTTTCAAGAAGTATCGAGCTCGTTGGTCAGCATATCACAAAGACAGAATTGCCCGGCAAGCGTCCGTTCAGCGAGGTTGACGGTTCTCCTCCGACACCTCATTAGCTTGCTGTCACGTATCAGTCACCGCGTCTCCCTCAACTCGCATTCCGACCATTTGTGCAGGACGTCAACGCTGGGGGTAGCGGCACAAGCTGAGCATCACTCACAAAGCTCAAGCTAACAAGAGAGATATCTGTACGGAAGCATAGAAGTCCGCCGCGAACGTATGAGCAACGATGCTCATGCAGCAAATGAAAGGCTAGTGTGACATACGAGAAATGACGACCACTAATGACAGAGCCAAGAGGTTCTAAGGCTCTAATGGGAAAACCATACTGTAAGGACTTGGCTCTAGAAATACGGATGGTTCGACACAGTCTTCTTCTTCTCTTCCATCATAACATCCCAATGCTCCACTATGCAATTACCCTGGAGTCTATACAAATCGTATACTACTGTCTTTGGCCCTCCTGCGAAAGATGCTTCGGCTTGAATTAGCATGTGGTCGTCGAACAGGAGAAGCTGTCGGATCTGTCAAATCAAGAGTATCAGGATGCAGTACCATCAGGATCATACGACGGACTCACAGTGAAGGATGTCTTAGGATCGGCGACAAGGGGGCCGAACCCGTCTATAACAGCCTTTCTACCATCCAACAGTCCTTCGTTATGCTGGATATAGTCCGCCGCGATATACTTCTGGGCGGCCTGCTTGAGATCCTTCTGATAGTAGAAGCTGCCATGTACCAGTCTTAGCTGGTAATCTGACGTTGCGCTACTGGCGGGCCTTACAGGGTAGCGAAGTCCCACATGTTGTTCCACAAATCCCCTTGGCTGATCTTGGACTTGGTACCGGGTGGACATTGTGCAGCATCCACGAACTGTGCGGTAGCTGCGAAGATGGCGAAGAGGGAAATTGCGAGCTTCATCTGGAAAGGAAGGTGTGGGAAGTGAGTGTGTTAAGCCGTTTCGGCCAGCGATGATGGATGGATGGAAGGATGGAGTGAAGAAGAAGAGCAAGAAGAGCAGGAAGAGAAGGCAGCGAAAGCATGTTTCAGCCTCCGCCAAAGAACGAAATGGCAAAGCGCGAAGGCTGCGGGTTTCATCCGAGTACTCGAACAAGACAGAGGTCGGCTGGTGTACGGCAATCCGGAACTGAGAGCAAGATCAATCAATGGACAAAGCAGTATTGACCCAAACAGAGACACCACCGTCGTGCCTGAGTCTTCAGAGGAAGCAATGGAGGCAGCCGAAGGGCGGATGAACGTCATTCAGAGATCTGACAGGCATCTGGTGATTGATTATGATCAAATCGTACATCTTCATACCGGTAACACAACACGACAAGAAGAAACTCCAGGGTATCGTAGAGAAGGCTGACGCCCGATGCTAGAAGTAAGGATGAAGAGATACTGTCTCTGTCTTCTGTGCCTGCCATATGTCCCAGATCTCCACTACGCATATCCCCTCAATTCTGAAGAGCGCCCACAAGAGTTGCTTAGCTCCGCCTGCGAAGACAGCATCGACCAGGACTAAAGCATAATCCTTGTTGGCTACGACTTTCTTGACCTTGGAACGCAGATTTAGCTAGCGATTTGACGACCTGCTTTCAAATAAGACATACTTTGAAGTCCGTCCTCGGATTATTGAACAGGCCAGACACGGTGCGAGTTACAGCGTCGCGTCCGTCTGGCAGATCCTGATCATGTACGATGACATTGGCCGCGACATGTTTGTTGAACGCGCCAGCTACATCTCGCTTGTAGAAGAAAGTCTCTCCAAAGTCCTGCATGGCCGCAGTAAGCTGCTTTTGAGAGAAGCATCCTATTGTCGCTGGCGGACAGCCTGCAGCGTTCGGATCGGCCATGACGGAGAGGAGACCTCCAAGGAAGAAGAAGCTGGTAAAGCCTGCGAGTCTCATGGGTGTCTGTAGGGCGGTATTTTAGAATGACAGCTAAAGGAATGTGCGAGAAGGGCAGTAGAGTTGCACAGGAGACGTAAAAGAGTGTGTGGATGGATTGAAGGAGGCGTGTATATTGTTGACGATGAAGGATACGAGATGGAGTGGTTTGAAGAAGGATCAGGGTGGATCAGCATCTCGCACATTAGCAGTGCGATTCGTATCCGGATCTTTCCCGAGAGTCATCTCAGAATTAGACAAAGGAGGAACCGGCACTCATTCGCTGGATGTCAAAAGGGCTTGGCAGGGATGATCTAGTCAGCCGCAAAATGGGAGTAAATGCGCTCGCTGACCGGACATGCCCTGCCGATTCAGTGTGATAGAAGCATTTTGACGCGCTTCAACAGCAGAGAGCTGTCTGACGGCAGAAGCATGCCTCTATTATACGTGTTGACAGCATATGTGTACGCCTACTGCTCGTACTCGATGGTATGGCGGAGAGTGCCGATATTCTCGATTTCGATTTCGACCTGGTCGCCGTGCTTTAGCCAGACTGGAGGATTCCTGGCGTACCCAACACCTAGTTATCAAGTGTTAGTGTGGCACAGGACTTAGGCTGTCAAGGAATACCTTGTGGAGTACCAGTCATTATGACATCTCCGGCTTCTAGGGTTGTGCCAATGGAGAAATGAGCAATGATAGCAGCTGCAGAGTGCATCATGAACTGCGTTGAGTCTTCTTGGAAGTCTTGACCATTCAGGCGGGAAGCGATCTTCAAATTGTCAGGGTTGATGATTTTGGGCGAAACCAACACAGGGCCAAGCGGCGCGAAGGTGTCTAGACCCTTTCCAAAGCACCATCTGAACACAAGTAAGTAAGAGTTGAAAGGCTCCTTTCTGACTTGTCCACGTACTGTGATCCGCTGTAAGGGAACTTCTGCTGTGCCCTGCGCCATGAGACATCGTTGCCGCACTGCAAGACATAAATAAGTCAGTGTAAATCGCTTATGATAAGTCCTGGTCAAGGCTTGTGTTTTGTGAACACTTTAGCCCTCTGGTGGAAAGATTGACTGACGGTGAAGCCCAACTGAAAGATCAACGTCAGACTTTGCTAAAAGTAGGGTTAGGACAGTACTGACGACGTGCTCGTATGCCTTCTCCTTTGGAATATCGCGCCCAGTCTTGCCAATAATTAAGCATAGCTGGATGGGAATGTTTCAGCTGTGGGTCAGCTAAAAACGGAAAGAACAGCATACCTCTGCTTCAAGGTCCATACTATCTTGCGCCTGCTTGGGGATGAAAGTAGGCTCGTCCGGGTTTGCAAGCGCCGAACGACCTTTGATGAACTCGGTTGGCCATTCTGGGACCTGCAGAGACGCCATCTTAGCCTTCAGCCCTTGATCAGTAGAGGTCGTGCTTGTTCCACCTTGCCAGCCATATGTCCTTCCTCGACTAAGAGAACCCACTCAGCACGGGCTTCCGCGAGGCACAGCAGGTCTCCAGCTTACTATGCTTGATATAGTTGAGACCCATGCATCTGATGAGGTTTATCTGCTGCTTTGAGACAGGCGATAGGAGCTTCTTGACGGTCTTTGTCTCTTCGCTGAGGCTGTTTTCGCCGTAAATGTCGCCTTGGAGCAGCTTAGCTTTCAGGCCAGTGTACTCCTTTCCGATATCGACGAATCTGTCTTGCGGCAAGACAGGCTCTCCCTGGTAAATCTTGCCATCTTCTTCAGCGACAAAGCGGATCAGTCTGGACCAGGAGGACATGGTTCGCGTCCGATTTGCTTGATGGGTCAGATGTCGTAGACCAGTACTAAGCATGCAAGAGCTTCAAGAAATCAAGTCAAGTCTTAGGAGCACGGCTTTTCTCCTTGGATTCGGGTCCTATGCCGTCGGACATCTGGTTTCCGGACGTAGATTCGGGTCTTGAAACCACCACTCTCTCCATCATCTCAAAGACACTCCAACATGGCAGATTCAGCAAACATCAGCTTCAGATCAGGTAGGTAGAACCGCGCTGCTTTGGGTGCCAGCTGCCTGCTGATCCGAGGTCTGCGGCTCTGCAGTGATACCTACGCCGGAACATCGCGGTGTTGCAGATGTACACAAAGACTACTCGGAATGGCCTAATCTAGACAAGTATACATGGTGCGAACGCTCTCTGATGATCCAGCAAGAAAGGCGCATCATCTCACGCGCGCCGGTCCCGCAAACAGGTTCAAAAGACAAGCTGGCAATCCTGGGCTCGCAAAGCTGATGGAGATGTGGAAGGAGAAGGTCGAAGAACCATACTACGGCGTGACAAGCGATGGAAAACTCCGCGAAGGCCTCTATAAGCTTGAAGACCAAAGAGCCCCGGTGAAAGAAGCCACGGCAGCTGCTGAAGCGCTGCTCGGAAAGCTTAGTCAAGATCAACGGAAGCTCATATCAAAGGACCTCGACTCTGATGTATGGCGGCGGTGGGCTAACCGTGGGTAATAACCGACCTGTGCCTGGAAAGCATGCTGATTCGCTTGAGCAGCCGAGTTCTACGCGAATGTAAGCATAAAGCATCTCACTCCTCAAACAAGAAACTCAAGGGATGCTTGCTCAGCAACATGGACTCCGCCTGGATGAGGTTTCACTAGATATCCAAAATGCTGCAATGGCACTCTTGCAAGCGAGCATGAGCAAAGAAGGCTACGAGAAAGCGAAAGGATGTATGTGGTGAGCAACACACGCTGGCATTCGTCCTGACCGCAATTGAACACCCAAGCAGGACCAACGAGTTCCTTGGACAACTGGTCGGCGGCGAGTCAATCATGAACGAATACAGTTACAACTTGTTGGTCTAGGTCGCGATACGATATCGTTTCGCGTCAAAGCTGAGACTCGCGATCCTCTAGGAACATCTTCGGCACGCCTTCCGAAACTGCTCCTTGGGGCTTCAATCTATATGGACATCATCTCTGCTTGAACATCGCCTTCGTTGGGCGTCAGATGACGATATCTCCTACTTTCTTTGGAGCGGAACCAGATGTGATCGACGAGGGCAAGCACAAAGGTCTTACGCTGTTTCGAGGGGAAGAAATGTCTGGCTTGAAGCTAATGCAGCAGCTGTCACCCGAGCTGCAAAAGCAAGCTCAGCTGTTCCCAAATGTACGTCAAGCCTGACTCGCTTCCGCGTTCCAGCCTAATCCACCTTGCGACCAGATGCACGGCGATCATCTTCCTGAAGACCGCTGGAATCCTTTCGACGAAAGACACGTCGCTGGTGCATTCAGAGACAACCGCATCATACCTTTCGAAGGCGCAGCTGTCAAAGACTTTACTGCTGCGCAGAAGAAGGAGGTTGTGGAAAGCGTGAAGCACTTCATCGAATATCTGCCCGAAGGTCCCCTTGCAGCCAAGCTGAAGCAGGTCGAGGAGTTCATTGACGAGAGTATGTCGTCTTGCTTTCGTCTGATCAAGTACCTGGCTAAATCTCCGTCTGATTCATCAGCTTACTTTGTATGGTTTGGCGGGTTCCGTGATGAGGATCCTTACTACTATCGCATTCACTCTCCAGTCATTATTGTCGAATTTGACTTCCACTGTGGCATTTTCCTCACAAACAACAAGCCTGCCAAGTTCCATATCCATACCGTCGTCCG
Source organism: Erythrobasidium hasegawianum (assembly GCA_001972285.1). Classification (NCBI taxonomy): domain Eukaryota; kingdom Fungi; phylum Basidiomycota; class Cystobasidiomycetes; order Erythrobasidiales; family Erythrobasidiaceae; genus Erythrobasidium; species Erythrobasidium hasegawianum. The sequence goes on along the minus strand of BCII01000015.1, from coordinate 205,411 downwards.
GACGCCGAATGGAAATGATTATGCAAAAGCTCTCATCAAGCAGTACGAAGAGGGTCAGAAGAGCTGAAGAGCCAGCCAAATAGCTTTGATGAGGTAGAGATATGTGTTAGCGTCAGTGTGCATGGTAGTGTTCAATTAGGGATACCGTGACTGATTGGCTTCGACGGCCTGCTATATCTTTATACTGTATAAATGTACAGTGTGGCCTCTGGATAGCCTACAAGCCGTGAACACAGCATACAACATCGGCAAGCCAGAGAATAACATAGACTCTTCTCTTCCCAGTGTACCTACTCGTCCGCCGCTCCATCGGCTGCCAGCGTCTGTTGAATATTTGCTAGTGCATCTCGGGCCTCGTCTCTCTCCCTTATCGTCCTCGCCAACACACGCATCGTTGCGTCTTCCTTGTAAAGCGAATGGCTGAGCTCTTGTCGTAATTGAGCGTTCTGCTTGCGGAGAGACAGCGTCTCGAGCATGACTGTGTCCCACTCATTCTGCAGGACATGCAGCAAAGCGGGGACTGATGTGAGATTGGGCGGCCGCGGTGGAGGTGCGGGCGCAGAAGGAGCTGGAGGGAGAGGAAGAACACACCGTCAATCAGCGTGGGCCACACCAGATATGACGAAATAGAGGGGAGAGCGTGGGTGGTCAGATAATGTAGATAAGTAATAAAGCATCACAGGGTCGACGTTTTGAAGGCCGACCTTCAGAATCAGCCTTCTAGTCCTAGCTTTTATTGTATGTGTTCATCGTTCCAAATGTGTGTGTGCAGGGATGTAGGCAGTATTCTGTCGAGATTGACTTACATGTTTTTACGGCAACGAGGTCGTCCTCAGACAGGATTTCGCCAGTGATGGGATCCTTCGAGTCGTTGTTTCTGGAGGACAACCACAGTCAGTCAATACAATCACGACCACTTCACTGGGCATCACTGCTCACTTTAGGTACTGCAGAATTAGCTCTTTTTCGTAGACATTGCCAGATTTTACAGAAATGACAGGATGAAGCGGCGCTGTGCCAGAGACTGCAGCGAACAGTAGTATTCTCAGTATTCTGCGTAGACATCGTTCCCGCGCCCTTTCGAGCTACTTACTTGCGCAAAACATGTCGAAGGTTTGGGCGAAAAGAGAGGTTGCACGGCTTGCAGCAAACGAAGATGACTGAGGAGCTTCCACGGGCAGGACACCCCTTGGGCTGTCATTTGTGCACGTACGAGCCTGCAATGCAACACTAACAATCTAAAACTGCTGCTCATTCCATCTGGACGTCCCTCCCTCCGCTGCTATGATAGCTGGACGCAAGATGGCACGACTGCTTGAGCACCTGGTAACCTCAGGATATTCACTAATTCAGCATGATCTAGTATGCCTCAGCCTGATGGTGTAGGAAGTCACTGCATTTCGCGTCTGTCCTGATGGTGAGATTCAGGGAACATCCGCCAACATTGCTACAATGCTTGAGTTGGAAGAGGCTGTCAGTCAGTTGTATATCCGATATCGATATTGGTAAGGAGCCTGTGCGTCAGAGCCATTGGCTACGGTCCTGAAGCTAGCGTATTGCAGTGTGAAGACAGTCGTTATCGTTGGGAAACACAGGAAATCCTAATAGAAACATCAACACGAACAAATGAATGATACAAATACTGTCTCCAAAACCGACTGCTATACAGTTCCATCTGCTGCAACCAATCCTGTCTTAGTTTCGTGAGAGTCCATCGTAAGAGTTCATGTACCGGTCGCTTGGCACGGACGACACAAGCGCTTGTGTCGATGCACTGAGGCACGCAGCCTGGGTGATATGAGATGGGATCGCCTTCCGGCGGGCCCTATTCCGCATCGATAGTTTGTTGGGGGTCCCCAAGTTGAAGTGCATCTGTATCAACAGCAACCCCATATCCGTGTTGTATCTTGCACTTTGCTATCTCCTTCTTTTGTGATCATGATTGAGTCTTTACTCCTCAGAACCCTATCATGCTCGATCTGGACTTTCCTCTCCACCAGTTTAGACGTGATAGTCAAGAACAGATCCTCAATACTCTCGTCAAAGTCTGCTTTCGCAGATACTTCGGAAATACCAATGTCCTTGAAGGCTGGTAGATCAGGTTGATTCGCTTGAGGGTTTTGTCCGGACGCAGCAAAGTTGATCCGTAGTAAAGAAGAAGAAGCAGGAGAAAGTGTGTTCGAGGAAGAGGAGGAAGGCATGGTGTCCGCCCTAGTGCGATTCGAGTTCGACCGCGATAGACTGAAAGAAGGAAGTCCACCCGTACGGCCAGAAGAGGACGAGTCCCTAGTAGGACTGAGTGCTTCAGACGCCGTTCTGCCTTTTGTAGCCGGGTCATCTTCTACTAGCCATTTCTCGATTTGCAGCTTTGCAGCTTCGAGGTTGACTTTTCGATGGTGAGCTGCATCGACTTTGTTGCCTACTATCTGGACAATCAGGTCGCTGCTCATATTGCGCCGGAGCTCGTCTAGCCAGACTCGTACGTCCGCTAGCGAGTCTTCCGAAGTGATGTCGTAGACGAGGATAGCAGCGTGCGCGCCTCGATAGTACATCGGAGCCTGATGACAGGTATATCATCAGCTTATAGAAGACATACAGTCAGTGTCTGTCTACGCTCACCATGCTCCTGAAACGTTCTTGGCCTGCCGTGTCCCAGATCTGCAGGCGTACCTTGACGCCATCCATCACAAGCTTCTTGACGAGGAAGGAAGCGCCGATGGTAGTCGGAAGGGACGAAGAGAACTGTCCAGTCATGTAACGATGTACGAGGGACTGTCGGGAGCGAGAGTCTCAGTATTTCCGCCCTTCGATATGAAGGTAGATATAATAGCTTACCGTTTTGCCCACACCCTGTCTACCCAGCAGCACGATCTTTGCTTCCAGTTGATTCGAACGAGCAGCTTCCCGTTCCGTCTCATACCTTGCCCCAGGCGTCGAACTATTGTAGCCTGACGCAGATGCAGAAGGACCACCTTGCGACGGTGATTGTCTTTCTGCTGACAGCAAGGTATCCGCTGTTCCCGATGGATTGTACGCTTGTCGCGTCGATCGATTGGGCGAGATGTTTGGGTTATTGCCATCGGCGGAGGAGGCATTGGAGTAGGTGTATGGATCTGCAAGTGAGGTCGGCCGTTGACGACTTGTTGAGCCACTGCTGTTGCTGTAAGTAGGCGCGCCGCTAGGGACGGTGTGGCTATGAAGTAGAGGAGCAGGCATAGCTGAGCCTGTAGGTGAAAATTCTGAAAGTGTGCGCTTGTGTGGAGGCAGATGAGGATATTGCGACTGCGACTTAGCAGTAGAAGACTGGTATTGCCTCGAAGTCGAATTGAACGCGTTGCCAAGGGATGTCTTGCGATATCGCTGACTTGCGTCTGGAATATGATTACGTGCGTTGATGCTGGGGTCTTTGACAGTGTCTACTCCTCCTCCGATTCCACTGGTTGGAGTGCTCTTTTGTCGTCGGCTCAGGTCCGGGTTTGTAGCAGACAAAGACAGTCTGGCCAGGCGTCTGCTGGCCTCAGAGTCGGATGGACAGCCTTGCTGTGCTGGAGGTATGCGTTCAGGCGATTTCCCCAGGTTAGAGGTAGATTGTGATGGTGTAATCTCGTTTGGTGAAGGAGGGCTGCGACCGGTATTCCTACTTCTGCTGGCGACTCCAGTTGCGCGTCGTGATGAGCCAGACGAGACGGGCAGCTGCGAAGTGTATAGTTGTACACCTTCAGAGTCACCGACAGCAGTGGATGATCCAAGAGAGGTTAGATTTCGTGATGAGAGGGCTCGAGGCCGGACTGCCGAAGTCGAGTTGTGCTGATTCAAGCCAGGCTGAGACTCGGATGGCACAGCTTCTACTTCTCCAGGAGGTGAATGCTGCGAACCTATCCTGGGTACGCTGTCTACAGTATGACTGCGGACGAGGTGCTGTCGGCTGCCAACAAAATGCTGATCTGCGCTCGGTCCTGCATTGCCGCCGCTGCTGCTTTCCTCAGCGATGTCGCGCATTGGTGTCCCGCGGTACTCATAGTCGTAGTCAAGCAGCGTATGTCGCGGGAAATGCTGAGACTTTTCCTTCTTGCTGCTCCCGCTCTTGGTGCTTGTACTCCGACGCGTCGCCGGTCTTGTCGAGCCAGCGATGGCAGTCTCGTTGCTGCTCTCGTCGGACGAAGATGATGATGATAGTTCCAAAGTGTTGATTGTCGCGATACTGCTACTGCTGCTTGCACTCGTTGCGCTGCCTGGACTGCTGAGCGTCGCCAGACTGCTTGAACTGCTGGCACTCGACTGCGCAGACGGCGACTGGACCAGCGGTGTAGCAATGATTGCTGCCATTGTGACTTGTTGTATGTATGCGTACAATCGCTGATTCTGTAACTTTGAACTTGTTCTTGAACCGTTCAGGCTCTCCAGGCGATAGCCGATGGACGTGTTTGGCGCTTGACAGGCGGTACTAAATGCTGAGTGCGGGGATGACAGGTGTCCTTCAACGTCGTAGGACCAGCCTGCGTTTGATGGTACAGTATGTGCAGAAGAACAAGCTGTACCGAATGAAGATTAGCGTTTATTTGAAGCGCAGCAACTGATTAGGCCTAGAAACCTGTCTTGGCTTACACTTTGGGTGAAAGAGTGTGGTGAAAAAGAGTGTGAATGATAGCCTTTCAAGAGCACTTGTGAGCACATCGTTATCATTAGCAAGACTTCCTCAGCTATCTTCAAGGCGGTTCTTTGACGCACCTCGACGTCACGCGAAGACTTCGCACGTCGCTCTCGTGTGTGCAGCTCACCGTAGTCCTAGGATAGGCGTTATCGCGCAGTAGTAGTACAAGCGAGCTGTACAGATTTGATGAATTGAAGAAAAAGTTGCTCGCGATCCAGCTTCGATAGCCAGAGGTCTGCTGACCCACCCAGGGAAAAGGCTCGTCGACTTTCTACGACTTGGGCCTATCGCTGGGCCTTTCGCCTGTCGCAAGCTGAGACAAGGTGATATCCTGCAGATGTAAGACAAGGGAGAAGATCTCTGTCGACATAGAGCGATTCAAGAATGACACGATACAAACTCGCGGCAGTAACTCCGACTCGTCTACGCAGGCCAAGCGAGAGGGCTTACAATAAAGTCAGTTACTCGTACCATTGTCTGTAGGTTTACCGTACTCTAAGTGCAATGAATAATTGCCTGTCATTCTACTGAGCAAACTCTAATCTGGCCAGGCACAGATTGTTGTTTGCCCAGGCACAAACTTGAAAGAACACGTGACCTTAAGGCCATCAGATATTCGCAAAGCAGAAGCCCATTCAAGAGAGAACAGCGATATCGATGTAGAATCGCTGAAGGGCGACACACATCGCTTCCTCCTGATAGCCCTTGCTTGCGGAACGGGCCTCCCCAAGTTGTCGTCAAAGCGACCGATGCCCCAAGTGCAAGCAGGATGCGCGACACGACTCTTGGCTTCGCACTTTCTGGTTACACCTTCTCAGCTAATCTGAAGCCTCCCCTCACATGGCCGAGTGTGCACTGGAGCGACTGAGCAGCGATATCCACTGCGAGATATTCCAGTATGTTTGGCCATCGACACCTTTACATCGACAGCTGGGTACGTCAGCTGTGGAAGCTCCATTTCCTTTGACATTTGCCTGACGGCGGCGGCCTTCTTCGTAGCTCTTCTCCCTCTATTGAAGCGGCTTTATCCAAGTCTACGGACGTCCTTTTACGATTGGAAGGAATTCGTCGTTAATCCATTGAAATTAAATGCATCAGCACTCGGCAGACATCTGATAAACTCAGAGCCCTACTGCAAGAGCGTAAAATCCGTCCAAATCCGAAGCTGGAAGGCTTTCTCGGCCAGCGATATTGAATATACATTAACGGTCTTAGGACATATCGCGCCAGTGCAGCTATCCATCCAGACAGACGAGTTCCGTCCAGCGTTGTTGGACTCTATCCAGTTTCACCGTCTGCGACATCTCGTCATCAACTGCTATGCTTGGAGCACAGACAGTACAGCTGGAAGATGGGTGTCGCTCATAATCAGGGCAGCCGACACCCTCGAGACGCTCGCGATCGAGGAGATAGGCGACAGAAGCAAGAAGGGCTACAGGAAGCTAGCAGCTTCAGGCGTCACATTCCCGAAGCTGCGCAAGCTCCGCCTACACGTACCAGACAACGGCTCTGAATGGTTCGATTCGAGTAACCGGCTTTTCTGCGATGATATGATACCTTTCGTGGCATGTCTCATCGACAAATGCACACCGCTGCTCGCTCAATTGGACCTTGATGCAAATCTGTCGCCAAAGCTGGTCGCAGCTATCCTTCGTTTACAAGGCAAACATCTCAAAAGCCTCCTAGGACTCATGCCAGCTCAGCTGAGAGACTACGAAGAAGACGATGACGATTCGGATGGAGGTTACGCCAGTCAGGGCGCGATCAGCGAGGATAGCGACGGTGAGGAGGAGCAGGAAGATGGGCGTGGAGCTCCTGGAGACGCGATAGTGTATGGCAGCGAGACTTTGGCCACACTCACGCCTGGGCTGCAGCATCTCTACCTCCAGAGAGCTACCGAGACACGATACGCGGATCTTCCATCTTCGATCCGATCTTTACATCTCTTGTTACCGGACGAAGAAGCGAAGAACATCTTGGCTCGATGTCTCACTGAAAGCGCTAGCATCCTGCCAGCCCTTACGAAATTGTTCGTGGACACAGACAGTGAGGGTATGGAAATTAAAGAGCCAACTGTGCTCAGGGAAGCCTGTGATGCAAGGAACATCGAATGTATAGAGCGGTTTCTTTGAATAGATCACTGAGCAAGACACGCTATGTATCTTCCCAACTCAGACAACAACGATACGTATATCATCTCCTGCTAACCACCAACGTTGACGAACAGTCCAAGCGGCGCTATCGACAAACGGCATTTGCTCTTCGCGATATGCTATGTCCGCCAGGTCCGCCCTAGCTCGCACGAACGTCAAAGTCTGCACAGCATGTAGATAGCAATGCCGTCAACTCTCTGTTCGACTTTCACCCATACCTATCTGATCTCAACGCTCTACCCACGTCCAATACACAATCTGAGCTCATCTTATGACAACGCCGAGCCAACCAGCTGGAGCATTCAGCTCGACCATCTTTGCGAGCGACAAGAAGTGGAAGAGATGGGCCAACAAAGGCATTGATAAGGTCACAATAGCCAGCGACTGGGCTGGCGGCCATGCTAATCGCTTAGGAACCAAAGCCGGCGTAGAACGTTCGTCGTGATGAGGCCTCGAGATTCGCAACAAGGAGGATGCAGGCTAAATTGAGTGCATGAAGGCTTCTGGCCTACGACGGGAGACCACCCTCTGGAGCTCGAGAAGTGCGAGAAGATCCTCAGAGCCTTCTGTACCAAAGGCTTGCCGACTCTGGTAGACGATGCAGATGCGGCTCCAGATTCATCTGACCCGAACAAGAAAGGCAAGAAGGCAGACCAACAGAAACACAAGGTCTATCGCAAGATACCGCCAGCCGTCATCAAGGTGTGACTAGTCCAACCGCTGCATGAGGATAAGTGCTGATTTGAGTTTGGCAGAACGCAAAGGGCATAGTCATCTTTACAGCGATGAGAACATCGACCGCTCCGTTTGGAGGCTCTGGCGGCGGCGGGCTCGTATGCTTGAGGAAGCCCGATGGATGTTGGTTCCATTTTACCTACCCTCAGGCAATGCCTCTACTGACCAGATTTGATTACAGCATGGTCTGAACCGAGCTTCATCTGCCCAAACAACCTGTCCGCAGGCTTCAGTTTCGGTTTGGACGTGTACAATGCCGTTCTTATACTCAATACAGACGCTGCGATTCAGGGCTTCATGTCCTATAAAGTCACGGTCGGCGCTGAAGTTAGTGCATAGACTTAGTGCCCTCCCTGTATGTCCTGACTGACGCGCTCAATTCGAACAGATGGCTATCGCAGCTGGTCCATTAGGCTATGGCATGTCGGCGGAATCGGGCGTCAAAGTCAAAGAAAGAGCACCTATTTACTCGTATATCACGACAAAAGGCTTGTATGCCGGGCTTTCGATTGTCGGCCAGCTGTTCGTACATCGCCCGGACGAGAATGCAATAGCGTACAAGTAGGTCGGCTACTTTCGAGTTCATCATCGGCTCATTAATTGCATCATTCAATAGCATGAGAGACGTCAAGCCTGCGGACATCTTCGAAGGAAGAGTGCAGCCTCTGCCCGGAACGGCTGCGCTACACCAGGCACTGCACGAAGCCGAGACGGGCGAAGCGCAGGGCTCTGTACTCGAGTATGACAGCGATGAGAAGGAGACTGAAGTCGCGCTACCGCCTGCAGATATAGGTCTACCGGTACAGCAGGACCAGGCAGCTGCTCGAACGCCTGCTCCGGCACAACAGCAGCCATATACGGGAAAGTCAGCGATATAAGATACTGATGGAAGAAGGAGGTGGTGTCCACGATCTGTAAAACTATGTAGCCCCGTTAGAAGCCGAGAAAGAAATGATGTCGGACTGGTGTAGAGCTTCGTTGATGGCAGCGAAAACGTCGACTTGCGCAAGGCATTACGCGTTTGTATGGCCCATAGCCTTAGGATGCGGTATCGCGATGACTTTGCATTGTTGATTGTTTTCGCCACTCCAATCAACGCGTCGCGCGCGTCTGTCTCGAGCTGGCATTTGTCGAAGAAACACTGCAGCTTTGTTGACAGAGGACCATTCGGCGATGGAGAGCGATACTTGGACCATGGAGCGACAGCAGCCAGCCGTCAAGCGCACCTATGGCAGCCGCAAGCCAGCAGCAATCCCTGAAGACAGCGCCGTCACGTCTGGGAGCGAGCTCACCAATCTGTCGCAGCTTACAGGTGGCGTGAGAAGCGACAGCAGCGATGAACCTACAGTTTACAATAGCAGCAAGGACTATATTCTGTCTGCCCGCGATGATGCGGATCCTAGCAGCGAAGCCGACGATTCTGGCTACTCGGGAAAGCTCGAAGGACGCAAGAGCATTGCAGAGCTTTTGGGCGATGTAGACGACGCCTTCGACAATGCTGGAGAAGACGAAGTACCCCAAATGCCTTCATTACCCGCTCGCGAAAAACAGCCCTCCTCTCCTTCGCTCAATTCCAGTCCTTCTGTCAACAATGACAAAGAGTCACCTCGCTTCCCTCCTTCCGAAGCGACGCAAGTAGCATCTGATGTAGAGGAAGATGTCGAGGAGAGCGAGCAGCTCGTCAAGACAGCCAAAGCGAAAGGACTCGTCCGGAGGTCCAAGAAAGCAATCCTCGACTCTGAGGACGAAGAGGAAGAAGCTGGAGATATTACGGTAGTCGAGAAGGCTAGTAAGAAAGCCAATGCGGACTCAGATGATGACGATGGAGAGGAACGCTTGCCGGAGGTTACAGATGCTATCAAGGCGCCGAAGCCGGTCACTTCGGATTCGGACGAAGAGATGGAGGTAGAAACGCAGGAGACGGAAGATATTGAGCAATACAGAGAATCTCAAGATGGCAAGAAAGCGGGCAAGGCGAGAAAAGTCAAAGATCCTAAGGTCAGCGACCACCAGTCGCAGACGAAGTTGAGAAACTGTGCTGACGCTTTCCCCAGATCAAGAAACTTTCAAAAACTGAACAAGACGATATGCACAAGACGTCCGAAGCCATGATCCGTAATCAATACGTTGGCATAGAAGCGCGTTCTCGCAAAGCAAGACCTCTCTCCGAGATTGCTGCTCGTTTGAGAGGCAACGAAGCGTGAGTGTATGCGATGTATGACAGCTAACGACCATCTAATCTTGTTGACGCGTTTTCGCAGACCCTCTTCCTCTGCATTCCAGACGCTTTCTTCTCGTAAACCATGCTCCTTCGGTAGCGCGACGAATCGTAGACATAGTACTGCGCTTCATCTAGGTCGCGCCACGCCAACCTCCGCTCCTACCGCCTCTTCGCGACCGCTTGCTGCGAAACCGCGACACAGCGCACCTATTCTCATCGGTTCTTCAAGCGCGATCTTCGATATTTCCACGGATGAAGATTCATACGATCCATCTTACCTAGAATCGCAATCCCAGACACAGACTCAGGATGACTCGCAGATCTTCGATGTTAAGCCCGTCAAGCAAGCCCTGAAGGCTACGTCGTCTATCGAAGACGTTGTAGATGCACAGGACGATGAAGACGAAGAGCTTCCCGACCTGGCTGATATGCGAGAGAAGGAGAAGAAGGCCAAGATCCTTCGTGACAAGAAAGCTGCCTTACTTCTCCAGCAGCGGATAAGAGAGGATGACAAAAAGCAGATGCTAGCATCCGAAGAACCACACAAATATGATGTCAAAGGGAAAGGCAAGAGTCGGGCAGAAACGCCGCGTTTCGATTTCTCTTCGGATTCAGAAGGCGATCTAGTCATCACCGTTCCTCGAGCACCTTCTCCCAAGATCGAGAAGACTGCGCACGTTTCTCTCACTCAAAATAAGCTAAGGACGCTACTGCCGAAGCGAGAAAGAGCCGTCACGGAAGACGTGACTAGCGAGTCGCAATTTCATCGAGCTGGAAGGACGTTCGTCTCGGGCACAGCTCGGACACTGGTCAATCCCCATGTTGAGAGCCAAATCGACAGACGAGCCAAACAGCCCAAGAAACCGTCTTTGTTCAATCCGAAATCTGGAATCTCAAAGAAAGCACAAGATATGCATCTTCTCGCTAAGATTACACAGCAGAACAGGGCGGAGAATGAGCGCAAGAAGAGTTCGTGGGAAAGTCGTGGAGGTGATACATTGAACGACAAAGCTCTTGCAGCCGCTGCGCGAGGAATCGAGGAGCAAGAGCAGATCAAAGGCGAAAGGGCCAAAGACTTGATGGATAGAATGAGAGAAGGTGCAGAACAGTCAGAGCTTCAAAGCAAGAACGATGATGGAGACGAGGAAGATGACGAAGATTATGTTGGATCGGACGAGGAGCCGAACAGTACTGCTGACGTCGACTCTGGCGAGGAATGGGGTAGTGCAGATGAGGATGCACCTGCGGCGGAGGGAGTGCCCGCCAACGAAGGCGAAGATACAGCAGACGATAGCACAGAGTCTCAGAGTCAACAAGCGCCGTCATCTCCTGCGATCGACACCGTCTCGAAGTCGGTTGCGAATTCCACTCAATCTGGTGAAGACGATGACGACGTTGTCTTCCGGAAACCTAACATGATCAAGAGCCGGCCACAAGTATTGGCAGACGACGAAGATGAAGAAACCCCCGCTCGCGCTGAGAAGACCCCTGTATCTGCTGCCAATCAGTTTGGCGGCCCGGCCTTTCCAAGCTTCGACAACCACGCAGAAATGGGTACTATATCCCTCACGCAGGTCTTCGGAAACCCCGAGGAAGATAGTCAGAAGGAGGAAAAGGTAGCCGACTGGACGCGCGGAAAAGCTGCTGGCGATTTCTCCGACATATTTGAAGAAGCAGGAGATTTTGCAGACAGCCAGCTGGCTTTGACGCAGACGCAGATTGTCCCACCTAAAGAGCTTCCCAACGTGAGTTGCTTTACTTTCACACACACCATAGGATAGTAAGCTAAAGAAGGTTATAGATGTTCGGACAAGCTGTTCTTGGATCACCTGCGCTGAAGTTCGGTGCACTGGGTGATGCTCCGCGGCGGCGAGAGCTTGTTATACAGGAGGAGGATCAAGTAGAAGAAGCTGATCGTGTCCACAACGAGCTTTTGTTGAAGAAGCAAATGGAGAGTCGGGAACAGGAAGCATTGTACGTTCCTATGCACTGCTTTGGTGCTTGAAACTCGCTAAAACTGCTCCGATCGACAGAGAACGTGACCGCCTGACTACTACGCCCGGCAGCACTGTCTCGGAAGATCTACCGCCCGTCTCACCTCTGCCGCTCATGACACCTGCATACGATCTAACAGGGTCGCCAACCATGGCAGAGTCGGACAACAGCGAGGATGATCTCGACATGGACATAGATACTCAAAAGACCTCGAACACCTCGCCCTCGAAGCCACGCCGTCTCCGTCGAGCTGGTGAGGAGCTAGAAAGCAGTGCGAGTCCGCCGCCATCCAAAGCGCCGGATGCATTCCAAGTCATGCTCCAAGCACAGCTCAAACAAAAGAAGCAAGCAGAGAAGGCTGCTCAAAAGAAAGAAAGGATGAAGAACAACAAGTTCCTGGCTGAACAAGCTGAAGAGTCAGAGGAAGAGACCCCTTTTGCTGCATTACGGAAAGTTGCAGATGGAGACGATGGAGAAGGAGATGATAGTGATTTGGATGGCTCGGTAGCGGAGCTAGTCGATGATCAGAAAGTGGATGCCGAGCAACAGACCGAGCAGGATAAATTGGCATTGGAGAAGCATCAAGAGCAGCTCGCTGCCGATGCTGCGCGTCACGATAAAAGGGTGGAGAAGATCGTGGCCGGTGACTATCGTAAACGCAAAGCAGCGGAGGGAGATTTGCTGGACGACTCAGACTATGAAGACGATGAGATGGGCGTCATGCGCAAAGCCCGCGTCAAGAAGCCCCGCAAGTTTGGCAAGATCACTGAAGCGCTGGGTAGGTCGGCTGCCAGCTTGATCATTCTCGTAAGCTGACCCGTCTCGCAGCTGCCAATGAGTCTACCAAGGCTTTCGCGGACGTCATTATGGACAAGACTAGTGCAATGACTGCTTCGCAAGAAGCGAATGAGTCGCAATACCTTGTCGAAGAGCCCGACGATGAAGCATCAGGTGACGATGAGTACGAGAGCGATATGGAAGAATCCCATTCACGGCAACAGCAGGCCAAGCCTAGAATGGTAAGTAATCGGCGGATGTATGTTTCTGTGCTTATCTGACTCCCCTATCGCAGCGTTATACCTCCCGTACCCCTACGCCCGACTACGAAGATATTCATAGCATGATCTGGGAGGCAAAGAGCTCGCCCGCGATGGAGCTTGGCTTGGACATTAATAACCGCTTGAAGATGATGCCCAAGAAAGCTGTCCGACCAGCTGTTGATGACTTCGCAGATCTGGACGTAAGTGCAGTATAGATCCGCTCCTCTCAACTGCAGCTGACACTGTGTGTGTCTCTAGGAGATCTATACGCAATCGGAGACGAGCATGCACGTCCGCAAGACAGTCATCTTGGACAAGGAAGACAGTCAGAACGGTCGTGGTCTCGGCCCCGGCAGAACAAGTGCCGTGACAAGCTTTGTAGTGCGCAAAGAGACGCATGGCAAAATGTCACGGACGTCTTCTATGGTCAGCACTACCAAATCTACTGGCGGCTTGTCGCGCAGCAATAGCTCAGCAAGCACTAAATCAACAAACTCGACGTTTGGCGCGGGCCGTCTGGCGAAAGCTAGACAGAAGGCCTGATCTCCAATTGCTGCTCGATCTATTCTATAAGTTCTGTCAATATAGCGCGAATCATCTACAGAATCTTGTGGCTCAGAGGCTTGTTGTTCATATCACTGCATAGCTACCCAGTCCTAATTATCCAATAATCAACGTCTATGAGCAATTATCAATCAAATCCATATCAAGAGGAGATCCTCCATGCGATCTTGCAGTCAGCCTGCTCAGGAATCTCGGACTTTATAGAGCATGGCTTGACAACGATCCAGGACCAAGAAAGATAATACATATCATGACGGCTAGACTATACAGATTCTGCTCTTCCTACGGATTGCTATGGTTATCTGTAATCCCAGGTCAGTGTTTTGACTGATGGCGGTTTTGTATTTTTTTCCTGACTTTGTTACCGAAGCCCTATATATCATATCTCCACTTCTGTGTATTTACGTATTAACAACTCCAACTGCCTGAACACAGTGTCCATCAGGGTCGGAACCTAAACTTCGACGGCCGACATCTTGTCTTTCAATTGCCGCATTTCTTCATGAACTCCGTCCGTCTCGCGCTCGTGGTGCTGTAAGGGACGACTTGTGAATGAGCCTCCACCATCATGTATGCTTTCCGTCCTATTTGCGGAGCAAGTCAAATCAGCAAATACTGCTCATCAAGCAATCTGTGTACGCACATTTCTTTGGCGACATGATCACCGATATGGTGTGACGACCGCGTGCATTCGTGCATAAGCCAAGTGTGCTGCAGTAATTCTTCCGCAGAAGGTCTTTCCTCCGGCTTGACTTTACAGCACGACTGAATAAAGTCTTTGGCCTCTTTCGAGATACCTTCCCATATGTTCCTCGTAAAGTCGATCTTCTTCGTGCATTGCTCCTTGATCAGGTCGACTGGATCTTTTTCCTTGAACGGGCTCGTTCCAGAGAGCATCGCATAGGTAATTACGCCGATTGACCATATATCTGCAAACTTGCCATCGTAGCCTTCATTTGAGACTAGCTCTGGTGCAGAGTATCCGGGACTTCCAACGAGCGTATGTTGCATCCCTTCAGGACTATGTTTGGCAACTCCGAAGTCCGCAATGATGATATCGTCGAGCTTCGTCTGGTCTGTTGAGCGAAGAAGTAGATTCTCTGGTTTGAGATCTCTGTGACAAACATCTTTGCTATGGAGGTATGCGACGCCCTCTAGGACTGCTTGGATGCATTCGGCCGCATCGTGTTCGCTGAAGTGATGTCGCTTGACGATGCGCTGGAACAGCTCTCCTCCAGGAGCAAGCTCAAACACCAGGTAGTATTTGTCTTTGCTTCTGCAGGCGACAATGTGAAGAAGTATTCAGCTGCACGTGGGGTGGGAACAACAAGTGCATTACTTACTCGAACCAGTCAAGTATCTTGACTACGTGGGGATTATCGAGGTTCTTGAGCACGTCCATCTCATCGTAGCTGTGAAAAATGAGAATGCCGGCACGGTGCAGATGGCGTCACGAGACCGGGCAGGAACAGCGGTTGTTCAGGAAAGGGAACGAGCGGGAGGTGGATATGAGTTCGCATTATATATATAGGTCAGTAGAGAGACGCCTACACCTGAGACGGGTCCGACTTGACGAGGGTCTTCTCGATGCATTTGACAGCGACTTCTCTCTTCGAGCCGTCATCGCGCTTCCATGTCGCTTGCTTGACCTGACCAAAGGTGCCT
Source organism: Erythrobasidium hasegawianum (assembly GCA_001972285.1). Classification (NCBI taxonomy): domain Eukaryota; kingdom Fungi; phylum Basidiomycota; class Cystobasidiomycetes; order Erythrobasidiales; family Erythrobasidiaceae; genus Erythrobasidium; species Erythrobasidium hasegawianum. Next base: position 190,387 of record BCII01000015.1, on the reverse strand, counting down.
TCTCCGAGAAGCTTACTGAGTTAGCGAACAGCAGGGAAGGTGTCAGTATGTATTGCTCCGGCCAGCCAGATTTCAAAGCCGATAAGGACAGGCAGGGCGTACTGGAAGTGGTAGGCCTTCTTCTTTGCGTACTGTTTGTCGATCTCAGCGCGCTCAGTCCGGTGTGCTTCTGCATCAGCTTTTCCTGCGAGCTCACGCTTTCCGGCTTGCGGGATCACCTCTTCAGCCCCTATCGATGTATGTATGTACTGTGCGACTTACCTGCGATTCAAAGAGCGTCCTTATGCCCATTACAGCAGAGTCTTGCAGGAAATACAAAGGAGTGTTACCCAGGGTTTAGACTGAGGTCTACATCCATTTCAACACTTTGCCTTCAAGGAGCTTAAACCGAAACTCGGCCGGCTTTTTGGCGCCAAACTGACTGGAGTTTCACGTTAAGATGGGCTTAGAAGAGGACCTGCTGGCAGACCTCGAAGGCGACGATGCGTACGACGAGCAAGAGCAGGGCGACGACGTCGTGGCCGGCGATGAGGCCAATCCTGCAGAACTGGCAGACGATATCCTCAGCACAAGGGCGCCTACGCTCAAGCGCAAGGCATCGCATGCAGACAATGACAATGGGATGGACGAGGACACCGATGAAGACGAGGATGGCGTCCAGGTCAAGGAGGAAGAGATGGAAATGGTCATTCCAGAGGGAGGTGTCAGGCCCGCAGACGAGCTGGACGAAGACGACGTAGCAAAGATGCAGCTCAAGAATGTGAGGGATGTGTCCAGCGTCGCAAAGCTGGCTGGAAGCAAGGTCTTCAAGGAGGTTCTTCAGGTGAGCTTACGATAATTTTCCCGTTGCAAAGAGCAGTCTGGCTGACAGATTATACAGCGTATATCAGAGTATGCCTCAGAGGAAGCGACAGACATGTCCAGCGCGGACGCTCCGGAGTACAAGCTCATCGTGCAAGCGAATAATATGGCTGTCGAGATTGACAACGAAATCCTGATAGTACAGAAAGTAGGTAGCTTTCATTTAATTTATCAATCAGCCAATCGCTGATATCGTATGCAGTTCATTCGCGACAACTATGCTGGACGATTCCCTGAACTCGAGACACTCGTCGACAATCCATTCGACTACATCCGGTCCGTACAAGCGATAGGCAACCCTGTCGAGCTGGAGAATATCTCAGCCACTTTAAAGAGTGTACTGGTACCGGCAGTCATCATGGTCGTAACTGTAGAGGCGACCACGACTCGAGGCAAGCAGCTCTCACAACCTGAATGGGCAGCAGTGGAGAAGGCGTGTTCTATGTGCCTAGAACTTGATAGTGCCAGAAGGACGATCTTGGAATACGTGGAAAGCAGGATCAAATTCTTAGCGCCGAATCTGAGCGCTATCGTCGGATCTAGAACAGCTACAAAGCTGTTAGGTATAGCTGGAGGACTGATTGGTCTCAGCAAGATGCCTTCTTCTAACATACATGTGCGTCGACTCTCTGCTCGCGACTGCGGACCTCAACTGAAGTCGTCCTTTTACAACAGCTACTCGGCGCACAAAAGAAGGCGCCTATAGGTTTCTCGACAAGTGCTCGTACAGGAGCATCTCGTCATACCGGCTTCGTCTTCCAATCAGATGTCGTACAATCCATGCCACCCGAATATCGCTTGAAAGCGCAGCGGACAGTAGGAGCGAAATGTACTTTGGCCGTTCGCATGGACATCACACGATCGCATAAGGATGGTTCATATGGGTATAAATTGCTCGAAGACGCAGAGAAGAAGCTAGAAAAGCTCGCTGAACCACCTCCGGCGAAACTCACCAAAGCGCTCCCTGTGCCCGTCGAAGGAAGCAAGAAACGGAGAGGAGGGAAAAGAGCACGAAAAGCGAAAGAAGCATATGCGATGACAGAATTGCGGAAATTGCAGAATCGCATGGAGTTTGGAAAAGAAGAAGAAGAGGCAGCTGCTTTCGACGAGACTCGCGGACTGGGTATGGCGGGTAGCAGTAGCGGGAAGATTCGTCAATTGTCAGGCGAATCGAGAAGTAAAGCGAAGATGTCTAAATCCAACAAGACCCGATTAGCAGCTCTTAAGGGCTCATCGTCCGGTACGCAGAGTGGTATCGCAAGTTCTATCTCGTTTACGCCGCATCAAGGGGTGGAATTCATAGACCCTACGAGGCAGAAGAAGATAGAGGATGCAAACTCTTCGTGGTTTGCTGAGGGTGCTTTCTCAGTGGTGAACCGTACAAGCGGGACGATGGTGCCTGCGATAAAGCGGGAACAGCGGTAGCGTTCTTTCTTTGTCATTCTCTTCCACTGTCGTAGACTAGAGCAACTGCAAAATACTTGTCATTTCTTTGGGTATCGCGTTGCCGAGATTATTAGTCATGCGTTGCTTCTCGGCTGGTTCGTTCCCTTCAGGACAGCCAATCCTTTCGTTCTTGGACAAGGCAGAAACCATCGGACGCTTCCTCACAGTCTTCGCGAGCCGTCAGACTCTGGCCTTTCACCGCGACTTGAAGACTGGAAAAGACTGCTGCTAAGTCCGACGGCGAAAACTACATAGGCCTGGCATGGCTGAAGAACACCAAGGCTGGCGCAAGTGGGCGTACAAAGGCGCTGCGAAAGGTCTGGCTATCAGCGACTATGTCGGCGCCCGAGCGAACAAAGTAGGAGCTGCTATGGGAACCGAAAGTGAGGGCAGCCCGTCATGCGATCTTTCGTGCACTTAGCTGGGCCACTTCGACTTGATAAGCGTACTGATCCATTTGCACTCCACCTCATTCCTCTCTTGACAATTTGCAGGATTCTGGCCGACATCTGGAGATTACGTTGAAGAACTTAACAAATGCGAACGCATTCTTCGGACTTTCTGCGTGGAAGGCCTACCTGTTGAAGAAGAAGTCACTACAGACCCTGCAAACCCAGCAACAGCGCCTAAAAAGAAGAGGAAAGTATATAGAAAGGTCCCGCCGAAAGTCATTCAGGTGGGTGCACCATAACCCGTTTCTGCTTGAGTTTAGGCTGAAACACATCGCGAGTAGGAAGCCAAAGGAATATGTATATTCACCGCGTTTAGAACGGGCTTTGCACCGTTTGCTGGCGCTGGAGGAGGTCAGCTAAGACTGACAGTTTTCTAAAGAATCTATGATTTACTAAATGGAATAATGCTACAGGTGGAGTAGTTATGGCTCGCTTAAAGGATGGCTGTAAGTCTTGAGGCGATCTAAGAATATGAAAAAGGCTGAGAGCAGTTGTTGAACGCAGCCTGGTCTGCGCCCAGCTTCGTCAGTCCCAACAATATGAGTGTGGGCTTCATGTTAGGAATCGATGTCTACAACGCCATCCTGATACTCCGGACAGAAGAAGCTGTGAAAGGCTTTCGAACGCATCACGTAACTCTTGGGGCGGAACTCGCAGTCGCAGCTGGGCCCCTTGGCTATGGTATTTCAGGAGAGACAAGTTTGAAAAGCGTCAAGGCCGCTCCGATCTTTTCTTACGTTCTCAGTAAGGGGTTCTATGCCGGTGTGGAAATGGTCGGTCAGGTCTTTGTAGATCGATTCGACGAGAACGAGCGTGTTTATCAGTAAGTCGCCAATCACACTTTTGAGTACGACGATAGCTGACCACATTGCAGCTGGCCCGGTATCAAGGCTGGGAACATATTTGATGGTAAGGTCCGCAGACCTCCTGAGAGCGACAAACTATACAAGGCGATACATGATGCCGAGCTAGGGATTGCGCAAGGTGCTGCGCTAGAGTGGAACACAGAAGAGGTCTATACGCTCGATCTAGGAGAAGGAGAGACTCTCAAATTACCACCTACACCAGAGCAGCTGTCCTTGTTCGAGGGTCAAGGTATACAGGACGAAGAGGACATTCAGCGGGAAAAGGAGGAAAAAGCATACGTCAAGTTACTCCCTCCACCTCCGAGGCATCCTCACGCAAAAAACAGCCGTGCACGGGCCTCTGATATTAGTCTTTTGGAAGGCAGGAAAGCTTTGCGATCTCCTGAACCAGGCCTCTCTGCCTCTGCCTGCAATTCGCCAAACTTGGATTCCGACTTCGATGGCACTTTCCGCAGTCCTACGAGAAGCGAGATGGCATCCCCTAGAACCTCTCCACCGCGATCGATATTCGACGCAGAAGAGGAGATAAGCAGGCTCAGTCTACAGCAGCAAGATAAAGGCAAAGCTGCCGAGGTGGTAGAGCCTGAACCGACCTCGATGCCGCTACCTCCAGATGCCGCTTCAATAGCAGAGCCAAGCATGATACCTGTCGTTGAGCCTGAAACTGCCTCTGCTTCGGAGCCAGACGCCCCCCAGCCCTTAGCGCTACCGGTACCTCCTCCTCTCGAGCACCACGACACTTCCACCAGCTCTATCAGTATGTATAGTGCGCAGGAGGAAGAGTCGATTCCTCCGCCTTATGATCCCAGCGAATCAGTAATATCGCCTCCGGAAAAGCAGGCAGAGGGCACTAAGGAGAGTGCAAGCACAAGTTAGATCCTCGTAGTGCCGCAGATTGTCGTTGTAACAGCTTTGATAAAAGATCACTTTGAAAGAAGTCGCGTTCTGTTCTCCTCTTCATCCGACAACCCGGTCATGCAAGAACGGTAGCCATGTCCTCGCGCCCTCGACGTTCAGTCGTGCCAACCTCGTACCAGCTTGTCCTGCCAAAACTGCCTGGTGACTCGGATGAAGAAAGTCAAGGCCAAGCTGAAGACGGTGAAGACGGCGCCGGGCCAGGTGATGGGAGCAACCCCGAAAGAGGAGTTACAAATGGTGCTGGCCACGATGAAGAAGACGACGATGATGAAGACGATGACTCGGCGTCAGGAAGCGAGTATGCACCAGACGCGGCGAAGGGAAAGGACGGTGAAGCCAAGCCAGAAAGCGATGCCGACTCTGCAGAGATGGAGTTTGAAGGCAATGGCACGATATCGAATCCAGATGACGACGACGAAGACAGCGCAGCCGGCGAAGCTGAGCTCGACGATGCCATATCTATAGCAGACTCTGAAAATCTGCTGCCTCATGAGCGCGAGCTTTCGCCGGGAGCACCTGGACGTTCTCAAGGTCTGAAACACGGGCGCGTATCGTTTGTGGGCGATGCCTCAAGGTTCAATAACCCAGCAGGATCCAGCTCGGCAGCCCCTATCCGTGTCTTGGGCAGGACACCTTTCGCAGTCATAGGCAACATCAACCCACACAACAAGAAGACGAATCCTAGAAGGAAGCCTGGGACGGCAGCTGGTTCAAGCAAGCGAACACCGCTGTACGACCTCAGCTTTGGACCGTCACATTACCCTTCGCCGCGTATGCTGTTAGCCAAGGATTTCGATGATCAGTCCCACTGCCCTCAGAACGATACACAAGCCGGTGCAGCATCCGCAAATGGTGTCGAAATCGCCGAAGCTCTAACTGAAAAGCAGCGACTTTTCCTAGTGAAGCGCAATGCATACCTACCTTTCGGTCCACAGTATACTGCATGTGAAGATATAGGCTGGTACAAGGGCAGAACAATACAGCAGGTCGATCCAGAAACACGCAATACAGTCAGCTCGCGCTCTGCACGCTGGGGAGGTTGGTACGATGCGGTCCCTACCCATCTGAACGACTATGATATCGTTTCAGACATAGGGTATGTTGCGTACACTTTTATTCCCCGGAAGATGTACTGAATCTCGTCAATCACCTGTGTACAGGCAGGTCCTCCCTTATCTGCCGCACAACCTCTATCCCGCAAAGCCTGCACCCGTGCATCTGGTATGTGTCAGCAAGACTGAGGAAAAGGACGACAACGAAGACGAGCCATGGGACATGACCGGGCTGCCCACTGTGCCTCCCTTCACCGATGGCAACGCTTCTCTACCCGCAGACGTCGACATGGGAGAGTACTCTTTCACGTTACCGGAAATCGCCGACACGCAGCCTAATGGGCGCTCACGAGCCGGATCTACGCTTGACGACGATGATGGGGTCTTTCGCCTGAGGATGGGTTTGATCGGTGATTTGGACGGAGCAAACGATGCCGTCAATGAATCAGCCGCGTACCAAAATATGGTCGAGATTGAGAGGTTCACCTCTCATCGCTTAGGTGGGTTCCCTGCTATCTTCTGATAGTCATAGCTCATGCTCAGCCATATGATGCAGACTCTCACATTTCAGACAAGCCAGGACACATCTTGAACGCAGGCGGACCTGTCTTTGGCTTGGACTGGTGCCCTCAGGGGGACGACGATGTTCCAGCAAGTGCGTGCAGCCGGACTGACCCGATCTGCAGTCCCATTCAGCTCACGCGATTTGTAGACCGGGAATATCTGGCGGTCTCAACTGTTTCTGATCATACTGCGGTTTCTTACGACACTTCGGTCGTTGTTCCTCGCCAAGGCCTAATCCAGATATGGTCCCTCGATACGTCTGTCAGAACTGATTTGGCAGACGCTACAGCGGTCGGGAAAGGGCAAGGCATGAATTTGGAACTCGCTATCCTCCTAGATACAGAAGCAATCCAGCTCACATGGTGTCCAAAAGGTGGCCAGGCAGAAAACTATCGAGAAGTCAGCACCTCTGGCACTGATATGCATACTGGTAGCGAGGGCGCCATTATTCCTAGGCTTGGTCTGCTGGCTGTTCTCGATACTCGCGGCAGATTGGCTATACACGCTATTCCTGTACCCAACAGCTTCAGAAAAGCGGCTGGCATCGACAACAATGATCTAGTTTTTCGTATGTCTCCTGCTTCTAATGTTATGCCAAAGGTGCTGAGAAGTTCATAGTCAAGCCGAAGTCTCCACTGCTTCGCCTAGACATTGGCACAATGCCCGTCTGCAGCTTCGAATGGGGCAACCACGACATGCTAGCCGTTGGCACAACAGATGGTGGGGCGTCCTGTGCCTGATGCCTTTGAGGCATCAGCTGATCAATCTCGCCTTTGTGCCTTCTCCAGGTCACATTGCTGTTTTCCATCTGGAAGCAGCTCTCAGTGCAGGCATGCCCAGCGGTAAGCTAACCTCGTTCTCCAAAAACAAAGTCGTCTAAGATGCTGAATGATGAGGGGTAGTCGAGCCAACATACATCATTCCCATACACGAAACACCTATTACCATGCTGTCAGTAATCCGAGAGCCACCGCTAGATGCTGAAGGCTTTAGCCGCATCGATGCGGATCCAACACGAATAGCGACTTCAGCTTTAGATGGCAGCTCCAAAGTCGTAGATCTGCAAGACTGCGGCACAATCACCGACTTTGGGCACGAGCGAGGTGAACGGTCCTATTACTTATCTCTTCAGGATCTAATGCTCTAGTCTCAACAGCGATTCGAGTTGTTACCCGCTACCAACCGGCCATAGGTGGCATCATCTATTGCGATCAGGAGCTAGGCAATCGCTATATTGCTCTGCGGCTTCGAGACTTTGGCGCATCTACTCGCATTGTTTCGCATAATGGACCCGTTCTAGATATCGCTTGCAGCGACAATCATCCATTTATGGCTTCGGCTTCAGCCGATGGTAGTTGTGCCCTGTCGAATCCACTCAGGCGCCTCAAGCGCAGTAGTCATTCCGTAAGTACTGAGGAGGCCTCTGCCTTTCACGTTAGTACTAATGGGTCGCGTTCGCAGGCCCACTATCTGACCAAAGTCTACCGTCTAGACTTCAACCGACGTTCTGGCGAGTACAGAATGCTAGATAACATGTTGCCAGATGTAAGGAGATCGAATGATTGGCGACCGCTGAAGCTGATGCACTTTGGTAGTCGCGCATCAACCACGAATCTAGAATTTTACGTAGGATGAAGAGCAACAAGAAGGCCAAGAAGAAGAAACAGCCAAAACCCAAGAAATCCAAAGGTAAGGGCAGAGCTCGGGAAGAAGACGGCGTTGCAGACGAAAGCCAGGTCAACGAGGCCGAAAACAATGGTGGCGCAGAGGCGGGCGATGTGGACGAGGATGACGATGATGAGGACGATGACTTTGCAGACCCAGATACCTTGGCTTCTATATCCTGGCCCCCCGAAGTCGCTGTGACTCGGGTGGCCTGGCATAGGTCGCTCAGACGTGCGCACATCCTGGCAAGTGGCATGGCTTGCGGACTCGTCAGGGTAGACGTAGTCAATAAGCCGTGGACACTGGAACTGCCGCCAAGGTTCCTCGACTTGTCAAGTATCTTGCAGGGTCCGGACGAAGACGACGATGACTAGATGGTTCTGAGATTAGAAGGGACGCAAGATGTTGTTGTTTCCACGCCTACACATGCATCACTGCTATCGCCAGCTGGGCACGTGAGGGTCTTGGGCATGTTTTGGCTCGATCGGTCTCAGAGGCATGCATGATGCTGTTGAGTTGAGCTGACATTGCGGTAAGTCTTGGTCCTTAGATGCGCTCCGTCAGTGTCCAACAACGTACTGTGACAAGCGCACTTTCCCAGCGAGGATGCTTTCCTCGACTCAGCAGTCGACAGCTGTCCTGTCGTACATCAAGACTCGGCTCGCGGCCGACCCAGAAGACGCGCATTTGCTTCAAGATCCGTTCTTCCTCGCAAACCTCGACTACCACTTCTACACCGTCTTCGACATCTACACTGGTCCGTGAATACTGCCCCATCAGGCGACAGACGCGCTTTCTCATGATTCTGCCTCGATCCTCCGTATAGAGTTGTACGGCTACCGCAATGACTGCCTCGAAAGCCTGGTCGACCTTGTTCGCACGCTCGCTGCGTCCTGGACCGAAAGAGCAAGCGAACTTAAAGAAGTCGACAAAGAACGTCTCATGAAACCAGGCTGGTACATGAGCAATAATATGGTATTTCTCAAGCGTAACACGCCTTTACTCAGAGCTAATCATGCTCCTCTGTCATGATAGGTTGGCGGAATGTGGTGAGTGCTCCCCCGCGACTATTGTTTTTGCATGGTCTGATCAAACGATAGCTATGTCGACCTTTACGCAGGCGACGTAAACGGTATCCGCGAGAGGATACCATACTTCAAAGAGCTCGGACTCACTTATCTCCACTTAATGCCGCTTTTCAAGAGCCCAGAGAAGAACTCGGATGGGGGATTCGCAGTTAGCTCGTACAGAGACGTCGATGCACGCTTAGGCACTATGAGGGACCTTAGAGCTCTGGCGAAGGAGCTGCACAGGTGAGAGATATACGATCGTGTCGATTTGCGCTGACAATTGCAATCCAGTGCCGGTATCTGTTTAGTGATAGACCTAGGTAGGCATACAAGTCGGCAGTCAACAAGGAGACTCGTGCTGAGAGTGGAAATAGTACTCAACCATACCTCCAATGAACACGACTGGGCCCGAAAGGCTGCTGCTGGAGACGCTGAATACACGCAGTATTACTGGATTTATCCAGATCGAAGCGTACCAAACGAATTTGAGAAGACCACGCGTGCTCTAGAACCAGGTGATCTACTCTTTCGATGCTCTGCACATATCAAGCCTGTACTGACCGGTCGCAATGCAGAGAGCCATCCAAGACCCTTCATTCAATTACAAGACGGACGGTGGATATGGTCGACTTTCCATCACTATCAGTGGGATCTCAACTAGTGGGTAGGCTTAGTTCTGTCAGAACAAGTTACTAACATTACATTTGAAGCTCCAATCCCGCGGTCTTTCGAGCTATAGCTGCCGAGATGCTTTTCTTGGCAAACGTTGGGTATGGATGGTGGCATGATCTATGCAGATTATTGCTGACCGGCTCTACGATATTAGAGTTGACATTTTCCGGCTTGACGCGGTAGCCTTCATCTGGGTAAGGCTCTTGTTCTCAGCCTAAGGTGGACGGACTAAAAGCAGATCCGACAACAGAAACGCATGGGAACGAGCTGCGAAAATCTTCCCGAGGCGCACAAGCTCGTAAGGGCCTTCAACGCGATATGCCGGATCGCCGCGCCGTCCATACTCTTCAAATCAGAAGCAGCGTCACATCCTGGCGAAGTCGCACCGTATATCAGCGCTTCGGAATGTCAGTTATCGTACAATCCCCTAGAGATGTGTCTAGGTTGGGAAGCTCTTGCAACACGAAACGTCTCCATTCTCCAACAGGCGCTCGAAAGGTGGCATGGCCTGGCTGATCCTGATAGATGTCACTGGGTAAACTATATCAGATCACATGATGTGAGCCCTTAGAGTCTTCAAAGCCAGCCTACTGAGCTGATCCCGCATGTCCTTGACCAGGATATCCGATGGACCTTCTCAGACGAAGATGCAGCGGAACTCCGCATCGATAGCCACAGTCACCGACGCTTCCTGAACCAGTTCTACGTGAATCGGCACCCAGGCTCCTTCGCCCGTGGAGTTCCCTATCAGGACAATCCCCGCACAGGCGACTGTCGCATCGCTGGTACGGCAGGAAGTTTAGCGGGTCTTGAATCTGGAGAAGAGCACGGCATCGAGCGCCTTCTCTTGCTATACTCTTTGGCCTTCTCGACAGGCGGCATAGCTCTGCTGTATCTGGGAGATGAAGTGGGCCAGCTCAACGATTATGGCGTTCTAGCTCAGCCCGATAAGGTCAGAGACTTGTTGTCGCCTGCTACTATGTCAATGTTGACGAGCTTTGTGTGTATGCATCGCAGGCCAACGATACTCGCTGGGTACATAGACCGGCTTATCCAGCGGCAAGCTACAAGAATCGCAAGGATCCTAAGACCCTTGCCGGGAAAGTGTATGCAGGCGTGAAGCATCTGATCAGCTTGCGAAAAGGCACTGAAGAACTTGGTGGGCACTAGGTCATACTGACATGTGCTTTATTGCTGATCCACTCTATTCGTATCGCAGCTGGAGGACGTCTAGTAGGCTTTCATACAGATAACCCTCACGTCCTAGGATATCAGCGCTTCGGGCGGCGGTCGCGTCTGCTTTGCCTGGCCAACTTTCACGACAGCCCACAGCGGGTTGGCAAGGAGAAGTTCACTGGCCTGCCTGAAAGCGCTTTCGATCTAGTATCTGGCTTCGATACAGAAGTACGATCAGCTGGACTCGAGCTGAAACCGCATCAATTCGTCTGGCTGCGCTACTGAAAGCATGCTCAAGCCACGGTGCTTCGATGGACGGGATTCCAAGTAGTAGTAGGACGTATCACAAGGAAGGCTGCATGCTTTTCCGGCTTAATGATGAGTGTTTGTAGCTGTCTCGCGGGGGTGTGCCAGATCGAAGTGTGAAAAATGAAGTAGGGTGTTGTAGCAATCAGTAGCGATATACCTTTCATATACTTAAAGCATACCTTCCGGCAGATTTGCCTGCATTCTTTGGCACATTGCGACCCCCCTTTTACCACCTCTTTCTTTCTCTTACGCTCGCACTGCTTCGTCAGACCGACTACCTCGTTCTGCTTCTAATACCCGTTTTGCTCTCATCTGCGTTAGTACTGCGATCCTCAGCAACTTCAATACCTATTCTTTTGCTGGTTGTCTTTACGCGTATTCAAACCACCTATCGATCCCTTCCATCAGTTTTCACGGTCGCAGCAGTGCCTGGTAGCACGCAAGACCATCATCTACTTCCCCTCGTCGTCGCAGTCGCAGCTGGCTAGTCCATACGCGAAGACCCTCTCAGCGATTTGCCCTTTTCATAGACAAGAAAAGGCCACCGAGAACCGTAAGGCAGGCCTCTCAGTATTATCAATATGTACAGATGCTGATTATGCGTCGAAACAGCTTAATCCGCGATAGTCCCTGGACAACCATGAGCTTCGGTAATGGAAACAGGATGGACCTCCTGGCTGGCCTCAGGAGTGCCCGAGCGACCAACCCAGAGCAGCAGCAACATCACTTACAACAACAACAGCAGCAGCAACAGCTTCAAATGCTCCTCCAGCAGCAGCAGATGCAGTTCTACGCCCAGAACCAAACTCAGATGCACCAGGCTCCTTCGCAAGCGCAATTGATTGCGCTGCAGCAGTCGCAGCTAGAGTTGCAGCTGCAGCAGATGCAAATGGCAAATCTAGCGCTTCAAGAGCAGATACTGCTTCAGCACCAGCAGCAACAGGCTGCTCAGGCTGCCGCACAGACGGGAGCACCTTCGGCAAGTAACACCTCGTCGGGCGGCTACCGTAGCCTCCAGCATCAAGCCTCCAGAGACAACTTGGACGAGTCACAGCAAGCGAGACGCAGCGCTCTCCGCAACTTGCCCACTGCGCGCAAGCAGCGGGATGTGTCGAGCAGTTCAGCCGCGAACCTGGACTGGCAAGCAGAGCGCATGCGCTTCGCGTCGCCTCCCCCAATCGACAAACCTCTATCTTCTTCTTCACCTCCCAAAAATCTTCCAGACTCGTCCGGCGTCGCACATGACCCAGCTGCGAACGGGCCTCGTCCGTCCAGCACTGGCGGAGCCGATAACCAGCCTGGAACTGCCCCAACTGCACCGGCAAAGATCATCACTCAGCATCATAGAAAGACCTCCTCTCTGGCTTCCGCAGCTTCAGCTCAAAGCGCGACGCTGTCGGATGCAGGATCCTTGTACTCGCCAAATCAAGGCCCTGCTTTGATTCTATCAAAGCCCAAGGACGAATTCGCGGAGGATGAAGACGAAGAGGATGATGCTATTCCAGGAGACACGCCTGGATCGCCCAGCCTGCATGCTAGCATCCGAGCCATGAATTTGGTCGGAGAAGCTGCCTCTAAATCCTCGGGGCAAGGTGTCGGAGAGTCTTCTGAACAGACTGAGACGGCAAAGCCAAAGAAAGTCAAACGTCATACTGTCATCTTGACGAGCTCCTTGCCAAGGATTGTGTCTCCTCCGCCTATTGACCTCAACAAGGCAGCAGCTGCGAAAGACTCGCAATCATCGTCGTCCGGTAGCTGCACATCTTCGCAGTCGTCGTCTCCAACTTCCGATAGAAGCGACATCGCCAGCTTTGATAGCGTAGGGAGCGTCACGACAACCTCAACCAGCCTGCCTGCCCTCAGTCCTACCGCAAGCACATTTGTCAAGATGTCAGACGACAGTGCTTCTGCTCTCCTGGAGAATGTCAAGACTCGTAACTTTACCGTGCCTGTCAAGGCTAGCCAAACCCCAAACCTCAATCCAGCTGCCGCTGCGTTCTCACCAGCTGGCATCAGCGGAAAGCCTGTTATCAACAGTCGCTACCCCTCATCACTTTCGCTGCAATCGAGCGCAACCACGACTCCCGTAGCAACACCTCCCCCAATGAGACTGTTCTCAGCTCCTCCTCCGTTGACTGGAACATCTTCAGGGTTCGGTACGCCCACAGGCTCCAATGGTATGACAGTCATTCGACAGCCACGAGGACCAGCCAAGGAAGCCGATCTAAGCACTAAGAACTTTGCTGGCATGATTCGCCGAAAGGCAGTGGGCGCTCTACGAGTTGCCGCTTCCAACGGTGGTCGCATCAGCCCCGTCGCTTCGCCCGTAGTCGGCACCTTTGGACAGTCTGCGTTTGACTCCCACATGCGCCATGCAACCAGCCCTCCACTTCCAAACTGCATTGTCAGTCCTCCTCTTGGAAGCGGCACCTTTGCCGACTTTGGAGCAGAGCTCACCCAGCGTGCGCTCAAGCGCCGCAGTCAGCAATACGCACTCTCTGGCGCAAACCCCGGTTTAGGCATGGTATAATGCTAGGCCAGAAATTTGCAAGATCTTTATAATCCACTTCTTGTCGTTTTCGCCGAGCACAGTCTCGTCCCGTTTCGCTCTTATCAGCTCGCAGATCCGCAACTCGTATTAAGTAGTGTTCTCGATATTCCTAGTACTTTCGTTGTTTATATTTTGCCTATTATCCTTCGCTAAACATATCGGCCCAGGTCGCGTTTACTCCACCCACTCGTTTTACAATCAGATCAAATATTCGAACTCACTTCCCGCACATCCTTCAGGTCTATCTTGCTACAATCTTACATATGACTGGCAGTTAGCATTCTCGAGGAGATACTTCAGCCAATTTCCTGCCCGATGAGCTCATCCAGTATACAGCGGTCGACCGTCGCTCTCGGAAAAGCCTACGAAGCAGTCTGTGCAAAGTTTCTGGCCAAAGAGCTCGCGATGCCTCTGGCCTTGCGCGGCGGTGCTCATGATGCCGGCATAGACCTTGCTGGAACCTGGCGCCCTTTGCAAGCTGGACCCTACCCAGTCATCGCGCAGTGCAAGCATTACGCGAAGAAAGTCGGACCTTCTGTTCTACGCGAGCTCGAAGGAACCGCGTCCATCTATGGTCAGGCCGCCGAGCCCACCATGAAGCCCGTGCTGGCTCTCTTGCTTTCTAGCGCTGGCTTCACACCAGCTTCCATCAATCGCGCAAAGGCAAGCAATATCTGCATGATGCTCTTGCACCTCGAGATGATCGAAGACGAGGAGCTGGACTCCGACCCTACATATGCATGTCGCGGTGCTCTGCCAAACCGGGCTTTCGAGGATGCATTTGATGGAGCTTTCAGTGTGCAATGGAAGCACCAACTCCATGGCAGTCTCAAGTCCCATCCCTCTTTCAGGCTGAACGAATCTTCGCTTCGTCAAGGCGATACTTGACGTCTGCAAGATTGGCCCATGTCACAAGAGCAGCAATGCCTCGTGGCGGGCAAATGTCAATCTGGGCCTCGTCAACGAAACGGAAGATCTAGGAAGTAAACTGCTAGGGTATATTGTGGACTTCGGGTACAAACACCGTATCGGGATAATCAAGACTGTTTAGGAGACTTTAACAGAGCCTCCTTCAACAGAGCCATCAAGGCTACTGGATGCAGCTCCTTATCCATACCGGTGTTCGAGAAACTTTCTCCGACGATCCCAGCGTGGTCCGGCAGTAAGGCTGTGTCCGGACCTCTGACTCCCAGGATGTTCGCAATCTCTGGCCCAGCACAGCCACAGACAGCGATGACATCGTAGGCCGTCATCTTCATAATGGGCGCAAAGAACTTCATGAAGGATGGCGGAGCAGGCTTGACAGCCTCGTAAGCATTCGCTGGAAGACGGTCCGGCCTAAGGGCTTCGTCGATGGGTCGAGGGGGATCCTTCGTCCAGGTGCTCTTGTCTGGATTCTTGTCTACACCCATCCAATACAAGACTTTCTTCTGCCGCGTCGGATCGGCCGGATCAGGCTCCATTCTAGCATCTCGAGGCCAGGTCGTCAGGAACGTAAAGTAAAAAATCTCGTCAAAAGCTGGCCTGATGCGCCTGGGTGCGTAGAGGGTGCACCAGTAGAAGACCTTGGTAATATAGATTCTTAACATCTCATTGGAAATATTTCAGTGGACATTTGACTTACCCAAGACTGCTCCACATTCAGATACCTGAGATATCGCGTAAGGGCAAGCTCATTCCTTGGTAAGTCATCGAAGATGCTTTGCGGAGGTGGCGCCGAGAATGTGCTGATCTTTGTGTAGCTCACGAAGGGCATCTTACTGTATTGCAGGTATTTGTGCCAATTCATAGCTGCTTTCCAATCATTCATGTTGTTTGTAGCATCTTCGGAAGGTACCAACTCGGAATGTTCACTGCTCTTGTGCCAAGCCGAAGGTAGCTTCGGTGCACGCTCGACTGTCCAATGGAAGCTCGCTTCCTTGGTCGTCCATTTGTGCCCTCCTTGCGCATGCACCTGTTCTACCGCTGCCCCGAAGAGCTGTGGAGCAGCATTCGCGATTTCATAAACATCCCGCAGAGTACCGATTGTAATAACGCGTGCTTTCTTTTTGGCTGCGATGATAGCCCGGAGTGTGTTGGGTACTTCCGTAGAGGCCCTGGGATAATTGTATTGTTGCTTCGGCATGCGCTCGTACTTGTCTTCGTAGTAGTATTTGACATTGTTAACGTTGTCTAGAGGTTTGTCGCTTCCGACAGCCACAGGAACATTGTATAATCCAAGAGAATCCAGTACGCCCCGAGTAAAGCTGGCCCTAAGTGCCACTGGATAGATATTGACGACGACTAGCATAAGGTCGAAGATTTTGAGCTTATGTAGAACTGAGAGGGCCATCAATGCGAGAATGTCGTCTCTGTCTTTGCCTGCCAAGAAAGATCAGTTTACCGTGCACAGCCTAAACCCCAACCGAAAGCAGCTTACCGATGTCAGTGAACAAGATGATGGGTATAGGCCCTTTGGTTTTCTTGATTTCGTTTGCAGCTTGCCTCAGCCGATGCAGGATGTGTTTCTCTGCTGTCGTGAGCGCCTTGCCCAGGCCCTTTCCTTCAGGCAGGACGCTTCTTAAGAGCTGCTCATTGTGGCGGAAAGGACATCGGAGGCGATAACGAGGGTCAAGAGATGCCTTGAGAGGATCGCGCTTCTGGGCTGCTCGCCAAGGACCTCGGTGTCTGTCAGGATGCGCCTTGCCGCCTCCTGAGTAAGGTGCGTTAGGAAGCTGCGCCAGTATAGGGAATGTGCTACCAGAATTAGGGCTTGACAATGTTAGGGAGTTTCTGCGGGACGCCTGAAAAGCGAGTGTCACAGCTGACGAACTCCCAGACCCAGTCTGAGAGTTGCGTCGAGACGGCGCTGCGCTGCTCGTGGGTGTCAAGACCACTCCACCCGAAGAACGCTGAGAGGATGTTGAAGAGGTACGTCGATGTGCCATAGCTGTAAGTTAGGCGTGTCTACGCAGCAAAGGGCATCAGCTCTATTCAGTGACAACGGCTTTTGGTGCCTCACCTTTATCGGATGTGTGCTTTCTTATGATGGTAGGAGGTCAAGAGACAGTCTCGCTCGCTGGCTGCCTTGGACGAACAGCTGATCAGTCGCTTGAAGGATATCTCCTTTGATGCCCTTTCAAGGCGGATCGGATGGTCAGCTTCTGCCATGGGACATGTGGACGAGAGCAGCTAGGTGCAGAGCCGGCCATGGTGCCGTCAGTACGATGAGCATATACGAGCAGTTGGATCCAGCAGGGTGCAGCATGGCTTCTCGCTTGCAGCTGGGCTTTCGGACGCTTGGCCGCTCAAACGACTTCGTCCGTCTAGTAGGAGCTCATGTAGCAAGCTTGGTCTGGCATGGTATTCAAAATACTTCACTGCGCAATGAAGGCCAATGATCGAAGTCACCTTGCAGAGTACGGCGAGAGACGAAGGAACGGATTCCCTCCTGCATGATGGATTTCAGTACTGCGCTCGAAGCGTACCGCAAGGGTCAGCAAATCGCAACACACTGTGTCCTCTGACTTCTGGCGTAGCTCTCAAATCGCCTGCAACCCTCTAAGAGCACTCCACGATCTAAGGGCCAGCACTCTTTCCAAAGGGAGACGGGACAAGCTATGTCGTAGCCCTGCCTTTGTCACCTTCACAGGTATAAAGCCCCTGCTCTGGCGATAGCCTGGGTCTCGCTTACGTTTATCACAAGTCGCACGGGAAGTCTCAAGCCAACTCAATCCATTAGACGAGCTCAAGACGAGTTGAACACAACCCACCATGCCTACAAGCTTTGCCTGGTACAACGGAGGTCATGCTGATCTCGTTTCCGGTCCTACCAAGCAGGGACGCTGTGCCGAATGCAATCGCACTGGCCCTCTGTGGCCCTACCAGTATACCGATGCCAATCTTCAATGCTGGACAGTATATCTGTACGTACACGCCCTTCTCCGCCTGTCGTGTGCATACCTGCTGCGAGCTGAGGCTGCCTCTTGTGGCTCATATCAGCTGTGGTCGTCACGCTCGACATACAGACCGCTAATCTGCGTGCTCCTTCACGGTCATACATCCGTGGTCCGTGATCCTGTGTCCGGCCTTGTCCGGTTACTCTTCGCTACTCACTTTACCATCTGATGTTATACGGTATCGCTCGCAACCGCCATCAGTAGTCTGCTCCCGTAACAACCCCAATCTGAATCGCTGTCCCTCTTCATTCACTTCGCTTGAGCCACTGCCCCTCGTACTGCAGTCTCGATAGCTATCTATCTCGCAACTCTCGATTGCATTGGTGGTAAAGCCGGATTCGGCCAGACTCCAGGACACTGCTCACATTACAAGATAACGACTTGTGTCGGGATCGTGGCACGAGAGCACACTACAGTGCCGTTGCCCAACCCTACGTCCCTCCCGCTCTGAAAACTGGCCTGGGCGAGCCTGTAGAAGCTGGCTTGGAAGGGACTCCTGGACTCTAGACGACCTTGCATCCCTGCAAAGCGGACTCTAGACTACAACGGAGTCTCAAAGTACAGCGGTTCCTGGACTCCACTCTGACCCTTCAAGGACGTCACCGTGTTACCTTTGCCAGGCCAACACCTTCAACAAGGGTTTGCGGAGCGAAAAGCTATGCTGAATTTCCCCTTGCTCGCTCGCACGGTATAAAGCAGCGGCTTCCACAGACATCCCTCTTGCTTTCTTTCTCATCCGAATACTGCAATTCAGATACAACAACCGAGTCCAAATCGAAATCAAAGCAACACCTACAGCAAAGATGCCAGCTCAGACGACAACGTACCATGGCAGAACTGCTACGCTCAAGGCCGGTGCGAGAGCATTCACGAATAGAACCTGCAATCTGTGCACCTATGATCACATCGCTGGGCTCCCCGCCACCTATCCTTACACCACCCGAGACGCCGATGGCAGAACCATAACCGTGTACTTGTGAGTCCTGTATTCATGAACATGGTCATTCCCCTATACTGATGATCATCTTGCCACACCAGGTGTGCCTATCACAGATAAAATAGCGGAGCCCAGAGGCGAGCCTGCAGTCGTCTGTCAAGTGTCGAACCCGGTGAGACATGAGCAGTCTACCTATGACCATCCCAAAAAGTGAAAATTCACACCCTTACTCTCCGATTCCACCTTTTCATATGCTAGCCTTTGTCCGCTCCCGTTGTCATTCTTCCTCTTGAAATCTTTCCGCCCTCCACCACAATCCTTCGTTGAAGATTGGCCAAGTCTTGTGACTTGTGCTCTGGCAAGATGACTGACCAGCCCCAGAAAGATTGTCCGTTCTGTACCTCGACATGAAAACATTGAGTCTTCCACCAATCCCGCGTCAGTCAGCTATCGCTGCCATACGCAAGACAGGATATCGCGGATTAAAACAATGGGGCCTCTTCTCTAAGACGGATGGAACAGCAATAAAGTCTACAACAACTAAATTCAAACAGACGGCCTCACAACAGCTTCAGAAAAGTGTGATAGCCATACCATGACAATAGGTTTAGTTTAAGTGCAGTGAGTGCGCTAGACCTTCCTCCTCGTCTTCCTGCCAGCCTTTGCTGTACTCTTGAAGCTCTTCGGCTTTGCGAAAGTGGTAGAATTCTTGGCTGTGCGTTGCCTTCCAGGGTCCATCCCTTGTCGTTTCCTCCACTCCATTCTCGATGATTTGCGTGGTCCTGATGTAGAAACGGGCTTGCTGTCCTCCTCTATGGTTGCTTCGGCTGTAGCATCGCCAGCTGAGAAAGGGGGAAGGAGAACAAGAAAAGTCAGCAAGCTGTACTGAGGCTTTGCAGAAGCTCCATAACGCTAGCCGATGAAGAAGTGGAAGTTTGGGAGTCATGGCCGAAGGTCAGACGGTCCTGATCTAGCAGTCCGAGGATCCAGAGCAGCTTGGCCTGCTGATTATCGTGAGGTATATATTCACCTTCTGGCTGCTTTCCTGCTGCCACTTTGCTCGTTGACGGCTGAGCATCATCCAGAGTCATATCTCCAGAACCGGCTACAGCATCGTCGCCGTCTTCGACCGTTTCTTCGTCGCTGTTCTCTACTGCTTTAAGCTCCTTGAGCTTCTCTGACAAGCGCTGTGTGCGTATCTTGTCCCGAATGTTGTAGTCTGACTTTGGGTTTTCTCGCTTGATCCTTCTGAAGGCGCGCTTGCTCTTTGAGCGTAGTCCTTTGGCCATTGATGTAGTATTAAGGGTGTTTAAGGGTGTCTTTAATCCAAGTCTTATACCTCCTGGTCAATGCAAACCCTTGAATCCGCTTGAAGCCAACAGAAGAATTTTACAGCTTTTGGACTTACACGAATTTCAGAAATTATACTATGGCGAAGAAAGGAAAGAGTAGAGCAGTAGATGCAAGCGTAAAGGAGCCAGTCACCGAGCAGATCAGCGAGCAAGAACCGCCGCAAAATGACAGCCAAAATCAGGCAGAAACATCGCAATCTGGAAGCGATAACGACGAGGATGATAGCGACGACGAGGGAGTCGACGAAGAAGCAATGGACAAACTCATGCACCTTCTGGGCGATGTAGACCCCGCTGAGCTGGGTCTGGACGATGAAGAATTAGACGGTCAAGACGTTGATGGGTCGCAAGCTGGCGCAGAAGAGGACGAATCTCTCATTCAGGATGCAACCTCTGATGCGAATGGTCTCGAAGAAGACGGCGAAGACGCCTCAGATTCTGAAAATTCGGATGTAGACGATGATGAAGAATTACTAGAATCTGATGAGGAAGAGACTGAAGACGCTCAGCCAACGGTCACAAAGTCTGCTGCTACAAAGAAACAAGATGCAAGTCTTAGCTTCGCAGCAATCGGCTGTAAAACCATGCTAATTACGAAAACATATTTTCGACAGGACATCCTGAATAAGATCCTAGCGCGCTTCAAGATTGATGTGCCCTTCTTTGAGACGCAAACTCTCACATACCCCGCAGAGCTTGAGATTCCCAACGCGCAAGACGACTTGCAGCGAGAATTGCAATTGTACGTATCAGCTTTATCTTCTCTGCAATTTCGTTTTGGTCTGACATTGTCTCGTGTTCCACAGCTACAAGCAGTCCCTATGGGCGGCAAAACACGCCTACAAGCTATTCAAAGTAGCCTCTGCTCCCTTTACACGACCAGCCGACTACTACGCCGAGATGCTGAAGTCAGACGATCACATGGAGCGCATTCGCCAGAAGTTGCTCGACGAGAGTGCAAGTATCAAAGCGTCTGAGACTGCAAAGAAGCAGCGACACCTCAAGAAGTTTGGAAAACAAGTTCAGGTTGAGAAGCTCAAGGAGAGGGAGAAGTCAAAGAAGGACCTTAATGACCGAGTCAAGGAGTTCAAGAAGAGTAGGGCTTACCCTTTCAAGGAACCATGTCAAGCATATACTGACTAGTCTTGCTGCAGAGCGCAAGGATGCACCTGGTGCAGACAGTCGAGACGACTTCGACATTGAAGCAGTCAACGAGATGTCTTCTACACGCGCACATAAACGAGCTCGCAATGCTTCCTACGGAGACAGCGGCAGGGGCGGCGGCCGACCTTCCAAGACACGAGAACAGCGAGACGCCAAATTTGGTCGACCCAAGACGAGCAGACGCCCGAAAGAGAATGACAGAGAGTCTGCGAATAATATCTTGGGCGCTGCTGGAAGAGGTGGGAGAGCTGCGATGTCTGGCAGAGGAGGAGGAAGAGGAGGTAGAGGTGGTGGAAGAGGAGGTGGTGGTGGTAGAGGAGGCAAGAGGCTCGGCAAGAGCAGAAGAAGTTAGAAAGCATTCCCGATCTATCTTGAACACGTTGCTTGTTGTGCCTCTGACGGCTTATAATCAGATTTCGCTTGATTGTCGGGACGGCCCACTTGAGCTGGCTGCTGCTGCAGCATTCATGACGCGCTATACCAGCTCCGAAGAACTTCGCTTCCCTGAAGCCATATCGACGAAGGAATAGCTTACGATGTGCGAGAGCGACTACTTGCTACAACAACTTGATCAGGCCGAAATGGTGTGCAGTCTAGCCATACTTTCTACTTCCTTAACTCCATTCTTGCCAGTTGCGCGAGACATCATGCAAAGAAAGGATCCCGTAAGAACGACTGGTACCCAGGCCTGTCTAGGCTCTTCAACGCCACTGCCTTGTCTGTTTCTATGTCGTTTATGAGTGCTTCCAAAGACGTATAGTTGTATTCTGGGCGAATATAACCAAGCATCGCTATCCGAAGTTCCTTGCCGTAGAAGTCGTCATGGAATTTGTGTAGGACGTGGACCTCCTACGAGCCATGAATAGACGTTAACCAGAGACTCTTCAAGACAGGCATGGTATGATGTTTTGCTCACAGCCGTACGCTTCTCGTTCTTGTAGTAAGGGTTCCAGCCAATGCTCATGACCATAGGCAGGACTTGGTTTGCTTTGCCAGCGTCTGATCCTAGACAGACACGCGCGTAACCGAAGTGCACGCCAGTCTCGAGTGCGTCTAAGTGGGGCGCGATAGCTTCTTCAGGCAAATTAGCTGTGATTTCGGGAGGCAGTTCGGCCAGGACAGTCAGCATGTTTTCCCAGATATTTCATGGCAAGCCCATGTCCATAGGATAGTCATATGCTGTCAAATGCACCTGTAGGACATCCGAGATCTTTGCTGCCACGCTTGAAGCCGTGCTGGACTTCGCCTTTCATGTAGATGGGATAGGGCGCTGCGACTTTTTCTGGCCCGCAGACGAGCGGCCTATCGAACCGTGGATCATGCTGCAGAGGTGTCGGCGGCGCTGCGACCATGCTGGCTTTTTGGCGACCTCGGGGAAAGCGTCAGAAGAGAAAGCCGTGACTTGTTTGCCCGAAACCGACTGGATCTTGTCAAGATTGAGTCGCAATATTCGACGTTACATCTACAGAGCAAGTCTCGTTACATCGCGCTAAGATGCCATGGAAAAGCTACCCAAAAGAGCTATGAAAGAACGCGAAAGGACCGGGCCTGATGAGCTTGCCGCATCTACAGCGACAAGGACAGACCTTATAACAGCTTCAAGCTTCATAATGACCGTGAAGTTGGCTCTGTATTCCGGTACTTGGCAGCCGAGCTCGTCTCATCGCCTTCGTCCAACGTCTTGTCCGACACCAAATACTCCAATGCGCTGACGAAAAGCGAATCGCTCCCTCAAAGTGATCCTGATCCTTCTGAATCAATTAGATTTCGTACTTAAGAAGCTATGCGACGCCTTTCGAGCCTCATCAAGCGCCGAGATAGTCGACAACCTGAAACGGGCCCGGCATCTGATACGCGGTCTCCGACTGACTCTCGAGACCCCTACACGAGGTCAAGCAGCGCAAGCTCTCGTGAAGCACCTCACAGCAACCCATTTCATGCGCCTGCAACCAACACAGCTGGCCGGACGGCCCAGACCGACAGGCTAGAAGCGGGTGTTCTTCCTGCCACGAGTCCACCGCCTTATCAGCCTGTGGCTTTTCACGAAGAACCTCAGTCGATGTCGCCGGCCAGCCCGAGTCGTACAAACATACCTACCGCAGCGAGATCTCGACTGTCATCGGATGTTCACGAAGATCAACAAGCTGAGTACGTGTCGAGTCTCATCTTTCAAGCGCTTGTCCCCTCATCTGACTCGATATCATTTAGGAATCCTCTTCGTGCGCTGGCTCGCTACGACGTAGTCTATCTTATTGACGAGTAAGTAAGCAGCAGCCAGCCAACCAGCTGCCGCAACCTGACCAAGGACGTTCATTGCCTTTATGTAGCTCCGGGAGCATGAAATCGCTCTGGCAAGAAGCTCGCAGTGCTCTGGTCGGTATAGTCGCGAAATCGATACTCTATGACAAAGACGGCATCGACATCTTCTTCCTGAATTCGGAACGGAATCTAGAAGGATGTACAAGTACACAAGCTGTCGAGCGCTTATTCGGCGATGTCAGGCCGAGAGGCAGCCACCCCACCGCTGTTCGATTAGACGAGATTCTTCGCCCGTATGTTGACAAGGTCGAAGACGCTAAAAGTGCTAGATCAACCCTTCCGAAACCTTTGGTGAGCATTGATTCGTCCTTCATTCAGTTTCCCGAGACCTGTCTAAATTCCTCCACAGGTAGTCATCGTAATTACAGACGGGAGAGCTGACGACCCGGATACATTGAAGGATATGTATGTATCTGCTCAATTTTCTTGATATCATCAGTAAAACGTCTGTCTGATCTCCACATGTCATCAAGTATTATCGAAATGGCCGGTAGACTGGATGTAGCGCGATTACCTCCCTTCCAGCTGGGTATCCAGTAAGTCCGGCGAGAGTCTCAACTGTAGCGAAACTCCCAAACGTCTCAACGTATCGCGCCAGATTCCTCCAGATTGGCGCGGATTTAGATGCCACCGCCTTTCTACGAGAACTGGACGATGATCTCAAATCCGAACATTCGGTCAGGGATATGGTCGATACTGTGGCTTACAAAGGCAGCCTCCATGCGGACTTCATCATGTGAGGCTTGACCTACAGAGGCACAACCCGCACGACCAGCTAATGTCGCTCTATCCCTGCGCAGGCAAAGCTTATTGGGCTCGATCAATCGAAGAGTGGATGCACAATCGCACTGAAATTGCGATAGCTGCTCTGACAATTGATTGGCCCATAATGTCGATATCTGACAGGGCAGCGGAACTTGCGGATGCTTGCGAATTGTAATTCTTCGCTGTCCTTGTTGTGAGTGTACCACATTCACTAGCAGCAGTCAGGTAAGCAAATGCGAGCGAAAGCGAGACACCTCTTCCTCTTTAGCGCTGAGACCTTGATCGGTTCATGGTCACGGCCAAACTCCGCTCGATGATATTCCAACCACCATAATCAGCTTCTTCCGCTGAGCACGTCTGCTTGTAGCTTCAGACACTCTTGTTCGGCTGGATAGCCGAGTTTCCGCAAGTCTGCCGGACAGTCGAACGGAGAAAGGGTAGAATTTTCTGAATGATTGGCATGGCTTGCTGCTCTTTCTCTCGCAGACTGTAGGCTGCCCACTCAATGACTTTCGTATTCGAAGTTGAGAAGCTCGAAGGTACGGTCAGGTCGGACTTTGAAAGAGGCTTGCTGACTAGGACCAGCATATAGAGACGGACATTCTCGAGCATGGCCGCTTCATAGCAAAGGCATACCAGGAAGGTACGTAAGCACGACTTCACCCAATTGTTGCTTGCTGACCGAGAATCAGATCCGATTGTACGTTTCTGGATGGGAACAGAGTACATAGAAGATACGGCAGCTTGGGATATCACGCATACCCAGGACATCAGGAAGGCATTGAAGATTGGCAGAATCTTCACGGCGCGTACAGCCGATGATGAACTAGTCGGTCTGGCTGTTACTTTCCTGCCGGGGAAAGACATGGGCGATATACCGAACGAGGACGAGGTAAAGAGAATAGAGGAAGCTTTACCGCCATCACAGAAGGGGTTTCGGGATGATGTGAGGGAACCTCATAGTATCTTTGGGGATTGAGCCAGCTATTGACAACTAAAGAGAGTTTACTCGCAAGCAGACGAAGCTATATGCCGACATCTACCTGTCAGACTTCAAGCGCGATAATCTGCACTTGTTCCATCTAGTCGTTCGAGAGGACTTTCGAGGGACGGGTGTCGGGACGAGCCTGTTCAGACGCCTTCTGGCAGAGGTGAACCGTCCTGCTTGAGGTTTTCCACGAGTAGCAGCAATGTTCTGACTGCAATAACAGGCCAAGTCCGCTGACCGTGAGCTGGTCTTCGATCCTTCCAAGCTGGCCAATGTGAGGGGTTGCCAGCTGGCTGAAGCCAAAATCAGGAACGAGAAGCTGAATTGATGATGTCCAGGTTCGCTTCTACGGGAAGCGAGGAGCATCCTTGAAGGGCAGCTTCCCCGTAGAGCATCCTCGATTTGGTGCTCTGCCAGTCATGTTCGCTCTATCGACTTCTGCTGGTAATTGATGGCGATCTTCAAGCTTATGATGCTCCATCACCGCTCGGCTTTCCGTAGAGCTTCCCTCCAGTAAGCGATTTCGCCTTGACTCCTAGGATGACTTGTCGGCGCATCCTGTGTTATATTTTCAGTTTCTTGTACGTCGAGTGTATTATCATTTGATACGACTCACCGTAAGCGTAGCGAGAATCTGTCCATACTGGTTCTTAGCATATGCTTGCGCTTTTGATGGGTCGTTCAAGCGTGAAGCTTGCGTGGTAATCAAACGCTGAGTTTCGCTTCTCAGGCGTAGCAAGCTAAAGCCACATCAGTGGTGTTCAAGGCATTTTGTACTTTGCTAATGTATGCTCACGAGTTGAATACCATGTCGTCTTCTTGATCCATGCTGAGAGCCACGATGCTCGCAAAAAAGCTTGCGTAGCGCTTGATGACCTGCCCAACTTATCAAAATCTCAGGCTTTATCTCAGATCGGACTTGCTTACAGCAGACACAACACTATCCTTGACTTGCGCTCGTCCAACGCCCAACATGCCAGCCATACCTCCGGACGAGCCATCTGACAGCTTCTTGACGCTATCAACATGATTACCGACCTCTTTCTGGAAGATAGGCCAAAGAAGCAGTCGCAGGCCGATGAGATAGGTTTCCATACTTTGCGTGGGACAGTTGCCAGTATTGTTGTCTCCGATGAGCTGTGCCATCAAGGTGTCGTTCAACCTGATCATGCTGAGAATAGACAGCGGGCTCGGTATGCTTTGAGTCAGAACTGTATTGACGAAGTTCTATGGACGAGGTAATTAGATGTAAATGTTGGACAATCACATAGAAACTCACCCTGGCATATTCAAGGCTCGGCTCGAACACTTGCTGCCAAATAACATCGACTGCATTATGTTTCGATCGTCCGCTTCTGCCCTGCTGCACAGACGCCCCTCCAAGGCTAGTATCACCCGATATGACACTGACACTATCGTCGTCGTGTATGCTGGAAAGCTGACTGGACGATGCGTTCGGAGCATTCCGATCTGCACTCAGCTTGCGCATGAATGTCAGATTCATCTTGTCTTGCATCAAAGAATATTCCAGATCGTTTGGGCGACCGAAGAAGGAGGATATAAACGCATACTCTGTTCTAGCATTGTCCGCTAGAACGAGCGATATAGAGCGAAAGAGCATTTCGGGTGGTGCTTTCTGCTCGATTGGCGTTAGCAAGGTACACTCACTACTGGATCCCTTCTTCGTACATAGGCTGGGTCGTCGGCCATGTAAGCCAAGACAACACCTGGATCTTGCTGCTCAGCTGCAATTGCTGCCTTGGTGTCCATGGAAGGTCGAGGTGTATCTGAAGAGGGCAGACTCGCCATATTCCGACGCGACAGTAGAGCTATATATTCAAGATAAGTGAGTCAGTGACCTTCCAGCAAGGAGCCACACGATGAAGGCCATACTTAAGGGATTCTCCTGATGCGTAGCAGAACCAATCGGCTCTTCTCTATAGTAGGATTTGGCTCTGATACGCTCAAGAGCTCTGACGTAGCGTCTGAAACCAGTCTCGTAGTACCACTGTGCGGTAGACACGTATGCTTTTTGAACTTCGTGAGCAGAGCGAGCTGCGTGTCTTTGTAAGAAGGCGTAGAAGGAGCGGTACTTTGTCAGGATAGACGACTGCAGCATAGCCAGATTCGGAGTAATGGACGTCCGATAAGGCGTGAAGAGATTGATGAGATAGGATCGCAATGCCGTCGTGACCTGGGAGCCGCCTTGTCAGTATCTAGCATCTTCCGATGATAAATATGGAAGATAATTCACTCTTATGCGAAGCTTCTCCACTACCTCATCTAAATCTTTCCGCACGTCTACTCTGGGCCCACCTCTCACAGCTACTAGGATTCTCTCGAGGTCCGCGACAGGCTGGAGCCATGCTTCGGAAGGTTCCGTCTGCATCAGAGTATCGATCAAAGCAGGTGACACAACGATGCTGCCGAGAAGAGGCGATAGTCCGTCACGCACGGCCTGCTTACAACGTCAGCTTACGATCCGAGGCTGACCAAGAGATGTACTCGCCTTTCTGTTCTCTAGTCTCGCCTCGATTACTTTGCTCCTGCCTTGCAAGTCCGAGATGTGTCCGGACACGGCGGACAAGTCGGTCTGGAAGGTAGATATGAACGCTTCGAGGGAGGTGAGAAGGGTTAGGCTTGACTGCATATGTATGAAGAAGTGTTACAGCGCGTCTCGTGCAAGCCCACGCGACACCCACGTCAAGCTGTTCATGGAGTTCCTTGTATTCTTTGGCTTTAGTCGCACCTGACGAGGGAAGGCGTCAGCGCTGGCATGAGGCACATCCAGCTGTGTTGGTTACGCTGAGCATCTTCAGCGCGGTCCTCTTCGTCCTTGGATCTGGCTGCGTCGGCTCTGGCTTGCCGAATGTCGCCCAAGGCAGCTGCTTCGCCAGCGACATCGATGAAGTCTGAGTCGCACGGTAGGATTCAGTACCATCGTGTCGAGGTATTGCGCTGGTTTCTACCCTTTGCGGCCAGCTGTACAATTGTCATCAGCGCTTGACCTCTTCCTTACTCTACCCTTTAAAAGAGTGTTTAAATCCAATTCAAAGGTCGCCTACACTCTGCTTATCCTCGTCTTCAAGTGGCCCTAACAGCGCGTCCAGCTGCGAACGCATCCCTTCAAGTCGGCTCTGCCGCAAGAACCGCTTCACGTGCCAGAGTCAAGTCAACAAAATCCTGGACCTTTACCTCTGCAGAAGGCGGCCATCTCTCTGATATTCTGACCTTCAAGCTCTCCCCCTCTTCCCCTGCTCTTCCTGCCCTTGATACTTGCAGTCGCCATGACTTCTGCGTATTCTGCCGACCAAATCACGCAATACCTAGAGCATGTCAATTTTTCTGGTGAACGCCCGGAGGTGCACGACTTCAAGTATCTCAGTGAACTCTTCGTACACCAGCTTGCAAGCTTTCCCTACGAGAATCTTGCGCTTCATTACAACCCGCGCCATGACAATAGCATAGATCCACAAGTGCTATTTGACAAGATGGTCACTCAGAAGCGTGGCAGAGGTGGTTATTGTATGGAAAATGCAGTCTTCTTCTGGAATATCCTCCTTGGGTTAGGCTTCAAATGCTATCTTAGCGGAGTGCGGATAAGAGCTCGGCCAGGTGGTGCACCGGTGGGAGGCTATATAGGATGGTAAGTAGCATCTAGCCCTATGCCTTACAGCTTTAACATATTTTCGCAATCTAGGAGACACTTGGTCATAATAGTCACGCTGGATGATGGCAGCACCTATGCTTGCGATGTTTCATTTGGCGGAGATGGACCCACGCAACCCCTTCTGCTAGAAGACGGGTACACGATATCCAACATCGGGTCTCAGGAAGTCCAGCTCAAGCACGACTTTGTCGACGAGCAAACATCGAGGCTTCCGCACCAGAAGCTGTGGATATACCAATACCGAAACGGCAAAGACAAACCTTGGCTGCCTTTCTATATCTTCGGAGAGTACGAGTTCTTCCCAATAGACTTTGAAGGCCTGAACTTCTCTGTCAGTCAAGACCCGAACAGCTTCCAGCGCTTCAGAATACTGGTGATCAAGTTCTTGAAGAAGGAAGACGAGACCAAGATATATGGCAAGCTTATGCTCGTAGATGGTACTCTCAAGATAAATAAAGGAGGGAAGACCGAAACATTGCAAGTCGCGCAAACAGAGGCAGAACGTATCGAAATATTAGAAAAATACTTTGGCATTACTCTGACGCAAGAGCAGCTTGATGGTATCAAAGGCTTTCAAACAGAGCTGCCCTTGAAAGAGGACTTTACGAATCGCAAGTGGTAGAACAGTCTTTATAGTAGTGATAGTACTGTAGTTAGAAATCGTTAGAGAGTTTACGAATGATGAAATGGTCACAACAGCAAATGCCGTCAGAAAGATTGCTGACTGATGAATGAGAGAACCGCATCGACATATGATCCCGCAACCGCAACACCGCGCGCATACAAGTGTGACATGCGCAAGGTGTACGAACAGCAAGCTGGATGGTTCATGTACGCGAAGAGATACCAAGATTCAGGTTCATTGCAGACAAATACTCAGTGCGACTTATAGACCTACATACAAAGCAGGGTAAAAAGCGAAGGAAAGACGGAGATAATCAGACTGGCGCGCAGGATCAAGCAGCTGTATTCTCTGTCCGCAGAAGGGAAGAAGCGCGATGGCCCTTGTGCGCGCCGCGTCATCACTGGATGAATGGAAGGGAAAGTGAAGGGGAGAGAACCATCGGGAGAGAGTAGTCCGAATTGAGTTACGAGCACCAATACTCCCTGCAAGAAGAGCTGATCCACCCGTGCCAGGAAGCTTTACGTCTACAGGTACGACTCTGGGCACATAGCACCGCTGATCCGCCTGCATACACGACCTACGAGCCTCGGCCAAGTGCGCGCCAAGGCTACCGCCGTGCTGATGGAACACTGGCTTCTCCACTCGACTTGCAGAGAATAAAGGTGACGCACCGCGTATTGCACTGAAGCTGAAAGAGCACGAAGCGAGCAGCGCTAGCCGCTAAGCCGTGGCTGCTCGAGCTCGCTCTCCAGCACATCTTCTTGACACCTTCTCAAACTCTGCTCGCACAGAAACCAGCTTACGACCCGCGCTCCCTGCATATCCCCTATAATGCTCTCGATCTCGGTGAGGAGACGTCTTGAAGCATTGTTACACTGCCGTCCGCTTTTCCCTAGCGCGGCTTGGGTACTCGCGGAAGCGACCTGACCAGGCTATGCGGCCCACTGGTCTCCGGCGAGACTTCTTGCGAAGAAGTGCAGTCTTCCTGAAAGATAGGGAGGAATGATATGCAAGGCGACTTGCGTCTTGTCGAGCATGTAAGGACGTTTCTTTGCGTATAGAGTATACCCATTTCTGGTGGTGCCCGCAGAGGGAATTGCCCTCTTGTCCCGCAAGGACGTGCTGACGAAGAATACACTCGGACCTTCCCGCATCCAAAAGAAAGCATGGTGCACCTATGCTGTGTGTGAGGATGCTCATCGCGGTCTTCCCCCAATGGTCGATAGTTTATACTGTCTCGAGGCATACCGTTCGAAGTTGTCGAAACAGCATTGTACGAGGCAGTGCCAGTGGACCGTTACCAATTCAAGTCTTTGTGCACTCGGTAGGTATGCCCTTTAGCGCGCGTCTGTTCGCCTTTAATGACTTCAACAGCGCCGTCCAAGATTTTCCATGATGGAGTTTCTCTGGAAAGAATCATCCCTTTGGCTGACTCATTCGTACAGCTTGCTCTGGTCCGAATCACGGAGTCGAGTTCGCCATTCGTGAAACCGTCCAGTCGACGACTGTGGGCTTAACCGAGACTTTGCGACTGCTGTCTGGCTTTCTGACCGTCTATTGCTTATCTAGCTTGATTTCTGGTAAGATACAGCCCTTTACGGGCTCTGCAAACTCGAAGCTGTCCGCCTCGAGTTGGTAGGAAACAGAGGGACGACGCGGTCGGTGCGCGAGGTCATCGAAATTTTGCGACCGGTCTTCGGATTCGAGAACGGCAAAGCAATGCTGATGGTGTGCTAAGGGATGCTGCCGTGACAGCTTGCGTGTATGATGAACGACTATTCCAGAGATTTTTGTATGTTTGGTCAACAACAAGCTTGCAAATCCATTCTCACTGCCAATGTGGTATCGCTTCATCCGGCATACTAATATGCTCATCTTTGCGAACTGCTTCCTCACGCGAATTGTCCCCATCTGCATCAGCCCTAGAGTCTTTATCCTCGGCATCATCCTCATTCTCTTGGATCCAGCTAAGCTGGTTCTTGTTTCGCCGTCCAGGCGTTTCTTCTAAGTCTCCTTGACTACCCAGAGACCGCCTCTTCTGCTCCTCTGCCCAACGTGCTGTAGTAGCAGGGCTATCGTCCGTCCCGTTGTTGATCCCGCTCAACACCACAGTGCTCGTGGAGAGATTGGTCCGCGACCTAGCCAAGGCATGGACAGGGTGATTTGGAGACCCAGAGGAAGCCGGTGATGCTATAGACAGAGGTGCCAGTACCGAGAAGATCTGCCCCTCTTCTTGACCCTTCGGCGGCCCATACACGTTGAAAGGATCCAGAATGGTCTGCACCATGCTTTCTATCATCGAATCCGAGGAGGCTTTTGTGACTATTCGATCTGCCGAGTCTATCTGTGACCGTACAACCAGGGCGACCTTGGTAGAGACCAGGTCCCATGTTTCCCGCTCGCCGGCAAGCACTTCATGGTAGCTATCAACGAGATGTCAGATATAAATTGAGCTTCAGAAACCGACTCACTAATCAGCTTTCACTCTGTCCAAATCGTCGACCTGACTCTGCAGCGTTTGCAGTGCTCTCCGAAATGCCGCGAGATCTAGTGTCAATAGACCGGTTAGAGCATGCACACGATGCGCACTATATCACGCACCTCTTTGCTTCTTCCGTCCGTGTCGCATGTTCTCAGCTTCTGTATCCCGGATCTTCTTGCTTTTGTCCTCAGTTTCCTTCTCATACATCATAGAACGATCTTGGACTTCGCTCTTGTAGTTGTCAAAGTTCTCCAGTAACGGGATCTCGAATGATTTGTAAAAGGTGTCGGACTATTCCGCTTTCAGCACGTCGCGCTTGGGACCAGACACTGTTGGCAACTCACCAGAAGTTGCTGCTGATTGCTCATGACATGGTG
Source organism: Erythrobasidium hasegawianum (assembly GCA_001972285.1). Lineage (NCBI taxonomy): Eukaryota > Fungi > Basidiomycota > Cystobasidiomycetes > Erythrobasidiales > Erythrobasidiaceae > Erythrobasidium > Erythrobasidium hasegawianum. The sequence continues at coordinate 158,168 of BCII01000015.1, read as the reverse complement.
CAGGCCAGCCGCTGCCATGAGTCTCTCCCCAGCTGCACTGCTCGCATATTGATTCTCGTTCAGAGTCAAGTCGGCTTGCTGGCCTTGAAGGGCATCGCCGTCATCTTCGTCGTTCTCTTCCGCTTCACCACCACCGTTTGTTCTGTAGGCAGTAGCATGGGAAGGTCCAGCTGCTGCATTGCGCGACTGAGTTGGCGCGTGCGCTGCGCCTTTCTGTCTTGCACAATCCTCGAGAGCGCTTGCAAAGTTGCTTGTAGCGCTCGCCAGCGCGAGCATTGCATTTCGGTACGCTTTCGCAGTCACAAGCAGCCGTTCGTATGTCTCCAAGGAGCCTAGAAGGTCGGACTTTGTGATTATCGTGTCTGGCCCGCGATGGGCTTGACCGAAATCCATCTTGCTGGCTCTCGTCGCCGTACTGGCGCTGGTCATAGCACTCCTCGTACTTCTCGTTGGACTCGGCGGTCGTGCAAGCTGGCCAACGCGCGTTGACGACGATGCTCCTGGTCCGCCTGCTGCTGGCATTGTTTGGGACCTCCGTTTCGACTGGGCGGTGGGCGTTGATGGCTCAGACGCCGTATCTGCTACGCTCGAACTACTGCGCGAACGAAGCGGCCATAATGCCATCTCAGCTGGCGATCCACTTGCAGAAGGTCTAAAGACGAAAGGTGTGGACTATCTTTACTTGGGCGGAACGTCGGATTTTCTCAGCAGTGCTAGAGGATCGCACAAATAATTCGATATTCCACTTCACTTACTCGCGACACTCACGCATCAGCCGCCTGTTTGCCGGTTTCTGCGAAAGGGCCCAGGATGTGCAGCCTTACCAGACATGAGCTCTGCCTAACTTCTATCTCTCCTCTTCTAATCCATTATACGCAGCTGGTATGCGCCCGTTCAAGAAGATACGACCTAGCCATTCTCCCCTAAGACAGCTGCTGGTCAGCGGTTTGCCTACCGATGTACAAGGTCACAAGCCAGATACGAAGATCTCTACTGTCAAGCTGCCGGACGGAAGAAGTATTCATACATTCAGGCTGAGCACTGCTTTTACGGGCTCGAAAGAGGCGATCGGCAGCGAGAAACAGCACGTCAAGTCGCCAATCGTTCTCATTCATGGCTTTGCAGCAGGATTGGGACTGTGGTTCCAGCTTCTTCCTTGTTTGGCGTTGACCGGAAGAGATGTGTACGCGCTGGACCTACCTGGAGTAGGCTCGAGCAGCGACATCGACCAAGACACCTTGCATAGCTTTTGTGGCCAGAGCAGGGGCAGCAAATGCACCAATGTGTGTTGCAACATGTTCTCATATGACCGATACTGACGAGCTGCCCGCATCTCCAAGGCCACGAAGTGGTACACATCGGCAATTGAGAGCTGGCTTCAAGTGATCGGCTTAGACAAGGTAGTGCTCATTGGTCATTCATTTGGTGAGCAAGAGCCAGACTTCCTTCATTTCGACACTGTCTGAGCTCTGAGCCATACTAGGGGCATACATCTCAGCTCACTATGCCAAAGCGCATCCTCAACGCGTAGATAAGCTAATCTTACTGTCTCCAGTAGGTCTTACCAGCTCGTCAGTCGAAGAGCCACACACGAAGGACGATCAAGCCCTCGTCGATGCAATAATTGGGTACATCTGGTGTAAATGGCAGATCACGCCATTGGCTCTTGCAAGGGCAGTTGGACCGGTTCTCTTACCTCGTCTTATCAAGGCGTTTGTCCAGAAGACTAACCTTTTCGCAACTGTCGAGCCCAACGATCGGAAAGCTCTTTGGAAATACATCTATTCTTTGGTGAGGGTCAAGAGCTCAATGGAGTATCTGTTGCCGCTCTGTATACGTAAGCCGCGCATCAGTGTTAAGCACCACGAGCGATTCGCTCATATAACCCTGGTACAGACGCCCGTGGAGACGCTGTGGACGAGCCTCTAGACCTCGAACTCTCACTTGATGTCCCTGGAGGTATCGTCATAGTAAGAGGAGGACAAGACTGGGCGACCCCACTCCCACCTAAGTTCTCCCAATCGGCTAAAATCAGTATGCTGAATCTGCCCGGAGCCTCGCACAGTATGCAAATTGATAATGCGAAAGAGCTGTTCAAAGCACTGCAAGACCATTTGTAACCGTCATTTTGATCTGCTGGTGGATGATTTGATGGTAATCTATTGCATTATGCCGGACAGCCCAACTAATTCATGCCAAAAAGCCCTAATCAGACGGAAAAGAGTATCTGCCTGAATTACAGCTTCTGGACGATGATCGCGCTTGCACCACCACCGCCATTGCATACTGCTGCGCAACCATAATCTCCAGACTTCTCGAGGCCGTGGACGAGAGAGACAACAATCCTGGATCCAGAGGATCCAATAGCGTGACCAAGGGCGACTGCGCCTCCGTTGACATTCACAGTAGTAGGGTCGATGCCCAGAACTTGCACAGTTGCAGGAACGACGATCGAGAATGCCTATGTGATTGCGATGTATTAGAACTTGATTTTCAGAGGGTTCAGAGTTCAGAGCAAGCCTTGCTTACCTCGTTGACCTCCCATCGCGCGATATCGGATGCTTGCAGACCAGCCTTTTTCAGAGCGTTGGGAATAGCCTTAAGCGCAGGAGCTACGGGGAAGTCGATTGGTGCAACAGCACCGTCCGCGAAGGCTGACAGTGAAAACGATCAGAGGACAATCTCCTTTGGCAGCTGCTGCAATGACTCGCCGATAATTCTAGCCAGAGGCTTGGCACCGAGCTCCTCGGCCTTTTCTTTGCTCATCAAGACGACAGCTGAAGCACCGTCGTTGATGTTTGATGCATTTGCAGCAGTGATGGTTCCTGATCCATCTCTTACGAAGACCGGGTTCAACGACTTGACTTTGTCGTATTTGATGTTCTTGTACTCCTCATCTTCCGAGATCTTGATGGTCGCCTTTCGGTCTGGGATCTCTACTGTAGCAATCTCCTTTGCAAACAGGCCCTTTGACCAAGCTTCTGCAGCCTTCTTGTAAGAGTTGATGGCGAACTCGTCTTGATCTTCACGCGTGATCTTGTAGTCTTTCGCGACCTTCTCGGCGCAGTTGCCCATAGGCACTTTGTTGTATACGTCGTGAAGACCGTCGTGGGCGATGATATCGAGAGCGGTCTGGTTGCCGAAGCCAGCGTTTCTTGGGAAGGCGTATCTGCGCACAGAAGCGATCAGAGAGGTCGTCCATAAATTACTGAGATAGTGGACACACGGTGCATTGCTCATGCTCTCCATGCCTCCGGCGACTGCGACATCTCGGTCGCCTGTCTGGATACCCTGACTTGCAAGCATAATGGCTTTCATACCTGAAGCGCAGACCTGTTGCGAAGTGTTCAGATCATTGCATATCCTAAACATCGCCGAGAACTGACCTTGTTGATTGTGGTTGCTTCGGTATCGTGACCCAAACCAGCCTTTATGACAGCTTGTCTAGCTGGGCTTTGGCCGACTGCAGCTTGCAGGACGTTGCCCATGTATACATCCTGGACTGATGCTGGATCTATGCCTGCGCTTGCGACTGCTGCTTTGATAGCAACAGCTCCGAGCTCTGGCGCCGTGAGTTTTTTGAGAACGCCATTGAATGATCCGACGGGTGTTCGTTGCTAGTAATAGGACGCATCAAGAGCCTCAGTACTGTTATTCGGCGTGTAGGTGCTTGCATTTTGCGCTGAAGGCTGTCTAGATTTTGCTTGAATGGTTCGAGCCGCGAGACCCTAGAGCACTCATTGTATGCGCCGTGCTTGCAGTCGAGAGCCAGGAGATGTGGCGAATGTGACTTTGAAATAAGGTATCACAACTCACTGCGCCGACGATTACGACCTCCCTGAGACCTGAGGATGCTGCTGAATGTGCCTGTAGGGTCGTTCAAAAAGTGTTGAACAGCCAGCAGAAAGGTATACATCAGCTTAACACTCTTGCTTGCTCTGTAAGGATATGTAGTCGCCCATTTACCATTGCTTTTTGCGAAGTTGAAGCGGTCAAGTGAGTGCCGAGAGAGGAGAGCCGTCGCTGGGCAGCAAGGCGGAGCATGTACGGCGACTGGGAAGGACTGGTCGTTGGATCTGCCAGACTTCTGACTTTTGCAAGTAGTAGTCACCTCGAAGAATTGCTCGAGCCGACTTCTGGTTCAGATCTGATAACCGGAAACCTCGGCACTCCACATCCCGGTGGGAGATGATTCGACAACATGCAAAAGATCCTTCGTCGTCGCCGTATGCCTCTGTTTTGCGCGAGACATATGGACAATGCAGCGGCGAGCCGGATGGCCAGACATCTATTGCAGGGCAGCTTCATGCTCTCAAGGCTGCTGAAAACACACGCGAACAGCGACGCGTTCTTCAAGATGTACCACCTCAGTCCATACGCTCTTAGCTGATTCCCTTTCTTTAGAAAATGGACCAACCGTCACGGCTGTGCTTTTTGTCGTGTCGGCAGCTGGGGCCTGAAATTTTCGCTGTAGCTTTCGACGCATCTTGTCTCTGCTTCCATTGCATCGAAAGCGCTTAACACCAAGCCTCCTGTTCCGACCCAGAGCCGAACGAGTCTCCACATCATGTCAACAGCAATCCAGCAGAACCAGCGTCCAGGCAGCGTCAGGAGCGTCTCCGTGGGCAGCGTCCGTGCGGCTCATCGCTGTCCACCCTCGACAACCACCGCGGGTAATGCCGGCTTCGACGGGCCTCGTCCAGTCAGAAACCTCCCTGCCGATCCGAAGCCAAAGAAAGTTGCTGTACCAAAGAAAGCTCAGAGACCTCGAAGAACCATTGGGGACATCGCCAAAGACAATTGTGCCAAGTGCGGACTAGCGTACTCGACCGTAGCGGGCACCGGCACTGAGGTCGTAGCTTGCGCAAGCGGCATCACTTGTGGCCTAGCAGGCGCGGCCTGTGGCTTGATCAGCTGCGAACCACCTCGCGAAACGGCGCGTCATTTCACAGCTTCTGGATTGTACGGCGTAAAGAAGGCTTCGAAGCCTGTCAGCTTCATGCTCTGCACGCCATGCATCGGCGACAGATCTATCGACAGGTTGAGGGACAGCGATCTCATGTCGGATAAGACTGCGAAGAAGTGGGACTCGTACATTCACCCCTGGAGAGCCGCAAAGGAAAAGCTCAGAGAGGGTCGAAGTTATTCGTAACCCAAGGCCATCAGATGTTTTGGATGTAGTTCCGTTATTAAAATCGCTGGTTATCTAGCAATCTATCGCTTCTCACTCGATGGCCTGCTTGCTATGCTAACAGTAAACGTGCCAAAAGGCTTCTGTCGCTGTTAGAAACATGGGTTTGGATCCTACATCCTGCCAGCACCTGGAGTAGGATTCCTCGCGACTGCATGTCTTGAGGCATAGAGTGTACCAGCAGGATCTGAGGGATACCGATTGTGTGCTTGGCTTGCTTCCGCCCAAATGAAGATCCTCGCAATAGCCTTGATAGGTATGTCTCGTAGCAGACTGCATAAAGATGGATCCTAGACCTCAATGGACTCTGGCTTGTTCTCTTGCAGGGCGACACAATCAACCGCTCTTCGTGCGGTCGTACTCGACACCGCGTCTCACAGCGGAAGAAGAGCTCAAATGGTACTTCGCAGCGCATACGAGCTTGGATGTCTTTGAAGAACGAGGTGCTTGACAAGGCGATGGCTGCTATTCGCGAGCGGTTGACCAGGACTGACAGCTGGGACGTGACTTGCACAGAAGCTGCCGGCGTCAAGCAGAACGAACACTATGCTGGACTGTTGCAAGTAATGGACGACTACGCAGTGTACGTCGCCAGTCATCCGACCCGACAAGGTCAAGATCTGAAGATGGTCTATGCCCGACAGCTATGGATACCAAAGCAGCACTCGCACCAAATTCGTGCTCATTCTAAGCTTGACGGAAGAGTCTGTCAAAGATAATGATATCAAGACTGTATGTCCATTATGCTTTAGCTTTGCGACTGGACAGGCAATCTGATAAGCGATGTCATTCTCCAAACTAGATCTTCCGAGCTATACATAATGCCTACATTGGCTATCTTGCGAATCCATTCTGTAAAGCTGTGAACGAGCAGCCCGACTATGTAGCCCCTCCGATACGAAGCCTCAAGTTTGAAAAGAAGCTCGAAGATATAGCTCAAGCCCAGAATGCCGAGTAATGCGGAGTCACAGTACTCATACAAGATCGCTATCTAGACGTAGAATCGCCAATTAAGCTGGCGAAGAGCCTGTCAGACAATGTCAGGTCCGGCCAGCACAGCTGCTGTAAAGCCGTAAGTCGACATCTTCTCATGCCATTTTCTTCTGTTGCTCGCCCTTCTATTGACGTGCCTCCCCAAGATTCATGGAGTGCCACGACAGATACGGGGCGTAGATTTTTCTCGCTTCGCTACTCTCCGCATCATTCACTCGCTTGCCCAGCCAGCTGATTATGTATTCCTGAAGTTTTCTATAAGACGTCACACAGCGCTTCAGTCAGGAAAGGTGCATTGGCCGTGGAAGATCTGACCTCGCGAAACTTTCCAATGCCTTGTTGACGCACTAGAATACATGTAGTGGCTACACGATAGATGAAAGCAACAGTCAATTTCTGTCGTACATACCCAATCGACCCTAGAGATACTTAATCGGCCCTAATGGCCCTCCCGCTATGCAATGCTAGTTCGTACGCCTAAATCCTCTCGAACGCTGGTGTCCGCTTGTTCGTTCGCCTTGGCCGGTAGAGGTATTGACACTAGGTCTGTATCGAAAAGTTCGATAAACTGCAGAGACCATTCAGCCTCATGAAGAGACAAGGCCATTAAAGTTCCCTCGCTGACCTGTTCATTCGCGAGTCGCACACGGGATCCAGCATGCCGCCGATACTCTTCGAAAATACTGGCAATGTTCCAGCGTTGTAGCTTCCGAAGGCATCCGATCACGGTGCCTGTCCTATGTCGCCCAAGATTGCACATCACCATGAGCGGGTACCCTTCCGGCCGCAAGAGCAGCTCTCTGTATATGATGTCGGTCAGCCATGCTCTCAGCGTGAGCGGCGCACGCTTACAGGGACTTCAAGACCATCTCTTCGGCAATAGGATCCCAGGCATTTGAAGCTTGCGGGAAACCTAGATGTCGCAAACTAATGTTACGTTCATCCAGGAAAAATTGACTATATATTGCGGAAATGTCAGCGATGATATACAACGGGCCTGGCAATAGCCTTACAATTCTGCCTCCGGTGGTTCAGGAGCGAGCCAGAGTAACGTCCGAAGATGCAACCTTTGCAGGAAAGGATAATTAATCGTCGAAGGCTGACCCTGCAGGTGTTCATCTCGATTTTCAACTTTTCGGCCCGGTCAAGGATTTCGTCGATAAGGGACTAACAGATCTGTAAAGGCCATCTTCGACTATCGCAAAGTTCTCCGGTGGTATAATGACGTGTGCTTTTGTGAATCTGCTTTGTTTCTGAAGTTGGGTCTGGCGTCTCGATTCCAGCAGAGCTGCTGCACCTTTATCTTGCGTCCCTTCTGGTTCCGCGTCCGACTCGGCTTTGCTAGCATCCACATGCTTCTTCTTGCCTAAGCTCGCTCGCGGCACATCGGGAAGGTCGAGATCTTGCTTGTCATCCATTCGCTTGTCGTTTCGCCTATCAAGGCTCCCGGTCCCGCTGCTGCTACCTTCGAAGACGGACCATCCAGCCATTGTTTCTTGCTGTCAGTAGCGTTGCCTATAGGATATGGCAATTCTAGGAATAGGAATCGATATTCTTCAGTCAACGAGGCTGCTTGGACAGATAGGCCAGAGACGGCGACGAGGCCTCGACAGATTGGCAGCCAGAATCCTCGCACAGCAAGAACTTGATGAATATGCGCAATTGGAGCACGCAGACGAAGCAGAAGCCAAGCAGGTCAGGTATCTCGCTTTAAGGTAGGTTCGGTGCCAAAAGAGGCTCAAAGAATGTAAGCAAAGCTGATACAGGAGCGCAGATGGACGGCAAAAGAAGCTGCATACAAAGCATTGTATCCCTCATACAAGACTAGCTGGAAAGACCTCCAGGTCGTGAAGCCCAATTCCGACAGAAAGCCAGAGCTTCGAGGTCTGTTCCCGCAAGCCGAGCGCGTCAAGATGCATCTCAGCGCCTCTCATGATGGCGACTTTATCACCAGTGTTGTGCTCGCGGAGCATGTCGATTGACAACTTGCCGATCTACCTTGCAAGGCCAAGCACGTCGAAGGATCTTTCAGTTTCGTCAAGTCCCTGAAGAAATTGTGTTCTCCATTGCACTATCGTCTCTGGACTTCGACTATCAGACCTCCCGAGGCGAACTCGCGCCTACATGGCTGAACCTACGGCGGGGCATGAGTCGCATGGACAACCCAGAGCCTGTTACGCATTGATATATCATCCTCTGGACTGTCTGGGTATGCCCTGCAAACGCGGCCCTGAAATTAGCCAAGGTAGCCGACCTCACAGGTGAGGGCCAGCCGTTGGCGAAATCACTTTATTATGGACAACGACGGTCACTCACAGGAGAACGGCACTTACGAAAGCGGCGGAGGGTTGAGGGCGCCACGGCATACTTTGGCTTACATGTCTGTCATTAGGGTATGATGGACGTCGAATGCATCGCTGCGCCTCTTCGGTCGGCCATCGATAGCGTATCCTGCTACTGTCTACATACTCCAGAGCGCGTGAAAGGAGGGCACAAACATCGTCATAGCAGTCGCCAACCTTGGCGAGTAGAGGTTTCAACGTCATCTCGCATTCATTCCTGTATCAAATATGAATATCAATGTAAACTATTTGTCGAATGTTAATATGCTGTTTCAAAGCTTGTATTGCATATGTTCCTTGATTGAGGTTGCCTCTTAACGTCCTGTCAAATTGTCAATGATGGCATAAAGCGAAAGCGAGACAAGCTGTCGAGCGAGCTTAGCACCCAAATACAACGGAATTAGACAGCTACGAGTACAACTGGGAAGCCTGGCTACCAGCGCAGCTTAATTGTCATCGACCTTTTCAACATCGCCGAAAACGGAACATCGGTTACAAGTCCTCAGCATTCAGCGGCCTAGTTGTATATGCAGCTTGAGTCGACGACTGCCAGATCATGGACGACTCTCAGGCGCTGTCCCTTGTGAAAGGCCGTGGTGATCCTTCGGCGTACCAGCTGGCTCAGACAACAGCAAGTACCAGTGCAGGACCCAGCAATGCCTCAGCTGCAGCAATGCGCAATGTGCCTGCCTTTCTCAACAAGCTATTCAAGTGCGCGGTCTCTGGGAAGACAGTCAGTGTCATTTGCTGATTCCAGGTCTGCTTGCTTCAAAAACAGTATGGTCAACGATCCTTCCACAGACGACATGATTAGGTGGACAGAAGACGGTACATCCTTCACAGTACCGTCCTCTGAAAAGTTTGGCAAGGAAATGCTCCCTCGCTTCTTCAAGCATTCAAACTTTGGATCTTTCGTTCGCCAACTCAACATGTACGGCTTCCATAAGGTACCACATCTACAACAAGGAGTCTTGAAGCACGACGAAGGAGAAAAGGAGAAAGCTGAGATTCTCGAGTTCCGTAATGATTGTAAGATCAGGGCCTCTCTTGGCCATAGCGTAGTCTAGCTGACATGAGTCTGTTAAATCCAAAGATTTTCAAAGAGACTCGCCGGACCTATTATATCTGATACAACGCAAGAAGGGCTCGGTTCCTGCTGGGCTGCCGCGCGATGATTCAGAAGGACCAGCGGAAGGCAGAACAGCAGGATCGTCGACAGTCGCCAGTACGAGCAAGAATCAGTCCCTCAGCAAGTATCAAGGCGACGTTACTCAACTATTGAACGAAGTCGCCGCTATCAAGCGTCATCAAACCCTTTTATCGACAGAACTGCGGGAACTGCAGAAATCAAATAGTCAATTATGGCAGGAAAATCTACAACATAAAGCAAGGCATGACAGGAATCAGGACATGATCGACAAGATATTGAAATTCCTGGCGGGCGTCTTTGGTGGAAGAGCTTTGAATGAAGGGACAGGATTCACGAGTGGAAATATTGCAGCGGCAGACTCTATGAGCGGACTGGGTCTCAACAGCTATTCTCAGAACTCCCAGAATATAGGGCAAAGCCGACAACAAGACAGCACGAGCGGGAAGGTTCAAGAGCAAAGTGCTTCACCGTCAGATTCGTATGCAATGGTGAACGTTCCCAGGAAGAGAAGGAGGTTATTACTGGAATCTCCGGATAAATCGGCTGCAGGCCAATCAGCCAGAAGCAATGCTGGTTCTGCACAACCTGCCATTTCGAGTCAGTTTGAGGAGATAGCATCGGATGAGGATATTCCGGTCTTCGAAGAGCTGAATGGCTCAACCGGCACCCAATCTGCGGAAAACTCGCCTGCCCAGCCTGCCTTGTCCTCTTTTGGTGCTATTCAGCCGCTCGAACAGCAACAACAAGGAGCAACGAAATCTCAACCCTCGACCTTGCCCATGGATGATTTGACAGACATCGATTGGCCAGCTATGAACGCCTTGTTCAACGCTCCTGGCACGGATGCGAGCGGTAGCAACAGCAATCCTAACAATCTCTATGACTATACCAACCCTTCCTTCTATAATTCATTCTCGAACTCTTTACCTTCCCAATCTGATTCCTCCTCTTCCAATTTACCTCTGTTCTCTCCTAACACGCTGGCGAACGCACAAGCTATTATCGACAGTCAAGCATTGACTAAATACAATGGAGGAGTCCCGTCTTCCGGGAATTCCAATGCACTTCCTCCTACATCGGTACACGAACAGCATCTCAAGACGCGACTGGATACGCTAGGCGAACAGCTGGACAAGCTCGTCGCGCAGTTACCGCCGAGCTTCGACTTCAGCGCCCAGCAGCAGCCTAGCAATCAGCAGAACGGAAGCAACAATAACATGGAGAATCCAGACGATTTCGACTTCTCACAATATCGTAAGTCAGGCAGCTCCTCAGAAATGCGCTATCAACTGATTTGTATGTTTCGAAGTGGACAACCTTAATGACACACCTGGACCAGACGAAGCCAACATGTTCGACAACTCCCAAGATCCTTCGGATCCTCTGGCAGCATACCTTGATCCCGCCTTGACCGGCAATGGAACTGGTGCAGAGAAGAGTAGCTCCGTCTCTGCACTACCGACAGCGTCCGACCAAGTAACACAAATTACGGGCACGACAATCGGTGATCAAACAAGCGATCCCGTACTGGTTAAGCAGGAACCTTCACCCGTTTCGCCAACTCAGACAGGCAAGCCTATCAAGTCTGCAAAGACAGCCGGGAAACAGCCGATGAAGAGTACCGGAGGCCGAGGCCAGAAACGACTGAACGATAATATTTCAGATAGTCCTGCCAACGGAACTGGGAGAGGGACGAGATCTACTAGAGCTCGGCTAGGCACGTAGTCGGCTACACGATCTTCTGAGCAATCCCTTATGCTACGTAGCTATATAGCGCACTCTGCTTGTTGTAGCTATTAGTCGCGATAAGCTTTGTAGCCATTTAGAAAGTACAATCCACAGCTCTGCGTTGCAGAAGGAGTGCTCCATATTCTCACTCTTCCAAAGCAGCTGCCGTAATGCTGCTGCCAGACTTGCATCCAGCCTTGCCCATGAAGATGAAGTGTCACAGCTCGCCCTTACGCCATCTCTTATAAACGTTGCGAAAGGCTAAGTTATTAAGAAACTTTCTCTCATCACATAAAGTAAGGTCAACAGCTTTTCTATATTCGACAGCAACGGTCGCTGACAGGTTATGTCTGTCGGACGTCATTAGGGTCATCATGTCGTCGGATACCAAACATGCAGAGGAGCAGAGCGCAAATCCGGAAAGAGAGTGGAAGCATCCTGAGGGACCTCACGCTGGATTGACGGATCAGATGCCCAACGCACCTCAGTCCGGGATCGCCAAAGCCGCAAGCACTTCAGACACAAGCGCTGGAATCGTCGCCGAGCCTGGCATCGAGGACCTCAAGCAGAAGAACGCCTACGAGAACGTACACAGCTTGTAGGACACTGTGATAAGGTAAGCAGGGCATGTACTGGGGGATCGGTCCCGATCAAGGTGCTGATAGTGATTACATCTTCAGTAGCAGGAATAATGTAGCAACAACATGCACTACTACCGAATATTACTACTAGTTACTATCATCTCACAGTCCCCGCGGCGCTTTGTAGACATCGCTGTTCTCCCGCAAACTGAAGTATAACCCTGGCGGATGATGGCGCTTCTGCAGCGGACGCAGGCCAAACCATGCCTTTATGCCCTCGCTTGCTCTTGCAAAAGCCAGCTTGACGGCTCTTCCACCTGTCTGCCCCGTCAACCTCTGCTTTTCGTCGTAGATCTCTTCGAAGAGGAAATGATGCCGACTCCGAACAAGGCTTTCATCGTGATCAGTCCCAGGCCCACTATCATATGTCACGACTGTATTTCGACCAAAGGAGTCTTGCGGATCGAAGGCTTTTAGCGTGCCAAGTTCGTGGAAGTCGACATCATGTCTGTGATTACCGACTTTGACAGGAATGCCGCCACGAGTGCCCTCGAAGATCATTTCGTCAAGATAGGAGTATATTCGGCTATACATGCAAAAATTAGCGATGCTACCAAGTGCGTGCGAGTTGGCTTACTTCAGGACACCATGCGTAAAGAACCCTTTCCTGCCATTATCCTTCCATAAGCCCCTTTCATTGAGGAAATCCTGAAAGCCAAGCCGTGGCATTGGCCTGTAGCAGATGCTGGATCTGTAAGCTGGTGAGAAGTCGGAAGGGTGCTGATCGAGCTCCGCTATAGTCTCGTGATTCCGCCGCCAGATATCGTCCATCAGAACATACCACCATTGGCACAGTCTTTCCCTGTTGACCGCTCGCATGCGCTCCTGCATGTAGTGTAGGCCAGCGGGATGGTTGGCCAGCATGCCTCGCACGCTGAGTGCACTCTCGTCCGCTAAAGCTATGCTCAAAGCATTGTCGTCTAGCATGTCGTTTCCATAGACATCGACTAGGAAATTGTAGGAGAGCGTGTCGACTTTCAAGGCCGCTTCGTTTACAAAATGAGCGCGATGCGCTTCGAGAGTGTCCTTAATCTGCTCTTGCGCTATCTCTAAGGCCGAACGATTAAGTTGAAAGAACTTGGCGAGTGTATTTGTGAGCTGGAAATCGGGGGCAATACCAAATTCATGACCTGGTAGACGAAGACGGATACCTTGTTTGCGAGTACCATCCGGCCTCATCTGCCGTCCGTCGTGGTATTCGAGGTGTACATTGAAGCCAGAATTGTAGCTGAAGAGCAAAGAGATCAGCTAATCACCCTGCCGAACCCGTATCGACTTACTTGTATCCGCGCCAAGTAAATCCCGAATTGCGCTCGATGGCCAATACACCCCACTGATGTATGACTGGCGCATCGATAGCTGTGCGTCTCGAAAAGAGGTCCTTCCATGCCTTCCCGACATCTTGGTGAGCTTGATGAGGCCATTCACAGCGCTTGCCCTCCAGAGCACGTAAGGCCAGTCGTACTCGCCTAGCATTCCTTACTTCCGACCACTCATTTTGGTTCACAAACTCGACGATGTCGCTCTCGTTTGTGAGTGTCACCGTCGTGTTTGTCACATCGTAGCGGAAGATTACAGTGAAGGGAAAAGGCAAGACAGTAGCCCGGCCAAAGTAGCTTTCCAACGCAGTCGATTGGCTAGACGTGGGGCGCCAGTAGCAGTCTGGGCCATGAAAGCTTTGCAAGATGCGTTCATGGATATACTGGATGTGTGAAGGCTTCTTGGTTCCAGTCCGTTTTTGCTGGTCTGCCGCAGCTACGTATCGTTGCAGGCCAACTTCTCGCAGAATCTTCAGATTCTCAACATGTCTCTCGCCTTGGGTCCCTTGGAAAGCCAGAAGATACGGGGGCCCTTCATCATCTTCATCGGTATTCGAGACCGCAGCCGTGCCAAAGTAGAGCGGGTCCTTCGACTTTATGCGATATTCAGGTTCCGCTAATAGGAGAGTGCTGATTGTTTCTTGCTGTATCCTGCGCGCGATATGTTTGGCTATATCCAGATTTGGCGAGAAAATGTCGATCGAGAAATCGAGCCTTTTCTGCCATTTCTTGACTAGCTTTTGAGCATAGTCTGTGTTGATGAGAGCGAAGTATCCGTTCGCAACGAATGAGATGGCGGTAATCGAGACGAGAAGCCAGCCCGAATATGCTCCTTTTCCAGGTAGCTCTAGAGCCGCTGCCAGACCGAGCACAGCGATGACGACATATGCTATGCGCGAGCACCAGTCTGGAATGTCTGTATCAGCAATGAAATTTATGTGTCGACCAATAGATTTCTACGGACCAGAATTGTTGGACATCCTGTCTGCGAATGGACGCGCGTAAATCTGCAGGACCATCCAGCAGAACATGAATCCGAGCTATATCACAAGATCTTTAGTATACAGCGCCATCTCCGCGCCATCATCGACTTACCAGCGTTGATTGCCGGATTATATCCAAGCTGGAGCGCGACTTTGATCGGAACAGACAATTATCCTGCAAACTGACATCAGCCATAGTAAACAAAACATACAGTGTTCGGAACAGTACAGACCTTGGTGAGGAGTGTCACTGCCAGCACGTTGACCAGTTTGAGAGCCATGTAAGCGCTCTTGAAGCCAGCCCATTCGCGTCTATACTCTGTCGCATTTGGGTCAGCTCCTTTAATATTGGAGCATCTGGTACGTCACTGCTCATTGCCGCTCACCATTGTAGACAAATGCGAAGGGCGACCTATCCTTCTCCAGGAGCCTTCTATATTCTGCTTTCAGATCCTTCCTCTTCTCTCCCAACTCCGTATAGGGGTCTACTTTCGGGACCTCCTCCTTGACGACCTTCCACAATCTAATCGGAAACCAGACCGTCACGATTACGAACGTAAGACCCGCGACAATAAGTATCGGGATAGTCCAGTTGAACCCTGCTTTCCGCATTGTAGTCTTGTAGCAAAAGTTCAGAGGGTCATAATACTGATCGTGATTGTCGAAAGGAGACGGTGTAGGGTTATCGCTGGCCAAGTAGTAGTTTTCGACAGCCCAATAATCGCTCGTCCAGACTAGTGCGCCGATACTGATCTTCGAAAGAGGGACATAGAGTGAGCTGATCAGAAAGATGATCGATATCCGATATGCTCTCGATCTTCGTATCCGAGTAGGCAGGCCAAGTTGTTTCTGTTTGTAGATCTCTTCGATGTCTAAACCCTCGCCTTTTTCATCTTGTTTTGTGCTGTATTTCCGACTGAACCCAATCCCGCCGGCCATTATCTTGAATTCCCAGCATGCGATAAGAGCGACAAGCGTGAAAAGCCACAGCCAAAGAATAGCTTTTCCGAAAGCAGAGACGAAATCCAACCCAAGTATGCTGGGTATGAGTGCCAGTATGACTTTCTTAGCTGTTGTATGCTGTTCCGGCGACTCTTGAGTGAGCTGAGAAGTGGATACCAAGCGAGGAACACCAGGCAGAGCATATCCTACGCCCATGCCTATGATCTGCATCAAGTCTCTGAAAGCTTCTACTTTGATGAGGGAAGCGGCAGCTGAAGATCCTTCTGCACCGAGAACGGCATTGATGCCTGTACTGAGCAGGCTGTTGAGACTGATTATAGGAGCTTTGCGCGAGCGGTTCTCCTTCAGGTCCGTCACTGTCAATTGAGGGGGTATGCGATGCATAGGCGGGAAGATCAAGCTTCTTTCGACCCGCTTGATGCTTTGCTTAGATGATGTACCGTGTGGCTCCTTCTCTTCAGAGTCGTTCCCAGTGGCTGCGTATCTCCCTTTACTACCTCCGAACAACCTCTTTAATCTCGTGAAGAAGTTACCCTCTCCTTCGTCCGCTTCTCGGAGCCATTCCTCCCATCCTATCCTCTCTTCTTTCCCGAGAACAGTCTCAGGCTCCGCAAAGCTGACTTTGGGCAGGTCTTCAATGTATCTATCCAGTAAAGGAAGCTGTAGGGGCTTTGCTGTGGGAAGGAAGACGTTGTAGGCTGGAATATCGGTTGTCATTGCGCTGATTGCGCCGAAGCTGTTTGAGGCCGGCATTGAGGGTCGAGTATCAGAGGTAGGTACGTCCTTCTCATCGCAGTCTGGATCCTTGTCTGACGAAGTAAAGCTGCTGTCTTCAGCGAACTTCTTGCTGATCTCCTTCGCAATGATCGGCGAGTCTACCAGGGTTTTCGCCGAGCTGAAAGAGTGCTGTAGGTCTGTGTATGGCACATCATCAGCTGCGCTAGAAGGTGTAAGAGGTGTACGACCTACACTCAGCTGGCGGCGACGGCTTCGTGGTCTTCTCATTGTTTGGCACGTGCTTGAATCGGTCGCGAATGGGTGCTGGACGTCGTCCTTCGTTCACAGAAGCAGGCCGCGTACTATCTAGCTTGTCTACGACAGCTTGTGCAGCGTCTGCGCTTTTAACATTGGTTGCATGTAGCGGTGACGCCTGAGGCCGGAGCGGTTTCAGGGTTTGCGGTTTCCATGCTGCCTTGGGTATACTGGGTTTTTCTTGCGTAGCCTGGAGTGCATTCCCTTGGACTGCTGTGCTGTCTGAGCATTCTGCGACTGTGTTGAGGCTAAATGACCTTGGGACCACCACTTTACGCGGCGGTGTCTGCGTAGGCGCAGCTGGTGCTGGCGTAGGGAGCGACACTCTTCTTTCTGGGACATGGCGACTTGGTGCTTTATGGCTTGACGGTGTCGATGAACCCGGAGCTGGCGCCTGTCGCTCCTCAAACAGCCGGACCAGACTTGCGACTTTCTCTGGCTGTTTGGGGGCCATGTTGTAGGCTTAGTGGTTGTAGAATCAGCGTGTTCTCATTGTCAGGAGTGTCAGTATCAGCGCAAAGCCAAAGGAACTCCGACGAATTGCTCGCTCGGCCCCCCTAGAGCTGGCCGTTGAAGGAACTGGGACTGGCATGACATCGCTGGGACACTGTAGGGTAGGCTGTATAAGGAAGAGTGTTACATCCTGTGGTTAATCGTGTTAATCAGGTATAAAAGACCTGTAAGGAAAGCTGTAAAGGAAAAGAGACTTCTTCTTCTTGGCAGGCTGTGCAGATTCAAAGGTTATCTTGAAACTGAATAGACCTTAGCACATTCGACATCTTAAAGCACAGTAGAGTCGTAATCTCATCGAAAGCATATGCCTTCGCTGACCCTTCGCCCGCAGGAATCATCCATCAGTCATGCCCGTACCTCGTCAGCAGCTCCTTCTGCTCGCTGGCCTCTCCCTCGTCGGGCGCAGTTACGCCTATTCATGCTACTACGATGTCTGTTGGTTCTCCTCAGTCCCTTGAAGCTGGCTGTAGCCTTGCGCCGCATCGTCATCGGCCAGGCATATGCACTCCTGCTGCGCCAGATCTCATCCGCAGACTGACTGACGTTGTCTTAATACTATTCTCCAGACATACAATAACCTTGTCTGCGATGGCATGAGCTACGGCGCAAGGTAGATGCGACACGCCTGCCAAGAAAGAGCCCAACTGACTCGCTTACTCCGCAACACCTACAGAGTCGGAATTGCAGCTGGTCTCGTCGTCTTCGTCTTCGCTGGACTCTTCGCATTCTTCTATGCCAAACGACGCAGACTCAATCGATACAGAGCACAATACGGCCAGCAGAACAGTACAGGCCAGATGCCTCAAGTCCAGCAAGGTTATGGATATATGCCATCTTCGCAAGGAGCAAACAACAATCAGAACGCATCGGCGCAGTACTATCAGGCTCCGCAGAACAGCTACAGCTATGGACCAGATGCATCCACTTGGCAAGCTCCTCCGCCTGCGTATGCAGCACCGCCTGATACCAAGCCGGGATACAATGGAGGGAACCAGCAGTCATTTGCACCTCCAGCTGGTCCGCCTCCCAATCAGCCTAACAACGACGCGGGATATCGAGTGTAGACAACTCATCCACAAGAGACAAGCTATCGCCACAGCTGTATAATCTGACAGGACAGCAATCCTCCTCTCATCCGGCACAATATATTATAATTCGTTTATCGCCTCATAGCCTCATCCTATAGCACCTTCTCTTTAGTATGCCCAATGTATCCCCGACTCCGCGCTTTGTAGTAATCGTGTATCTATGCAATTGTAGTCTTAGCAATTGGCTTCAGACATTGCACTTTCATTTTCGAATCTCTTGCTCATCGCGTCACGATACAGCTTTCTTTCGTGCCATTTCGAACTGAGAGACAGGGCACCTTAGCTTACGCCGACAGCATCAACAAGTCACCCTCCTCTTCTTGCTCCTCTTCTGCACCAAGAAAGCCCATTCGGTACTCGAAAGAAAGCGAAGAGACAATGCAGCGTGCCTGGGTATCGACCGTCTTCCAAGCTGGCGCTTCATCTTCAAAAGCATCTTCCTTACGGCGTAATACAAGGATAAACCACTTCTTCTCTTCCAGTCGTCCTTTTCAAAGTCATGCTCGCCAGACACACACGAAGCTCTCTCGATTCCAACTTCTTCAAACCGCATGCCCAAGACATCCTTCTCCATTATTCTCTAGATTCTTATCCACCTCATCGATACTACGCGCCGCGCGGCCGCAGTGGTATCAAGACCGACCTATCCAGGCTATCCGATCATCACCTTTGAAGAGGGTGCAATTCTGGATAGACAGAAAGATACCTAGACAGTGGTTACTCTATGGAATCATCGCGGCGAACGGACTGGTGTTTGCAGCTTGGGTGTACGCAGAAGACGTTGCAAGGCGGTAAATTGACTTTCTTTACCGCATCTCGAAGGATCACTGAATGTTACCATTGACGTTCAGATTCCGCGACTTTGGTCCGCTTACCTTCATGTACAAAAACTTTGCGGCGTCTTGGATCAACATCATCAGACCCTGGACGCTTCTCACGAGCTGTTTCTCGCAAAAAGACTTCTCGCACATCTTTGCGAATCTCTTTACTTTCTATTTTATGGGTGAGCTTCCATACGTCATGTTTATTGAGTATGAGCCTGTGATGCTAATGATAATTTACTGTAATTCTACAGCCCCTGCCGCTTTAGCTATCCTGACGACCTCCCAAGCAGCCGGCCTCTACATCATCGCAGGCCTATCAGGCAACGCCGTCCAACTGCTCGCGAATCTAGTCCAACGAGACTCCGGCGGACCACCTTCGTTCGCAGTCGGCGCTTCAGGCGCTATTAATGGCTTCCTGGCTTTCGTAGGAATGGCGTTCCCAAAGAGTACTATACTACTCTTTGCAATCGTACCGGTCCCGGCGTGGGTCGCTGTTTCCGGCTTGGTGTGCTACGATATGTATATCGCGCTTAGGCATCCGGTGCGTGTTTCATCCGCTCGTAATGCCATTTTGCCCGCCTGACGGAACACCTTTACGCTTCTAGAATGGAGGAGTAGCCGCTGCCGCACATCTAGGTGACTTTGTTCTTCACGCCCTAGCATGTTGCAGATTGACTGACTTTCCGTGTTCTAGGTGGTGCCGGCGCCGGCGTACTCTACTACCTTAGATTGGCTCGAATGCGACGATTGGGCTTCTAGATCCTGCTAATATATGCAGCATCTCTGCCTATTCATTCAGGGCTTTGTCGGCCCACGCTGGTGCCTCCATCGCGCGAGGCGTACCCTCTACACGCTTGAAGTCGCCGTACATCGCTTCTATGACATCCGGCTGCCATCTGCATAGACATTCCTTATTCTCGCGGCGTTTACTGTTTTCCGCTTCTAGCGCAAGCGGATCTAGCTCGCTGAATTCAGGAAGTCTGTCCAGATGTAGAGACTCAGACAGGTTGTATATAGATGTAGACTTGTTAGGTACACGCACTGTAGCTGTTCCAGTGTGCAGTCGCACGATGATAGGCGACAAGGGAAAGTGAGCGTAAACTTCCGCGGTGTTTTATCCGAGTCGCAGAGTCTTCGATATTGCACAAGAAATACAAGCTTATGTGACATCCGTATGCCAGTCTGGCTCAAGGGATTTGTCGTTTGGCGAGTTTCCCTGTCGTGCGGTAGTCGAAATCGTTTGGTCACGTTCAGCACATCGCCCTTCTGCAGATTCTGAGGCCAAGAGATGAAGGAAGAGCTTGCCAGTTCCGTGAGGGTGTTAGGGTAGACGTGGACGTAAGGCGTGGTCGTTGGCGATTTCAAGCTTTGTACGCTCATTTCCATTATGAGCTGAACACCGACAGCTTCGAGTTCCACTTCCTGGGCTATCTCGAGAAAGGCCACAGACAGCTGGAGATAGCCGCCTACGATCAAAAATGGCGTAAGGAGATGCACACCCATAGGTCCCAAGACCTCGTGTGCCGTTTCATGGTATGCTTCGAAACCTTCGGCTGGCTTGTGTTTGCCATTCGAGTTGACTATCAGCGCTACACGCTCTTCATGGACGAGTGCTTGCCCAAATGGCCCAAGACCGGGTACTGTGGCCTTGATGAAGTGTCGCGTCATGTTGCCAGCAAAGCGTTCGAAAGGCCTTCCAAAGGTAATACTCAGCTTCGTATGGTGCACTCTTTACTCTGTCTACTCACGTCGCTGTGGAAGGCACGATAAAAGTAAACGCGAAGTGGTGTTCTTCCGCAGGTAACTTTTCTTGAATATCGATAGACAGGAATTGGTGCATGACTTCGTATTCTTCTCTCGTGTGCTCATGAGCGAGCACTTGCAGCCCAATCTACATTCTCGCCCTCAGTTTAGCTTGACCGAGTATATGACTCGGGACATCTCTTGCCCACAAGCTCTACATCGATGCGACTGCATGTTTTCGCGCGATGAAGGGTCAGGATTATCTTCCCGTTGATGACGGTGTCCTAGGAAGATGCATGAGAGGTGTTCGGCAGCAGGCGCGACTGATGGCCGAGTATTGGGTGACTGACTTCTGAAGGCTCCAAAGAAGCAGCAGGGTATAAGAACCAGTGCACGCAAGGTAAATCAACTCTCAGGGTTGCATCTCTGAATCTCATTATCCAGAATGGAAGCTTGAAGAGAGGTAAAGAGAAAGAAAGAGAAGGTGCCACTGCATATCATCTGTATTGCCTTTATACATGCACAATACTCTATGTATACAGTCTAGTTCCCTAAGTCATCGTTGCTCACTACACTTGAAGCGCTGTAAGAGTCCCTCTGAGTCGGCCGCCGCGAGCTAGTGATCCTCCGCCGACTTCGGTCCAGAGTCTGTTCTGCATCTTTAGCAGGCGTCTGAGGAGTGTCTTGTGCCAGCGATGATGTACGCGGCTTCCTTCGCGCCAATGTCGATGTGGGTGACAGAGGCACGTCGTCCGACAAAGAGTAGCGCTCTAGACTTTGTCTGATATCCAGTACCGGAGGGGGAGTAGCAGGCCGGTTGTCCCTTCCTTTCGGTTCCTGGACTTCAGGATCGTACGCATAGTCCTGCAGGTAATTCGACAAGATGTCGCTGGGTGTAGATGGACCAGTTGCACTGTCATCGGTTGGAGCCAGTCCATCGTCCAAGATTTCTAGCTCACTCGAGGCGCCTTTGTTGCGTGTAATTGAAAAAGGACTGTCTACTTGCTTGTACTTTCTGCGTAATGAGCTGTCGCCGGATGCCGGCAATTGGCTACTTGGTATGTCCAAGCTGCTAGGCCTCCTGTCGCTTGGCCTTGTCTTGTCCATGCCAGATAAAGAAGCGTGCAAGCTGACAGGCGTAGCAAGGCTTGCAGTCCGAGAGTGTTCTTGTACGGAAGGCGGTGAAATATGTCCATTCCGAGAGCCTTGTCCGAACTTGTAGCTCCCAAAGCTTGTGACAGACGCTGCTTTGGCGTGTGGTAGAGGTCGGAACGCGGTGTTGGGCGAAGGAGAGCGAGCGCGGAAGGATGGCGAGACTGGTCGGTCTGGAGTCTGGAAGCTGGTCGGCAAGCCTAGACCCACGCTGACGCTGGACCCTGGCGATGCATTGGCCAGCGAAGTCCTACGGGAGTTTGAGGGAGACACGTCTGCCGGGATGCCTGCCCCGCTTGCTCGCCTCGCGCTGGAGCTTAGCAGCAGAGGTTTTGGACCATTCGAAGCCCGTCTCTCTCCATTGTAGACATTCTTGGTCGCCGATACACCCTCAGGCGACAGGAAGTGGCCATTAGTCGCTGTCGGAGGGGTGAATGGCGGATCCATATGCGGGCTAGGCGGGCGTATAACTGTCTTGGCAGCTCCAGCTGCTCCCGATACTTTCGTAGTGAGGTCTGAGCGGAGTTGCGACAGAGTCGATGGAGCTGAATCTTTCCACTGCATAGCTTGTATATATGAATTGGTTGTCGCTTTACTGAGTGCTGCAGCAGCGTCGGATTGCGATAGACTAGACGCATATCGATTGAGGAGAGAGGAAGCGGAAGAAGGGAGGGAGGTAGGAAGCGTGCGAGACGGCGAAGGCGTGTTTTGGTAGGATTGTTGGTGAAGTCGACGCAAGGGTGAGGAAGGGGACTGTTCAAGTTGAGCGGGAGCAGTGGCAGTAGAGACATCGCTGACATTGTCTGGGAAGTCAATTTCGCCGTGAGTAGAGCTGCTTGGACTCCGCCAGAATCGATTCTTGAAGGCCTGGGCTGTCGTACTCCCAGCTGCCGCTGCAAGCATGGTTTTTGCAGACTGTAGACCGGCAGTGGCTGCTGCCGATACTGGAAGAGGTGAGACTGTGTCTGTTTCCTCGTAGCCGATTGCAGGAGAATTTGGGACCGAAGAGAAGTTTTGGAAGTCCAGGCCGGTCAGACTGGATGTGATGCGTCGTTCTCGGATGTTGAAAGCTAGCGTCAAAAGTAGGTTGACATCATCACACGAGTAGCCTTGTAACAATTGTAGACAAGAGGAGAACTAGCGAAACGGCATATTCAGACCTGGCATACGATAGCTTCGGCCGGACCACACTCACACTTGATGAGAGAAGCTCTGAACGCTTGGAAAGAACCATGGCGCAGCAGATGTCAAGGAGGAATTCTCTGGCTTGGCTGTCGGGCCCAGCTTTTGCAGTCGAAGAGTTCGCTTCTGCCAATAGCGCAAATACGCTATCCCAGATCTGTATAAGATCCGGTATAGGGAATTCTAGAGCGAATAGACAGGTAATCCATCGAAGAGCGTAAAAGGTGCTGCCAGAGATAAAAAGTGAGCACTCTCGCTGGACCGGATACAGAGGGGTGAAGCGCTTACGGCTGCACTTCCTTCTGCCGATGTAAGTCAAAGGCTAGATCTTTGTCTATCCAGTGTAGCTGCCGGGCATATCGTTTGAGCGTGGCCCCTAGCCCGGTCCTACTTTCTCCAGCTGGCAAAAGGGTATCCACCGACAGATTGTGTGCATTCTTCCTAGACTGATGCTGCTGCTGCTGCTGCTGCTGCTGCTCAAGCATGCTGCCATCTGAATCTTGCACGTAAAAGTCGCCAAACTCGCTCATTAGGTTGGAGAAAGCCCAGAATGTGTCTGCCTCTGCATGGCTAGCTTGGTCCGAATGCGAGAAGACGTAGTATAGAGGAGCGACGAGTTCCGACATGCCTTGGACGTAGTGAACGGGGTTGAGAAGTGCGAATATATAAAGTAGCCGAATGAGACACTCAAAATGTCGGTCGCAGCTAGAGTAGGACAAGTCTTCGCGTTGCTTTCCTTTGTTTGGTGACGATGAAGAAGAAGAAAGAGAATAACGCTCTTCGACTTCTTCTTTACGATGAGGATGCATCAGGTCGAGCCTATCGAAGAGGGCCCTTCGGGCCTGTATACCCATAACTTGCGAATCTTCTGATGATTGCTGCGAGAAGAAAGCATATGATCCTTGGGTCCGGCGAACGTCTTTATCGATGTCATCGAGCCAGATGTCCTGAGGAGCTTTGCGGTTACCCGGGGCGGTCTGCGAACATAGCTTACTTCAGTGAGAGCATTCCAGGGCAATACAAGTGACGAGACTCACGTCAAGAGGCCTCTTCGCGGCCGCGTCCAGCAGTTCTTGCACGAGTTGAGCATACTGGGCCCGTCTGGCGCGCTTGGAGCTTTCACGCTGCTCGAGACTTTCGCCTAACTTAGATGGATCCACGACACCAAGGAGATGTCGCCAGAGTTCTGGACGCAGCTTGTCGGGAATGGCTCCATGCAGACAGGCGTGTTTCAAGGCGTAGCTGTCGAGCTTTGGGGCTTTGAGCAGGCCGTCGAGCTGCGCGAATCTGGCTGTTTCGCGGTCGTTGCTGGCCATGTCGTGCGACTATGTCTGTCAGTTTATGTATGTTAGCTGGCCATCCTGATTATCGAGACTTCTTAGTATAAGCCCGAGCCTTTGCTTTGCTTAACCTCGATTTCAAGACTTTCTTAATCCAATTCAAGACTCAGCCTTAAGACAGTGTTACACGACCTCAGCAATGCCCTTTAGACTGCGCCCGGGAAAGGCAAAGAACGGCGCTGCGACTGGCGCCGGCGATGAGGTCGAGGCAGAAGCAAAGGAGAAGGTCCACTGGACGCGGCGGCCAGCGAGTGGGCGCTAGATGGTTCGCAACGCTGTGATTTGGACGTCAGAACTGATCCTGGACCCGCCAGATACCGCCTTCAAGCAGCAGCGGCTCAAGGCATGGCAGCCCATCTTGACGCCCAAAACCGTGCGCAAAGTCCAGCTGGGATCTGATGGCGATGCTGATACTGATGCGACAGGTCCTGCCTACCTTCTTCCTCATTGGAATCATCTTTGCGCCCATCGGGGGTGTCCTGCTCTGGGCCAGCAACCGCGTGTCTGAATTCACTATCGACTACTCGCAGTGCGAATTCCAGGCGAACGATGCGTTCGCACAGATGCCTGGTAGCGCATACAGCTACCACATCTCCGGCGACAACTCTATCCCAATCACTCCCCCATCATGGCAGTATGTCCGGGATACCAACAACGCAAACGTAGCCTTGCAGAACAGATGCACCATCGAGTTCACTGTCCCGAAAGAGCTAGAAGCATCGGTGTTCATGTACTACAAGCTCACAAACTACTACCAGAACCACAGACGATACGTTCAGAGCTACAACGTCGATCAGTTCAAAGGGCAGCCCAAGACGGTAGACCAGCTCAACAGCGATGCAAACTGCAAGCCACTGGCTGTCAGAGATGGTCAACCTATATACCCGTGCGGACTCATCGCAAACTCAGTCTTCAATGGTAAGCATGAGATGCCATGCCGAACGCTTATCTCCGCCCGAGAGCTTTGTCATCCAGCAGCTCATATGTACCTTGATGGTTCGCAGACACCTTCGGCGTACCTACACTCATTCAGGCTGCAGGAGACACAGCGACCATCAACTCGCCATATAATATGACCGACAGAGGCATCACATGGCCAGGCGAAGCTCGCAAGTATTCAGATACGCGCTACGAATTAGGGCAAGCGGTACCTCCTCCCAACTGGCTTCTACGATACCCCAACGGCTACACAGCAGAGAATCCTTACCCAGATCTCAGCCAAGACGAGCACTTCCAAGTCTGGATGCGCACTGCCGGTCTTCCTACTTTCAGGAAGCTATACTACAGGAACGACAACGAGAATATGGCAGCAGGACGCTACTCTATAGATATTTTCCTAAGTAAGTTGCTCAGCTAATCGATCAACACTCTTGGTCTTTCAAGCTGAATCCGCTACCACCCTAGATTATCCGGTTGTGCAGTTCGACGGAACCAAGTCTATCGTCTTCAGCACAGTCTCCTTTATCGGAGGACGTAACCCATTCTTAGGAATCGCTTACATCGCAGTCGCTGGCGTCTTTGTTCTCGTCGGTGTGCTGCTTACTCTGCGGCACCTGATCAAGCCGAGAAAGCTGGGAGACATGCGGTATCTCAGGTATGTTTCTGTCTGTGTCGGTGACACCGTGCTGTACTGACGCGTCACCTACAGCTGGAATCAGCCTGAAAAGACCAAGTGATTCTCGGCTCTTCCGAAAACCTAGAATGTTAGTTGGCCTGTGTCTTGACTGTTGTTCTGCTTCAGTGTGTATATAAAATGTCAGATAATGAAGATTCGTCCCTGCATATTCAACTGCTTCACGCTTCTTGCGCTTCTGCCATCCAAAGACTTCGAATCCTCGCCATGTCGGCGACAGCGCTATCCATCATCACCGGTCTAGTGCCAGGACTAGGCAGCGAGGTGACTGACTACATCAGCGGTTTATTCGACGATGAATCGGACGACTCGGCTTCCTCTGATGAGAGCGAAGACTCCCTACGCGAGTTTGTGCGGCCTTTGTTGGAATGTCAAGGCATCAAAGAAGACGACATCAGTACAGCCATCGAGCAGATCCACCTGAATCTTGAGCGAAAATATGGTGCTCGGAACAATGGCGCTGGAGCATCGTCGTCAAGCAGGAACCAAGCGAAACGGCTTGAAAAAGCTATTGACATGAAGAGCAATACTGCCATTTCGTTCGCGGCGACTCTGACTACAGGACCTGTCGATATCGAATCGACGACCAAAGGCCGCAACACCCAAGTAGACTTGAAGAAGCTGGAGAAGGCAGAAGCTAAGATCAAAGCAAAGATGGAGAAGAGAGCGAGAAGGACGGTCGAGTTCGAGGGCAGTAAATTGGTGGATGCCGCCAAAGCCCAGCGAGCATAGTGAGTTGCTGCTCCAGGGTGCACGAAGCAACGTTCCCAAGCACTGACACTATGTCTTATGTCTGTTCTCAGCGAGGAAATGTACATGTCTGTCAATCCTTTACAAGCTGGCGGAGCAGGCAAGGGCAAATCCAAGGATGTCCTCCTCGAAGCCATCGATGTATCTTTCGGTTCCAACCAGATTCTCATGAACGCAGAGTACGTCTCCTATCGAATGAAGCTGGAGGCACATTGCTGATTTACTTCTCTCTTGTAGATTGACGCTCGCACACGGCCGCCGTTACGGTATTATCGGTCGCAACGGTGTTGGTAAATCCACCCTTTTGCGCGCAATGGCAAGAAGAGAGGTCCCTATCCCATCGCATATCACGGTTCTCATGGTCGAGCAGGAAGTCTTGGGAGACGAAACCCTGGCTATCGAGTCCGTTCTGAAAGCCGATGTCTGGCGGGAGAAGCTCCTGCAGGAAGAGAAAGATCTGAATGCTCTACTCACGAGTGTGGAAGGCGTTGCGAACTCAACAGACGATACAGCAGATTCACGTTCTGCGAAACGGAAGAGAGAAGATGCCACGACTCGATTAGGCGAAGTGCAGCAGTTACTCGTGGAGATGGAGGCGGACACAGCACAGTCGAGAGCGGCGTCTTTGTTGGCTGGTCTAGGATTCAGTCCGGAAGATCAGCAGAGAGCGACGAAGACTTTCTCCGGAGGATGGAGAATGAGACTGTCCCTGGCCAGAGCACTATTCTGCAAGCCTGATCTGCTCGTGAGTCAATATACATCGTTATGGCCTATATCCTTGCTGAGCCATCATGCGGCAGATGCTGGATGAACCTTCCAACAATCTGGGTAGGTTGTCCAATCTCACGTCTTTACGATGGCTACTGATCTGACATTTTCATGATGATCAGATTTGAATGCTCTTGCGTGGCTCGAGGACTATCTGCAAACCTGGCCAAGCACCTTACTTGTAGTATCTCACGATCGAGCATTCCTCGACGCCGTAGCTACAGATATAGTCTGGCAGCACTCTCAGCGTCTGGACTATTTCAAAGGCAATTTCTCCCAGTTCTACGCTACCAAATCCGAGCGTGTCAAGAATCAGAAACGCGAATATGAAGCTCAACTTCAGTATCGAGCACACTTACAGGCGTTCATTGATCGGTGGAGATATAATGCGAACAGAGCTGCGCAGGCTCAGAGCAAGATCAAGATTCTTGAGAAGCTGCCTGTTCTGGAGCCGCCCGAAGAAGACGATTCGATGCACTTTAGATTCGCAGAAGCAGAGAAGCTGTCACCGCCGCTTCTACAACTTAACGAAGTAGCTTTCGGATACACGCCTGAAAAGCTTGTCGTGAAGGGTATCAATCTGGACATTAGCGTAGATTCCAGAATCGGTATTATTGGGCCGAACGGGTAAGTCACGATTGCCAGCTCATCACACTCATAATATGGAATGCTTATAAATGATTATCTGTCGTAGAGCCGGAAAATCCACTCTTATCAAGCTGTTCATGGACGAGCTTACTCCCAGCGCCGGACAGCTCAATCAGAACGGCCGTCTGCGTCGAGCATATTTTGCACAGCATCACGTAGATCAGCTAGATTTGTCTCTCTCGCCTGTGGCTTTCCTCGCCCAGCGCTTCCCTGGTAAATCGGAGCAGGAGTACCGGTTAGTCTCGGCCCATATTTGGAGGTGGGGAGCGGCGGGCTGATAAAAACCTGATACAGATCCCATCTTGGAGGCTTTGGTATTACTGGTATGACTGGCTTGCAGACTTTGAACACTCTATCTGGAGGTCAGAAGAGTAGAGTCTCGTTCGCAGCGCTCTCGCTTATGCGTCCGCATATTCTGCTATTGGACGAGCCTACCAATCACTTGGATGTAAGCTGCAAGTTAAGGAGAAGTAGAAACGTTACACTGTACTCATCATGTTTCTTGTTCAAACAGGTGGAGGCTATGGATGCTCTTATGGATGCGCTCAAGGTTTGGCATGGCGGTGTTGTGCTCATCTCGCACGACGAACGTTTCATCAACAATGTATGCTCGCAGCTGTGGGTCTGCGCAGATGGGACTCTGACCAAATGGCTTGGCGATGTCAGCTCGTACAAGGTGAGAGTCGCTCGCTTTCTACTATTGCCGTCAGACTGATCTTATATATACTCTTACAGCAACTCATCGTTGGAAACAGGAAGGACAAGCCAACCTAGACTTGACCTGTCATATCGCCGGAATATCTCCTTTCGCATCATCACTCATTGCCAGGTGTCAGACGTTGTACATTGATGAATTGCATATCATCACAGCGGGTGCTTGTGTGTATGTGTGATTCTTGCTGCCTTGCTCCGGTCGCGGATTGAGGACCCGATAAAAGCTCGCTGTTCAGATTGGAGGAACTTGTCTCCAAATCTTTGACGAAAACCAGTGCGAGTAGGAAAGGTCGCAAGGAGCTGGAGAGCTAGGAAACACCGCAAACGAAAACGAGCAGCCAAATCATGTCGATGCTGTCCAGTAGGCTGCGATTGAGCGGGCGAAGCATCGCTGCCAGCTCGCTGCTGGGAAATGCGACTTTGCGAGGAGCGACCTACGCAACTTCTGCCGCTGCTGGCCCTGCTGGAGTAACGCCAAAACCTGTCCATTCATCACCATCACCAGCTGAGGCTGCCAGAGCATCCGGCCTGCCTGCCTTGGGTTCCGTAGGTCTTTGAACGGGAAAACCTCCCCAAAATCCCAGCAAGACGACAAGGCGGTAGCAATTCTGACCATTTCATGTGATGCATTGTGCTACACAGATTGAAGCTTCTTGGGTCGCACTCCCGCGCGAAGACCAGGAGCGAATCTACAACGACCTCCAGGAGCTGCAGAAGAAGGACTGGAAGGAGCTATCCCTCGACCAGAAGAAGGCCTGTAAGCAGGCGCATGACTGCAGTAGTATGCTGTTCTTGTTGCTGAAGAATGAACTATGGCCAGCCTACTACATCGCCTACGGTCCTCATGGCCCTCGAGCTCCCATCGTGCCCCCCAATACAAACGGCAAGGTCTTCATCTACGTTGTTGCCTGCATGGTCGCTGCATTCGGAGTCTTCTCTGCACGCAGAATCTTCGGTAAGTACTCTCGATGGGCCCCTCTACTCAGAAGAGCTACCCAGAAGAGGTTGGTGCCTCTGGATGACATGCACTAAAATCGCCTATCTCCACTTGTCAATCCCAGCTTCCCAAGAGACACCCAGAACGCTCTCGAAAGAATGGAAGGAGGCTACAGATGAATATGCAAAGGAACAAAAGATGAACCCGTGCGGCCTGCTCATCAACTTGTCTTTCTGCGAATAACGGCTGACCTATTCTTTGCTCTATCTGCAGGTTCACCGGTATTGCTCGACCCGATGGAAAGGGACACACCTGGTCCGGCAATGCTCTTCCACCATCAAGCGGTTGAGCGTGATCAGGATGACACCCGTCTTGACTCTTCGCACGAGCTATACGATAGATCAAGAGGGGTCTGGGCAGATAGCTCTACCCCTTGTTACCACTTGTAGAGATAAAAGGAGCCCGTGTTTTGGAGTCGCAGACAACCCCGCATTTATCTCAAAGGCTCAAACGCTAGGCGAAAGCCCGACTCTCGCACCAGGATTCTGAAATGGGCTGAAGTAACCAGCCTAACCTCTTTAATAATACTCTATAGGCTTATCTGCATACCTAAACAAGCTACCGGCCGCCTACACTTCCTCGCCGCCCACGTCCATCACCACCGCCGAGCTTTTTCTGGCTATCGTCAAAGCGTCTCACTATCACATCGCACTTCACGCTCCTGCAAAGATCTTTGCTTGTGGCTTTTGTGACGTCGTCAAACAAAGTCAATCCTGCTGCGCGCTCGACCGCCTCGACTGTTTAAGGCAAGAATCAGCTTAATGTAGCTAAGCTAATGCATCTAAAATCCTCACCTGGAACTTTGAAGCTCTCGAACGGTGTCTCGTCCGGTATTACCGCGTTGGGCAACACAAAAGCCGCTATGCTGGTGTCCTGAACAAGCGGTGTCGCCGGATTGGAGGGCCTCGTGCCGAGAACTACCTTGCTGTATACACATCACTTTCAGCCAGCTCGCTGAAGAGCATAAGCGTAAAAACCTACGCAAAATGTGTAGGCACAGAGACATTCGGCACTCCACCTGTCGCCTGAGCGCCAATCACTTCATACGTCTTTGCTGCTGATCAGCCTGATTCCGTGAGCTGGTATATGATACTTACGACACGCCATCTGCCATCAGGGTCTCGCCGAGGTAGGTAGAGTGGAATCGTGAAAACATAGACATCCGAAAACGAGCCTGTCAAGCGCCTGCAGAAGTCCTCTACGTACGCCCAATCTGCAGTAGAGGTACGTTATCAGACGGTATTGCTTTCCTCACTACATAAGTAGCTTACAATGTCGATTGAAGCCATCTCCGACCTGAGGAGCGATATTCGTGAGCAGGAAAGTCTCATCCATAGCTTCCTGGAGCAAGGATCAGCTTGAATCTGTATCGAAGTCATCGCAGCATACTTGGCTTCTCTTTGCGTTCGCTGCTGGCACCATATGTCCTCTATCGTAGCCCGATCTGAAATAGTCGTCTAACTTGGCTTTGAAAGTGACTGGAATCTCTGGATCTTCTTTGAATGTAGAGTTTGATCTATCTCCAGCAGGAATCTGCTGTCGGTCTTCTTGCTGTCTAATGAGAGCTTCGGCATAGCTTGAGCTGGAAGACCCTGACGCAGTTGGAGGAAGGGGAGCTGTATTGGGAAGAGAAGGCCTCCTGAGAGTCGCCGCTGTCAGATGTTCGGCTGTCTATAAGAGAAAGCTCGTCAGTCTGGTTCGTCAACTGTCCAGAACGCGAGGTTGCCGACCCATGCTGGATGCCTTTTCTGCCTGTCATAGCCAGCGATATATGCAGAGCGCTTGAGGACATCGGATACAGGTCCTTAATGACGATAGTCTCAGGATTGCGAGTCTTCAAGAAAAGCACGCGACGATATTTTCTGACCAAGACTGACCGGGAAAGCCGTATTTGAGTAGCTCTGCTGAGGCTGCTAGATCTACATTGCCAAAGGGCCTTGTTACTGGAGAACCAATGACGAGGCCAGATTGCGGTGCGACAGCTGCATTGTTCGGAAGTCGGGCACTGGCAGGTCGTTCAGACGAAGCTGGTGAAGGACTGCTTCTGGACGTTGAAACGGCTGCTAATGCGCCAACTGCAAGGCCAGCAGCAAATATGCCAGCTTGTATGCCTAGGGACATTTCGCGAAATGTTGAAAGACAAAACGGGCGTGCCTGATTTCTGAAACATGCATTGCAGACTTCTAGTCCCGACAATAATGCGGAGCGGAGCTTTTGCTTCTACAATCCTGATACTAGCCTTATGTCTGTGCGTTTCTAGGATTTGTACTTAGCCCAGACAGAGCAGCTGGAGTGGTGTATGTTGCGATCAGAAGCTTTGTATTGTATCCTTCGAATCGCAATCATATCGAGGACGAATGTTGCGATGTAGAGGACGAAGAGAAATGCGAGCAGCCATTCTGCCACAGCTGCGGTGTTCCATCGTTTTCGTCTTAGGAGGAGAAAGAAGACCGTACCTCCTATGAGCGAGAAAACATTGATAACGATCTTCAGGCCAAATGAGACGTTGAAGAGCCAGCGTCGCGATCCAAAGCGTAGAAGGCCAAACTCTACGCAGAGCAGGATCGCCGAGACAGCATTGAAGTTGACAAAGATGTACAAAAGTCGCCGATGAGCCTTCGGATAGTTGATGTTGTCCAGAATAGCCAAGCCAATCACCGCAAGACCTGCTACTGCGAAAGTAGCGATTATGGTGATACCCAATGCACGAATAGCCAGATCTGGTAGTCCCTTTCTGCTTTGCGTGTAGCAGTCCAAGTAATGTAGTAAGATGGACAGTGTAGCTGCGAAGAGAACTACTGTCACGGTTGTTCCGACGACAAAAAGCGCTTGCAATTGATGGGCTGCAATATCCGAGATGAAGGGTAGAAGTTGGCCTCGTGCCATGTTCTTGAGGTACGGCTTTCGGGCAGCAGCCCATGACCCGCCAAGGAACAGCAGAGTGCCTGTCAGACGATATTTCAGTTTCCTGTTTCGCTTCGTTTGGACAGATTAAACGGACTCAGCCAGCTGATCAGGGCTATCAGAGGCAGTAGCCATAGGAGATGCATCCAGTGTCATGTCCTCGTGTATTGGCAGTCAGGGTAAGAGCCGGTTTGCTCTCCTTATCCACTATCGTGGAGGCGATACGGGACGTCCGCCAGATCCTAAAAGCTTTCGCCAGATCGTACTTTGAGGGAGCGAACGCTTCTTGAGCCTTATCAGTGGTCAGATCGCGAGATGGTTGCAGTCGATGATTGTACTATGCACGAGCCGGAGGGGTTACAACAACATCGCGGGCGTTACAAGGTTCTTGGGGCGACCCAGAGATCTCTCTAGAACCAAAGTCAGCGTCTATAGAATACCACGAGAACAGCGCCTACTGCTGAAGCCTATCCGACGGACCGCTTGCAGAGAAGTTGCAGCGCGCCGAGCTCCATTCGAAGCGTTGGGTGAGGTCACACCGGTTCATGCAGCTCATTGTGGCTTTCCAGATTGAATGTCACGTTGCGAGAGTATGCACTCCACATGTCTGCCAGCTCATCCATTTGCGAGTTGTGCGAATTGACTTCCTGTTTACGGAACAAGTTGACTTCAGATGGCGGCCTTTCTCGAGTATCTTGCTGATAGCACATACGCCTAATGACTTCGTGAGCTCCAGAATGGCTTCGTTGAGCTTCTCCTGCAGATCCGGCGTCAATCGCGTCCATGCAGCTAAGTTACTTGCGCGCCCGGAAGCCATGCAAACCTACGACGTTTCCAATGATACGGCTCAGCAGAGCTGTTTGCTGCACTTCATAAGGATTCTCGAGGCGAGGAGGCGCCATGACGGCAGAAGGAGCGAAGTCAAGCTCTAGTGAGATGTCAAGTGATGATTATCGCGATCCTTTGGGGCAAGGCAGATGGATTTCCTTATGACAACAGCATTCTTCTTTAAAGCTCGTCGCGTAAAGCTACATATCTGTTCCGCCGCAGTGGGTCAATATGCTCGAGCTTGCTTAGCCGATCTCTACACGAGTCGTACAGTCTGAGCTTCTCTCCTTCTTCCGTCACAAGTGTAGCCAAGCGCCGACCGTAGAATACCAGAGAATCAAGACACCCTGAGTGTGACACCCAGCTCAGATGACCGTGCAAAAGGAACAGACAGATCCGCGACTATCTCACATTTACTCTCCGGCTCCAGCTCCAGTAGCTCCTGGATTACAGCTATCTCGCGTCGTAGTAGCTGCTCATTGCCTGCCGAGAGCGAAAACAGACTTAGCAGCCATATCGCGCTACTCGAACAGCAGGCTGGCGTACCTTCTCCAACGAGCCAGCGATGGTATATCCAGGCACTTTGATCATCTGGGTCTGTATACAAAGCTTGTTTGACGAGATCGAACTCTGTTATGCGTCACATCAGTCCAGGCGGGTCAGCATTGAGGTAGGTACAGACCTTCATCTATCCTTTGTATACGTTGCGGATCCGAAGGACCTTGCGCAGACTCTTCCCATAGCTTGGCTAAGAGCTTCGACCGATAATGCCAGGCGGAAAAGTTGGAAAAGCTAGCTGCAATTTTTGCAGAAGTGTAGGCAAGTTCCGAGGAGGTTGTAGGCACCGGTCGTTTGCGCGTAGTATAAGATGGAGGTGAAGGTGCAGTCTTCAAGCAGTCTATGATGTATCTTCGATAGTCCCAAGCATGAACTGTCCAACGCTACACATCAGAGGATACCATATAGGAAAGTTTCAAGCGGACTCACAGTTTCTTGCATCTCGCTCAAGCATACCTTCTGCTGTCTTGAGCTCGAAACGCCAATCTGGATCTGGCATAGTCTGGAGTACCCATTTGCGATGCTCCCAGACGGCATACTCTTTCGGATTTCGCTTGAGGCAGAACACAGTGAGGTCTAAATCCTGTTCGAGGAGTTTCTGCGCGTCTTGCTCGTTTCTGCTTGACCGGGTTTCAGATAGATCTCTGATGAAGGTAACGAAGTCGGACTGGACCTTTCAGGAATCAAGCCTTTGAGCAGAGTACGTCGTCTGTAAGCCCATCCAGACTGGAATTCAGGATTCTTCTCCAAGATTCGCGTAGTCAGATCCAGGGCCTCATTCGAATGGTCGGCTCTTGCTCTCTTTCGCATCAAGAAAGGCCAGCACGAATCAGGACATCGAGCTGCTCATCAAATCTGAGCACACAGAACATACGAGGGTAGCCAGCTGAGCCCGCAAAGCTGTATATTCTTCTATCTTCGCCTGCTCTTTGGCCGCTTTCGCTCGCCTGACATCTTCTGGATCTCGCTGGCCTGGCCGCTGTCGTTTCACTCCATGCTATTAACCTAGACATCAGCGAATAGGCGCACTGCCGAGTTGCTGGCCTGCCTACCATGATTTCGAATGCAGTACAAGAAACAGCGAGCGAGGCAGAGCAGACACAATTCGAAGAGCTCGGGCTCAATAGTCACTCAGAGCAGCATACGATACTAACGCGAGCATTACTGGCACGAAAGGCGCTCAGCAGCAGCGTTTTCCTGCAGCGCATAAGGCCTGTGGAATTCCCTTGCAGAGACTTTATCGCAAGATTGGCCATATATCCCTGCACTCTCATGTGCTACATAAGATACGTAGTTCTCCTGAAGCACTCCTGCGTCCGCGCACCTGATGAATCGCCGACAAATGGCTCTCGAAAACAACGATTGGCTGCTATTAACATACTCTCTTGGAAGCACAGTAACTCATATGTAATGCTGCTTAATGCGTGTGAAGATTGGAGCTGCTTGACATGCTCCCCTGGATGTTAGCCAGACAAGCGAACCATCGAATCTGGTAGCTAATCAGTGACTTTCTGCAGGAACACGGACAGCGCACTGCCGCTTCTGGCGTCACAGCTGATGGAATAGTCAATACCTCCTGATGATGCAGCATGGTGCAATGTTGGGGCTTCAGGAGGCAACAGCAAAGACCCCGATGTCGATTTATGCACGCTACACTTAGACGAGCCTCATGCAGAAGAATGTTCCTCTGCAGTAGAAGCACAGCGAAACTTGTGCTCCGACAGTCTTCGTGCAGAGGTGAACGCCATGTAGACAACGCGAAAAGCAGAGCATTTCGACAAGTACTCTACGCGTCCGGGAGCGTCAGCAAGTCGTCTAGAGTCGCCTTTGTAATCCTGCCGCGGAGCCGATCTCCCCTAAGTAATCAGCTCTGATGCGAGTATGGCGCCTTGTCACGTGACTATGACAGGCAGTCAGAAATCACTGCTCCATCACTCAATCAAGGCGCCTTACTCAGCTTCAACTAATCATCTTGTTCTGGACTACTACGAGTGACTGACTTCTCTTCTCTTCTCTTCTCTCTCGTCCCCTTTCTTCTCCTTTTATCCTTTGTTGGCTGCTCGCTGAACAGTCGTCCGTCTCCTGGCTCAGTCGGTCTTGCGCGACGTCGACGTATTCTGCAACCTCAATAAGCATCAAACTCGCTTGTGGTAGTATCCTGACTCAGATCCAGTATGGCCGACCAGACCGTCAAATTCGTAGGAGAACGCATTCTTCGCATCCCATTCCGAGAGAGCAAAGAGGCATACGAGGATAGGGTCACTCGGGGAGAAAGCATCGCATCGGCGCATCATTCGCAGCCATGGATTGAGAAAGAACCTTCGGTCAAGGATTGGATCCAGGAACAATGGCCATCCAGACACGACATCAAAGTCTACGGTCTCAGCCTGTTCCCATTCGTTGACTGGCTGCCTCGATACAATCTGCAATGGCTTATGGGAGATCTGGTAGCGGGCATAACCGTGGGATGTGTCGTCGTACCACAAAGTGCGTCCTCAATTCTGCAGACGAGTCGCTCATGAAGCGAGAGCTGACAAATCCCCTACTTCAGGTATGGCATACGCCCAGCTGGCTCAGTTGCCGCCTCAGTTCGGTCTATATTCCTCCTTCGTTGGTGTCATGCTTTATTGGGCATTCGCGACGAGTAAAGAGTGAGTTGTGAATCTGGCAGGCATCACAATGAGCCGCTGTACTGACTTTGAGGCTTGTAGTATTACTATCGGTCCCGTTGCAGTCATGTCGTTGCTTGTCGGTGACATTGTCGATTCTGTTGCTACAAAAGCTCCTGGCTACGATGGGCACGTAGTAGCATCCGCTCTGGCAGTAATTGTCGGCGGTATCGTATCCGCAATAGGGCTCCTACGCTTGGGCTTCATTGTCGACTTCATCCCTCTGCCGGCTATCGCAGCTTTCATGACTGGCTCCGCCTTGAGTATCGCCATGGGTCAGATTCCTGGTCTCATGGGTATCACTGGTTTCTCGACCCGTGATGCGACATACAAGGTCTTCATCAACACTATCCGACATCTTGGGCGATCCGATCTCAATGCAGCTATGGGGCTTTCAGCACTCTTCCTATTATACGCCATCAGATCTTTCTGCAACTTTATGGCACGAAAGCGACCCCATCAACAAAAGGCATGGTTCTTTGTCTCAACGCTTAGGACTGCCTTTGTCATCCTCCTCTACACAATGATCAGCTGGCTGGTCAACCGAAATCACCGTCGTAGGCCAAAGTTCAAGATTCTCAAGGATGTCCCTCGAGGTTTCCAGAACATGGCAGTACCAACGATCAATAGCGAGATTGTCGGTGCCTTTGCAGGCCAAATCCCAGTCGCCTGTATCGTGCTTCTCATCGAGCACATTGCTATATCAAAGTCCTTTGGCCGCATCAACAATTACACGATTAATCCGTCTCAAGAGCTGATCGCAATCGGCATCACAAATAGTATGTCTTCCTCAATTTGTTTTGTATCGCAGAACGCTAATGACACGATCAACAGTCTTCGGAGCATTCTTTGGCGCCTATCCCGCGACCGGCTCCTTCTCGAGAACCGCCATCAAAGCGAAAGCTGGTGTCCGAACGCCCCTTGCCGGTGTTATCACTGGTATCATTGTCCTGCTCGCGATCTATCTACTTAAAGCCGTCTTCTACTATATCCCCAATGCCTCTCTGGCTGCAGTCATCATACATGCTGTCGGTGATCTCATCACTACACCGAGCGCTCTCTACACTTTCTGGCGCATATCTCCGCTCGAAGTAATCATTTTCTTTGCTGGTGTTATTGTTACCGTCTTCACTTCCATCGAGGTCGGGATCTACACAACGATTATCGCCTCCGCTGTTCTGCTTCTATGGAGAGTCGCGAAAGCCGATGGCGAATTCCTTGGCCGCCTCAATGTCAGACCATTGGATGGAGGGAATAGCAGCAACGTATACCTGCCATTGGAGCAGGCTCATGGAACCAATCCAGACATTCCCGTAGAGGAGCTATCTCCGGGCGTCTTTGTCTTCAGATTCTCTGCCTCTTTCCTCTATCCAAACGCTGTCCACGTTACGGACCAGCTTACTCAGTATCTCTTCGCTAAGACCAAGCGTACCAACCCTGAAACATATGGCAAACTTGGGGACCGACCATGGAACGATCCTGGTCCTAGACATGTCGACGTCAATGCCATGCGTGAGGATCCAAGGCCAACGCTGAAGGCTATAATCCTCGACTTTTCCGCTGTCCGGAACATCGATGTCTCATCTACGCAAGTGTTGGTGGATGTGCAAAAGCAGCTGGATAGACATGCTGCCCCTGAACAGGTTGCATGGCACTTTGTCAGTGTCAACAGCGCCTGGACCCGACGGGCTCTAACCTCTGCTGGCTTCGGGCGGACGGTTCACAATGGGAAGGCCGTCTTCTCAGTTGCCGACGTAGGAGCTTCTGCTGGCGGCTTCTCTTCTTTCGTCAAGAAAGAGACCGATGCAAATACTGCTGCGAACGCAGGTTCGGCATCAAGGGATATCGAGATTGCAGAAGCCGGCGCAGACGAAGCGATCAGCAAGAATGGCAAGAACATCCCAGTGCTGAGCGTAGACTATCCAGCTTTCCATCTGACCGTGGACGAGGCACTGAATTCGGTTCTGTACTCGCTGGATCTCCTTCCGCCCCCCTCAGAAGGGGCTAGTCCGGCAGGGCCATCCCCAGATGGTAGTTTGAAGGAGGTTAGGGTGTAACGTGTGCACTAGAGGTGCTTCCGTTAAGGGTTAATCATTAGAAATGTATGAAGAGACTGTATATTAGTAACGATGAAGAATGTGCAAAAGGGACGAGACTGTTCCGCAAGTAGATAACGCAAAGAATGCAACGTAACACTCGATTTGGCCCCGTGCATCGCAGGTCGTTTTGTGCACCTTGACATCTTTTTTGGTGCATGCTATAAGATTCGTCTAATGCCTCATGCCTCCCGACTACGTGCAAGCCATGATGGCGTGTACGATATCCTAATTAGAGTAATGAGCGTCAGTAGGTACCCCAATCATCTAAAGGATTGCGAAAGAAAGACATACCCCGTCACTGTCCTTGAGCGCTTTGACGGCCTTGGCTTTCGAGCAGTTACTCTGGCGCATAACAGTCTGGATATCTTCCTCTTCTAGACCTGTGGTATCGACATCTGCGTCGTCCGCTTCAGGCTCGTCATCCTTCTTTGTGCCGGAAGATTCTCCAGAGACACCCTCGAACGGGTCAATAGCGCCCGCTGAGCGACCTCCTGCACTCTTTGCTTGTCTCTCTTGTTCTGCCTTTTGACGGGCCTCGGCAGCCTGAGCAGCTGCGATAGCTTGAGCTCCGAATCCAGCAGAGTTGGGATCTTCCAGCTTGGCCTAGACGGTTCGCACAGGCAAGGTCAGTGACACACTTAGATTGGGGCTCAGTATGTAGGGGTAGCGCACGTCGCCAAAGACGATGTAGCAGTCAGAGTTGGCGGACTTGTAGACTTCAGGCTTTGCGACCACGAACAGGACCTGGTAGAATCGCAGAGCATTCGCATCAACACCAGCATTATTCGCAAGGATCCTGCAGACTGACTCCTTGCGGCCTTCGTAGCACAACTCTGGTGATTCCCTCGACTCGCTTCAGTCCGAGCTTTGCGAGCGTTTGGCGGCCCTTCTTCTCGAGACGGGGCAGCAGGCGGCCTTCCTCTGTGTTGATGATGCTATCGGTGTCCATGATCTGCGCACGATTTGTATATCGCAAGGCTGAGAGTAGAATTTGGTACAGATTCAAAAGGTAAAGGTCAGCCTTGTTCCAGCCGGAACTTACTGCCAGCCAATCTCTACATCTAAATTATGGCAACTCGTTCGCATGCTCTCCATTGCTTTGACGTTCTGTCAGCGCATCTACACGGGTCTTCTGTCCCTAAATATGCCGGCGATGATGACACGAAAGAATAGCAAGTCGAAAGCAAGCAGAACGGCCAACAAGCTCTCGCTAACGTCGTATTGCTGATGATGTAGCCCACTCTTCGTTACCTGGAACACCCTGAAGCCGAATGGCTCTACACGTCTTCGCGGTTGCATTGGCTCATTCTCCCCACTTCAGCTCAAGACTGGCCTAGGAGAGTATGCCTTGATAGCAGCTATCAAGGATAGGAGATTCAGTCCAATTTTATCAGCTGAATTGCCGAAACTCGAGTGCGGGTACGATAAGGCTATTTACGCGATCTTGACAACATACTGATGAGGGCTACAGCGTCTCATTGCTTACAGACTTCGAAGATGTGGACGATCCTTTCAATTGGGAAGTTGGTATACACGGCATCTACATCCACTTTTCCGATCCTGAGAAGCAGAGCGGGTCCAGGACGCTGTCGGCAACATATCTGCCAGATGTAGCACCTGAACAGGGTTGGGATAAGGCAGAGACGTTAGACTCCGCTATGCGAAAGGCGGGCTATGAGTGAGTGGCATTCAGAGCCTGACCGCTCGCTTGATGCTGATTGTGCATTGCTCGCTTTTCAGCGGCAAGATCACCGATGAGATTCGTCAATCAGTACGTGTCACTAGATATCAAAGTAGCAAGGTGGCAGTCAGCTATGAGGAATGGCAGCGAGAGAGGCAGACTTAGCTCCAGTTCGGGCTTAGACTTCCGTTCGGTAGCAGTAGTGTCGTTGTTTCCTTTTTCCAGTGTATCCAAGGCCTCCAAGTTCCAGAGTACGACCAGCATCTGTAAAGTCGTCATTGGTGGCCTTCAAGACCTGCAACATGTCTGCACATGGAGCATCCGCTTCGTAGACAACGACGCTTGCGCGATCTTCTCGGAAGCGGTGGCCACTGTTGCGGATGTTTGTAGGATCTGGGGTCCCTTCGAAGGGAGGGAGTCATGTTCTCGAGCTATCCCTTCCAGGCTCTCGAAATAATCGCGGTCCTCCTCGGCGTGTTTGCCTCGTCCTGAAACCGGCTTTCAGCTCACGTTCTTTTCCAGCTGCAGCCACAGCCTTATTCCTACTCACTGTCTGCAAGAAGATTCGATTCTTCTTTCCCGTGTCTCGTCAACGTCTTCCATGATCCAAGCAGAACCGGCTCTGAACATATTAGGGCATGTTTTGGTGCTATGGTGTTTGATCATAACGCTGATTCTCATTTCTCCATTTATGAGCTCCATGCAGTTTCGAAAGGCCTCCTCATCTCCTCAGTACACGCTGGGTAGCTGATTGAGCTTTGACTGCCGACGAGGTAGACTGTACCTGGGATCAAAGTGATGGCGCGATCCTTCTCGTGGTTGTGCAATACAAAGCACCTGATTTCCTGTACGATACCTTCGGCATCCTGTACAGACACGGTAAACTGGACTTGCTTCGTGCCAGGATCGTTGTCGAACGGTTTGCTGATTCTGCCCTCTTGACGATCATGAAGACCGACATTTTGGTTTTAGGAGCCAGAATGGCCTTTTTGCTTTTTGACCATGACGTACAAAGTAGAAAAGGTCTGAGACAAAACAGGAAAGAGGTCAAATGGATAGGCCGCTGTGATGAAGCAGATACAGCGCAGAGACTTACCACAAGCGGGCCTTTGGCTGCTCTCACAGTACCGATGATTTCCCTACCAGGAGGAGCGGGACGAGGCAGAATGATGGGTAGAGGGCTGCAGGCGATGGAAGTTGCAGAGTCTGAGATCTTAGCCAGATGCATGTCAGACGTTGGCTGATGCGGCACTAAATCGTTCCGTAGACGGCCTTGTTGCGGGTTGATGAATTCGTCAAAGTTTCATATTGGTCGGTTGCACCCTGGTACCCAACGGAAGCACATCTGAGAACGTCTTCCAACATCCTTCTTCACTCTCCGACGCTGGCTTGATCCATATTCTGTTTGCTGCCTGGAGATCGACGTCTACACCCTGATGAGCGGCTGCTAAGGCGTTATGGGGAACTGAGGGGAACGTGTCAGCATGACTATACAAGAAGGAAATCTGTAAGATCCACGGCGCATCGAAGGCTGACCCACTCTTGAAGCGCGACGTTCGCACACCGCAAGGAGCATTTGCGAGATTCGCGGTCAGCCTCGTTCAGCGGCCAGAAGGGAGATGAGCGAGCAGGAAGAGTCGTAAGAGAGTGGATCTTCTTCTCTCGAGAGGACTATCTTTGGAGAAGCTGTACCGAGAACTCGCGGAGAAGAAGAAGCTGACCCATAGGCAGCGAGGATAGCATTAAGGACAGCGAAGGTTCCTGAACCTCGCAAGGTTTCTATGCATTCTTCGAAAGATGGGAAGACTGGTTGTTGGCCCAGTAAGCACAGCGTTCGTTTACATCAACGTTGTCGTCTTGTGCAGCATTCCTTGCGTGCTTGATGTGACTGAAGCGGTGATATGGGAGGCCTGTGGAGCCAATTTACTGCCAGTAATGACGCATCGCTTGCTATCGCGCGTCTTTGATCTTGAACTCTTGGGCAATGCGACAGGGAGATAATGATGCTTGACTGCTTACGAAAGTATCTCAGCGCAACTGACAGAACGTAGTAATCTCAAAGTAGTCGACGCCTACCTGAAGAGTTGCCGAGAAAGTCGAGGTCCCCGGGTGTTCTCCTTTCTCCGTCATGTACTTCGTTGTACATTCCGATTCGTCATACACCACTCCTTTTGTCCCGACGAACGAGCCAGCAACTGGCAGAAGTATCTTGCGGGGTATGAGCATAAACCCCTCCCACTGCTCCTGAGAGAGCTCAAAGAGCGATATTGGGTTCCCATCGAGATCGAATAATAATCTTGCAGTAACGACAGATAGGGAAGGCGCTCCTGCTTCAGCGTCAGAGCCTGAGCTTGAGGGGCGTAATGTGGAGAAGGGCAATGGTGGTCACTGCCTCGGTCTTAGGAAGAATTGCCGGTGACTGTGCAAGTGGAATCCAAAGACGTTACAGTTACCGTGCACTTTCAGATAACGCGAATGCCAAGAAAGCCCTTCGCAGCCCTGCAATTCAACAGCTAACAGGTGATAGGTTTCGCGAGTCTTGACGAGTTGACTTCGTGTTGATACTGGCGGTATGTGCAACACTAGGTGGGCTCTTGTGATTGAGCTATTGAGCTAAGCAGCCACATTGTTGCGAAGCTTGCTTCACGTTGCGGACAGTCCTGTCTCTGGACCGAATTGTTATACTGTTTGTATGAATGATGTAGATAGCTGTGTATATGTAAGAATTGTTGTAAGTGATGAGGTAGAGGTGGATGGGTAGATCAGTTATTGAAAGAAGTATCAGAAAGAGGGAAGACGATATTAGCTGGTGTAGTGAAAGCGAAGACAACCTGTAAAGCTCGAAAACAGCAGCCTTTTATACGCCACATAGGAAGATATTACGTAGCCAGTTTCACCTAACGCTAGCGCGATCGCCAGCTTCCATCTTCCACTTCCATGACCGTGGAGTTTGACAGTCTTGTTTCCTCCGCAGTACAATGCGCCGAGATGCAAGCGACGGGACCGCCGGCCCATTATCCCCCATCTTTCAGGGTGTCCGCTGCGACGATGTTCAGGGTGGCGCGTGAGAACCGTATGCGCATGCACGCACGATGTTGAGGCGCAGCGTGCTCCACGCTGGAGGGGCTAAAACAGTCTTCTTCCAGAGCTGCGATCGAAGTTTTACGCCCAGTAGCGACTATCTACTTGAACCGATAGGTCTGGATATGCTCCCACGGCCCTCCCTTGTAGTACCACAGCTCAACACCCTGTACATGTCCCTTGCTGA
Organism: Erythrobasidium hasegawianum; assembly: GCA_001972285.1. Taxonomy (NCBI): domain Eukaryota; kingdom Fungi; phylum Basidiomycota; class Cystobasidiomycetes; order Erythrobasidiales; family Erythrobasidiaceae; genus Erythrobasidium; species Erythrobasidium hasegawianum. The sequence goes on along the minus strand of BCII01000015.1, from coordinate 114,467 downwards.
CTTGTCCTGCTTCACCTGTCCGCTTGAGCTCTTCAAACACTTCCTCCGCCTTTTCGGGTGGGACCTTATTGACCACGGTCGCATGCGGCCAGAACTTCGGCTGCTTGTCTTGATCAGTCATGGGCATATGCAGCTCATTCTGAAAGTGCTCTAGAAGGGAAGTGCGCAAGGAGACGAGGTCTTTTGCGAAGAGAGGCAGGAAGACAGCTTTCTTGGCGTCACTTCCTCGCAGCACTGGCTCGCCGACCTTCACAGGGAAAGCTGACTTGGTATCAGCGAGCTCTTGAAGTTTCGTACTGACAGCATCCAGGTGTGAAGAAGGAAGGGCGTGAAACAAAGTAATATGGCCAGCGAGGTAGTTGCGATGCGAGGGAAAGTGCTTTGTCCGAAGACTAGTGAGATGCTTGTGCAATGCATCATCAAGCAGAATACTCAGAATAAGCGGGCTGCCGCTCGATTGTTCGTCTATGGAGGTGCCATGATCATGAGCCTGTTTCGCTGGCCGGTGAATCTGCTGACGAGCAGGAGGAGGTCCACTACTTGCTATGTTTGTAGTCGATATGTGCCTGGAAGGTGTTGCGCCGCTGTTTCCAGCTCGAATGGCCGCAGGGAGCTGCCCGCCCCAAGCAGGAGCCGTCATCGCTGGACGAAAGAATATAGATGACAGTTTGACTGGTAAGGGAGACGTATAGAAGTGGATGACGGTAGTCTTTGGAAGCTGTAAGAGTATCCAAAGAAAGTCTTGAAGCGTTTGAAGCAGAACCAAAAGATGCCCTTCGGTTTCCCGCCAAATATCGCAACATCAATCAGACATGTCAAGCAACGACGAGCGCAGCAGCAGCGGCGAAGAATCTGATCATGAACAAGAAGAACAGCTTCCCGTAGCTTCTACAAGCAAAATTGCCAGCGAAAGCGACGATTCTGAAGATTCTGACGTTCAAGAAAAGTCTGCACTTGTCGATGAGCAGCCAGCGCAAACACACACCTTTGCATCCTTAGGCTTGATACCTCAGATCTGCGAAGCTTGCCAGCTCCTGAAATTCAAAGCGCCTACCGGAATCCAGGCAGAAACTATTCCATACGCTCTGCAGGGCAAAGATATCATTGGACTGGCGCAGACTGGATCAGGAAAGACAGCAGCGTTCGCTCTCCCCATCATACAAGCGCTGTACGACAATCCTGCACCGTACTTTGCCTGTGTTCTGGCACCAACAAGAGAATTGGCATACCAGATAGGAGAGCAATTCACTGCTCTAGGAAGCACAATAGGCGTAAGATGCACGGTGATAGTAGGAGGCATGGACATGATGCAGCAGAGCATCGCCTTGTCAAAGCGGCCGCATGTAATCGTTGCAACTCCAGGAAGATTGCAGGATCATCTGGAAAACACAAAAGGCTTCTCACTCAGGACGCTGCAGTATCTCGTCATGGACGAGGCCGATCGTTTACTCGATATGGATTTTGGACCGGCAATTGACAAGATCCTGAAGGTCATCCCTCGTGAACGACACACATACCTCTTTTCCGCTACTATGACTACCAAAGTTGCAAAGTTACAACGCGCAAGCTTGAGCAACCCCGTCAAGGTCGAAGTCTCGTCAAAGTAAGCTGGCACGCATAGCTTAATTCTCCAATCAGCTTTGACTGACTCCTCTCTGTTCCAGATACTCCACCGTTGCAACCCTGCTTCAATACTACCTCTTCATTCCGCTCAAGCACAAAGACACCTATCTCGTCTATTTAGCCAACGAATTGTCCGGCCGTACTATGATTCTGTTTGTACGCACTGTGCACGATGCTTCCCGAATCAGCATTATGCTTCGACATCTAGGCTTTCCTTCCATTCCCCTACACGGTCAACTGAGCCAGTCACATCGCTTAGGCGCTCTGAACAAGTTCAAGTCTGGCTCTTCTACGATTCTCGTCGCTACAGATGTAGCGAGTAGAGGATTGGATCTTCCTCTCGTAGATTACGTAATAAACTACGACATTCCTACGCATAGTAAAGACTACATCCATCGAGTCGGACGAACGGCTCGTGCAGGACGTAGCGGAAGGAGTATCACGCTTACAACTCAATACGACGTCGAGCTCCTTCAACGCATTGAAGGTGTCGTAGGCAAGAAGATGGAAGAATTTCCAAGCGATAAGGAGCAGGTTCTAGTCTTGTCTGAGAGGGTTGCCGAAGCACAGCGAGAAGCTGCGAAGGAACTCAGAGAGAACGGCGTTAGCGGACAAGGAGCACGAGGCAAGAAGGGCAAAAGACAAAGAGAGGATGACAGGGATCGTGACGATGATGAAGTCCAATCTGGAATGAGTATGAATGGCTTCAAGAGGAAGAAGCAGAAAGGACGCAGGTAATCGTCGGAGTATCTTTTTAGAGCAATTGTTGTTGCGTCTACTATCATCAAGGAAGGGAATGGACTAGAGCCAATCTTGCTGCTGTATCATTATCGCAACAAGAAAGGAAGAAAGCTATGCGGACTATGATACAATCTGAGCCAGCAGGACAGTCATCATCTGACTGCTGAATTACTACTGACAGAACGAAGGAGTACTAAGTCTAGCACTGTATTGAGAATGTGAAAAGCGAAAACTAAGCGATTTCAGCTTTTAGCGACATCGGAGAAGCGACTAGCTAAGTCCATGCGAAATATGAGTGAATGTCCATCTGAGAGATTGCCCTATTATATGTCGTGTCTACCTCGTGAAGTAACTGTCCCCGCCTGCCAGACCGAGCGGTGGTCCAGCAGATCTACCTCCTGCACCCTGCACAGTCCCTAATTGCACATCTTGTATATCATGCGGTGTTTCTACTCCTTCATTGAGCCAAGGCGCTCTCGGCGGGCCTGCTTGTGCATTATCGAGCACACTATCCGGCCGCCAGAGACTGCTAGAGATCGAGCTCGCTGGCGTCCTTCGACCCGCTGGATCGCCGGACGAGCCTCGGGAGCCGTGTGAGCCTGCTGCTTCATGATGCACAAACATTTGCTGGGGCAGACCAGGTGCAAAGCTGCCTTGCGGTTCTTGTGGAGAGTTGGAATAGTAGGGGTATATAGTCGAAATGGGCGGAGTTGAGGCTCGGGTATTAGGATGTTGAGAGGCGTATGATTGAGGATCAGACCAAGGCTGCCAGTTTGCAGGCTGTGACCGCTGCTGTTCTGGGCTTGGCGGAACTACACCTATAGCAGGTCCAGATGCCATGTTGTAGGCATTTGGATAGCTTTCAGAACGGTGGTGACCGCCATCTGAAGAAGCAGTTGCGTGTAATTCAGATGGTACTGTTTCATCAGAGTCAGGATTGCGGACCGAGAGCTGTGGAGCACAAGCAAATTATCAGCTTAATTCGTCTGTTACGCGCGAAAAATTCCTGTGACTCACAGGCCTGCTCCTGCTCTTCCTGGTCCGATACGTATCAGACATGTACCCTGATCTCCGACGCTGATGATTTCGAGCATTGTAGTCCTCGTCTGAGCTCGCTACGGCCCCGGATAAGCCAGTAGCATGCCAAGCCGCCATCATATCTGGAGACACGGCTGTATGCTGGGTCTCGGACGTTCCATGGCCTGATGAAGAAGGGTCGCCGAATGGATCTTGTTCCTCTGATAGGTTGGCACGCGTCATAGCTGGACGGGTGACTGGGATAGTGCCAGCAAAAGCACCTGCCGGGACTGTTTGACCGCGAGGGAAGCTATCGAATCGCCGACTTTCGACAAAGAAGGATCTCTCGTTCGCCGGCGCTGGAAGATATGGCTGCGATGCGTTGAGGTTCTCTTGAGTCCAATTCCCATCTCGATACGACTCCTGCATTCGAGGTAAGCTCGTTGTAGAGTCTCCAAAACTCGAGGTAGAGCTTCTTCCGCTGTGCCGTCTGCCCGCAAGAAAGACTGCTCCTGCAGAGCTCGCCTGACGTTTTCTCCATATCACAAGGAGAAGCGCTAGCCCAGCTACGACTGCTGCGCCTGCTATTGACACTCCAGCTATCGTTCCTTTTCCACCTGACGTCGCGAAGAAGGCTACGGGAGCGGTTTGATCTCCATCGCCGTTCGCATTATTACCTATCGGATCGACAGAGGAAGAGCTTGCAGTAGCGGTAGTAGCCGTTGATGGGTCGCTCAGGCTTGGTGTCGCTGATGGCGAGGCGGAACAGCCATAGTCGAATATGGTAGTCTGGCCTCCTGATATCCGAGTAGAAGCAGTCGTACGTCCATATCTCTCTGTAAGACTACGTGTAGAAGTAGCTTGTGAAGCGGTAGAGGAGGATTGTCGCAAATTCAGTGTAGAGCCGCTCTCGGCCGATCGCGCGTTGGATACGCTTGTACTTGAAGATGGTCGCGCTGCGCAAACTCGCACGACTCCGGATGTGTTTGCAACTCCAAGCGAGGTCGTCGAGCGTGTCATTGTCGGGCGGCGCGATGAAGTCGCCTTGCTTGAGGTGCGTGTTGGGTTCGCTCGCGGCGGGGCGTTGCTATGCTGCTCCTTCTGCCCCTGCTTCTTTCCTTCGTCATATGCTGTAGGCCTCGATGTAGGCGTAGAGGGCTTCTGTTTCGAGCTTGTAGTATGATTTCCCCTATCTTCAGACGGTTTCTGGCCCGGAGTCGTCTGGCTTTGCTTTGAGGTGCTACTTGTACGCGATGTGGTCGTATGCAAAGGATATCTCTGAGGATCTGTCTTGATTGAGCTTGTCGTTGTTGTAGTGCTGTGCGGCTTGGTTGACAGGCCTGACCGCGATTGACCAGCCTGCAGAGACTGCGACTGGGTCGCGGGCGTGGTTGCATGCGTCAGTGTGGATGTAGATATAGAGGTGCGTTCCGGGAACAGCAAAGAGTGCAGCAATCCGTGGTCGTTGCTTGCAAGCTGCCCGCTGCTGAAAGTGACGGTAAACTGCTCCCTTTCGCGCAGGCGTCGGCGCTGCTTCTGCTGGACATGGCGGTGTGATCCATCGTGGCGACTTGACTGCCGTTTGCGATGAACCTTGCTGTCGTGCTTGCTTGAAGCCGCAAGCCTACACGGGAAAGGCGCGTCAATTTCACGACAGAAAAGAGCTGCCATCTAACTTACAGCTCTGCTTTACGCTGATCGCATGCTTCTCCTACCAAGCCTGCGACAATGTCGGTGCGCGCGCTGAGCTGGGTCCCTCCATCCTGCTCGTCCTCGCGATCCCGCATGCTCTTTCTTGAGACTTCAGCGCATTTGACGGTAACAAGACCAGCTTGCTCGTATTATTCTGACCAAACGAGTGTGTGTGCGCCGTGTCTTGAGCTGCCAGAAATGAGTGTGGTTGGATGTATTGAAGCGGAAGGAGCGTCTGTGCTTAACGAGTTGGTGGTTGCAAAGATTGATGTTCAGATCGTCAAAGAGGACGTCGAAGATCAAGAGACAAGCTGAGATGCATTGGAATCAGCCTTTGCAAGCTCTACACAACAGATGCGGGTACACGCTAAGTGCTAGGCTGGCAGACCAAATAGACAGATCGCATCATCAGGTGCCTGTCAATCCTTCTGAAGCAGTCCATCCATCTCTACGGTATGCTCTGCGCACTATACGGTAGGTATAGAGTCGTTCTCGTGTCCTGGCTTACTCAAAGGCAGGCCGCGTCGAGCATCCGGTGAGCCCCGCTTTGCTGTTACAAGGCATCGCTTGTATCTGCTACCTTCTTGTTCTTGGGCGTGATCTTCAAGCTAAAATCGATGTGAGCTACAGATTGATGTATGGAGGAAGTTGAGATGATGTCAACGTCTGCGGCCCACAATTCAATTAGCAGACATCTAGAAGAACCGTATCAATATTACTGACCAGGATGCACATGCTCTTCGAAATTCTCCGGCGTGACACCGCCCGAGACTTCTATTAACCATTTCCTAGTCTTCTGATCTTGGCCTTGCGTGCTGTATTTCTGTTTGAGCGTCTTGCAGCATGCATGAAGTTGGTCTTTTGTAAAGTTGTCAAGCATGACTACGTCCGCGCCGGAATCGATAGCTTGGATAGCTTCTGCTTCGCTTGTGCATTCTACGTCTATGCGTAGGGAGAACCCGCACACGCTACGAGCTGCTTGGACAGCTTCAGGAATGGAGCCTGTCACGGTTTTGTCAGTCCCTAGTCTTTCGATAGAAGTTGGATATCCAGCGCACCCTTCGACCAGATGTGATTGTCCTTGAGCATCACCATGCTGCTCAGATCGTAACGATGTGGATCAACGCCTCCCACCAGCATACCATATTTCTCAACCAGCCTGAATCCAGGTGTAGTCTTGCGTGTCCCAGCGATGATGCCTGTCCATCCGCACGCTTTCGCTTTTTCCGAGAGGCGCCGTGATCTGGGCGCATCAACCACAGTTACTGAGAAGCCGCCTATTGCATTCAATTAGATAGATGAGTACTCACTGCGTAGCGATTCCAGAGCATCTTGCCAGAGTATTTAAAGCGACTCGTTCGCCTAGGAGAAGCTGGCGGGCTTTGCCTTTCACAGTCGCTACTTTGATCTTGGGATTGTCTCGAGTAGGCTCGAATGCGTCTCCTTCCTTGAAGTGCCATGTTACGCTATGATGACGGAGATCTTTAGTCCCCAAGCTCGAAGCGCCGAGTCGATAGATAGCCTACGTGCACTCCAGCTGCTTGAAGACTTCATCAAAGAAATGTACTCCAGCTAGTACGCCCTGCCATCGACACCGTTGAATTAGATCTTGACGTTCCCGCTTAAGATTGTGCGACAGCTCACGGCTTTCTTGCCTAGAAGGACAGCTTCTTCTTGTGATTCGCCAACTACAAAGCCACCATAGTCGAACGAAGGTGTGTCTTCGGCTGTTCTGACATCGCATTAGACTCGATGAGGAGGTCCGGCTTTGTTAGGGCTGACCTAGCCAGCTTGAGATGACAGTCTTCCATGAGGGAGGTAGGAGATGGGCATAATCTCCATATGGTGAGGCCATTGTCAGAAGAGGTAAAGTCAAATCGTTGATAAAGAAGGAGAAGCAACCGCCGGAGAGACGCGGCCGGATCAAATCAGGCACGTCTTCGCTAACAGAAAGCAGTTTAAGTTGCGATGAATATGATCTGTGCTGCTATTGCGTACTCTTCAATGCTATGCTATGCAACTTCCCTGCGAGCTACTTCAACTACAAATGCTGTTGATGCTGTGCGTCTACCCAAAATTGGTCAATCGCGTCCGTCCCAAGGATCTGACATATGCCCAGTTCAGTCAGCTCGCTCTGATGACATGCCTTTAGCTTCGAACGTCGATTCCAGGGCGATTCCAAGCATGCGAAGCATGGCACGGGCGAATTTCTGTTCAACAATGCCAAGCAGAGGTTAACGTATCAGTCAGACAGAGTCCCTCTTCATAAGAGAAAGCAAGAAACCGACCTCGGCATCGTCGTCTTTTTTAGTGTTGTCTTTTGCGGCTTTTGCAAGATCTTTGTCGATCTTGCCTTCTTTCAAGAATTCTGTTGTGTTGGCCCCGATGTCAGCTCTCTAGCAAGGTGCATAGGACATCTCTCTAAATAGAGAGTGAGTACACTGAAAGGTAGACTCACCATCCACCAGCGGATCGATGACCTCTTGGCCCCTAGAGAGGAAAAGTCAAATATACGGCAAGCTCAGTCTTTGTGGAATCTCGGTGAAAGCGAAAGCAAGACCACGCACCATTCTGGATGTCCCTGACACGCCAATATATGGATATCGCAATATGGCTTAGGCGGTTTCTGCAAGCCATGCCTGTATCCCGGCGATTCACAGTCCTTGCCCGTATCGCGATCTTTGTAGTATTTCGCGATCGCTTGAATCTTGCACTTGTCGCTCGATGCGAGGAGCTCGAAATCTTCGGGGACGGTCGTTACGTGGTCTGAGTGGACTTGTTGGATTCGCTGCGCAGGAAGGCTTTAGCTGGGAATCTTGTGGAGGTAGTGTGAGATAGTTACAAGCTTCTCTTCGGGATTGCCGGGCGTTCCGAGGATCTTCTTGCCTTCTTCAGTCAATGTCAACTCGGTGGACCCGATTTCCCAGCCCAGGTCGTTCGCCTCCACTCGAGCTCCGAACGCTCGAGCCAGGACTATAGGCAGGTATTCAGCTGCAAGCTCCTCCGCGCATCTGATTTGTAGGCTTACTCTGCAGGCCGAAGCAGATACCAGTTCAGAGGAAGTCAGCATGTGGCAAGGGTACACGAGAGAGGTTTCAAGGACTCATATTAAGCGGATGCGCCTGTCGATGGAGGACAATTTTAGCGCTTCTATGCATAACAAACAGATAGCCTGCCTACGGATGCTGATCGTGCAGGTAGACCATCTGTGAAAGTATATCAGCTAGGCGCTAGTAGAAGTAGCGAAGTAAGCTTACGAATCCACATAGTCTAGATATCCAGGGTGCATCCTTGTATGCATCTTCGACAAAGCTTCCAGAGATGCAAACGCAGTCTATATTTTCTAGATCTTTGCTGCTTGGGTATTCTCTCTTCTCGACTACGTCGTAGCCTTGTACTGTAAGCTTTACATAGTCGTGTTCTTTCTGGATCAATGGCTCGAGGACGTTGTGGAGCATGCTAAAGAATATAGGGAGGATCATCAGTAATCGGGGAGGAGGGAAACCAGTGGACGGCTGCAGATGTACTCGTCGAATCCACCATGTTTCTTCAGTGTGCTTTCTGCAGGCTCATCGCATACGAGGAAGGCGATGTTGAGACTGCGCTGTTTGCGGCCTTCATTGCTATTATGCTGGGATTCCTGCTTCATGGTCTTAGATATGATGGTGCGATGAGAGCTCAAGCTGCGTCTTCTCAGAAATCTCGAGCTGCTCTGCTGATGACGCGGACTTGGCGCTGCACGTGCGATAAAACAGCTGGATGATGATGATGAAGCAGATAATGCAGAGTATCGCTGTATATACACGCTGTTGTTGTGGTTGCTTGAAGCTGTCGACGCCGTCCTTTTTTGTGTGGAAAAGCTGCGATGGCTTTGGGCGATTTTCCGGGTGATGGGAGAGAGCAGGACTGGCGAGCGAGTACTGCCGCTTGTCGCAGCTGTACAGACTGTTGTAAAGGTCTTGATCATTCTGGTCTCATGTCGTAGAAAGCAGACAGCGCTTGACTCTGGACAAACCGATAACTTACTCCCTGCAAGGATGCCGCTCAATTACAACAAATGGGACAAGCTAGATGAGTAGCAGCTACATGAAACAGCGTATTTCAAGTCTAACGGGATTCCCTTGGTCCATCACAGCTCAGCGACGAGAGCGACGTCGAAGTCCATCCCAAGTGCGGCGCAGAAACGCTGTCGCAGATGAAACCACGCTGATCTACGACTGACTTGCAGCGTCGACAAGAAGTCGTTCATCCGGTGCGCGAACAGATTTGGACTAGCATGAACATCCGCTGAGACGACTGCGCGCAGATGGAAGCAACGCGACATCCACGAGAAGCGAGAAGAGCGCAAACGGCGCATCGCATTCCACGAGAGCGAGATAGCTCTCAACAACACCCTCCTGCCCCGGCTAGACAGTCTGATCTCCAAAGTAGCGTCGGAGGGGACAGCCTACTTTGAGCGCCATATGGCAGAGTTGAAGAGCACAAAAGATAGACCTGATGCTGAGAAACCTCCTGGAAGCAAGCCCGATCAACCGAGCTACGACGATATGATCTATCACCTCATGAACACGGTAGCGACAGAAGTGCAGGAGAAGAAGATTACCGATACGACAGAGAGGACCAAAGAGCTCGAGAAGACTCTCAAAGTGCACAGGAAGCAGCTGGCAGATAGGACCGAACACTGCACAAAGGAAATCGAAAGGGAACAGGCCGAAGCAAAGAAGCTCATCACGAGCGAGGACATTCACGAAGGCTTCAGCTCGGGAGTAGGCTTCTCTACTACGCACACTCCGTCATCGCTTGTCCCTGCTAATTTAGTCAATCGCTTGCAGCACGTCAACAAGAATGCCGCGACAGCTCAGATCGTAGATCCCGTAAAGCCAGCACCGAAAGTCAAAGCACAAAAGAAGACTGAGAAAACAACGCAAATAGAGACCTTAAACCCGCAATCGAGCGGTTCTCAAGCAGACGCTGGACCTTCTCAATCAGGTTATGCTCCAGACACAGAAGTCGCAAAGATGAATGTTGAGGATGACGACGACGACGATGACGATGAAGAAGTCCCAACGCTTACGCCCTCCGCTAAGCAATTCACGAAGCTCGAAGTAGGGAACTGGGAACAAGCGTTCAATGCACTGAGCAAGGAACCCACGTTGCTCAAAGAAGATGTGAATGATGCGATTCTGATGGAAGCTTTCGAGGCTGGCATGAGAGGAGAGAAGAAGTATTTGTATGCCTGTGTGCATCAGGCACTCGTGTTGCAGTACTGCAGGAAGCTGGGCAAAGATGGCGTGGCGCTCTTCTTCAAGCGGTAGGATAAATTCAGAGATAATGTTGAAGAAGACCCGCTGACTCTGTCTTGTATCTCAGCATGGCCACGAATAACGATGCCCTCAAGGTATTCAGAGACGACGTCCAGCAGACGTACGACAGGATAGCCAAGCGGAGCGTGGAAATGCTAGCCGAGCGCACAGAAGCGGGTGTGAATTCCCAAGGCGAGCGCGAGCAAATCCAGCTCGTCGCCTCCGACCCTGGGACGACTATTACTTTCGAAGTGCCCGACGGCCCACCGCCCGAGACGATCACTTTGGAAGGCGAAGGAAGCGAGAACATGGATCCTGTAGTAGTGAGGGATTTCCTGCAGAAGAGATGGGATATCTTCACGAGTTTCCCGAAGAACTTGCAGAAAGCGCTCAAGAGTAAGAGCTTGGAAGACGTCAATAAAGTGTTGGGGAGAATGGCCGTGGAAGAAGGTGAGGAAACTGTCAAGCAGCTCGATGAAGCTGGTATCCTCAGCTTCGGAAGTACGGATATCGTAGATAAGACGGGCAAAGCAGATGGGGGAGTAGAGGCGTCAGTCTAGTCTTGTGTCAATGTCTGCTATATTCACAGTATCTATCTACCATGCATCCTACCGCTCCCTTCGTTCCGCTCCAGCTTCATCGTCGTCCCCATCCTCAATCAGCGAGTCCAGCTGCTTCGCAAATGTCATAGCAATCTCCGCTGCAAAGTCTTTCCTCCTATCACCCTCCGGCATAGACATAGCCTGATCTTTCAGATCCGCTAACGAAGCAAACATGTTTGCTAACCTTGCAGTCGGGTCTGTCGATCCATCGTCTGCGTCGTCGGCTAGCGCTAGTTCTTGTTCCCAGTCTTCAGGACGGCGTGGGTCTTTGTCTGAACTTCTGCTGACGTCAGAACTACTGACGAAGGGAGCAAAGTCATCGTCGAAAGCGAGTTCGGGTTTGCTGGCCTTGGACTGCTGTGAGGGTTCTGCAGTTTTCTCCTCTGTTGAGCCTCCTTCCTTCTCATTGATGATAGGCCACATGTGCGCTTGTAGTGCTTCGGACAGTCTGGCGAATCCTGTTTGGCCTGATTTACACGGTTTGCGTAAGGATGTTATCGCTTGCTCAACAAAATGAGATCAAGCGCACCTCCAGCTTCATCTTGACCAGTCTCATCGAGGTCTACGTACTCCCAGCCGTTCGCGAAGCATTCATCTGCTATGTCTTGACTGCCCGCTTTCGTCTGACTCGCTTTACCTGCTACGACAGGTATATCGATATTATCTACGTCCAGTTCCGATAAGAAGTCCAGATTGGCATCCTGTACTCGAGCCTCAGCTTTCGAGACTATCTCGACATTCGAATGTCCTTGCACACCTGCGAACTATCCAGTAAGATCAAGACAGCAGGCGAACCAGCTTGCACGTTCTTCGCGACTTGTGTCAAGCTCTTCAAGATGTGGAAGTAGACAGTCGTCGTGTAATACCGGTTCTTGATCCCCCAAGCTCGATATGGATTACTCTGGACGCCATCGAGGGAGCCAGTCACGACTGTTCGTCCACTATGAGCTATTGTGTTCTTGATGCATACGGACGTGGAAGAGCAAACTACCTTGCAGGATGGTTTCTGTCAGATCTGCCGGAAGCTGCGAGAAGACCGAGATGGTGCTGCTAGGCGCAGGCGCAGCAGATGAGGACTCTTTCTTGACGCTCATTGGACCGAAGCCAAGAAGTGAAGATTATCGAGATCCGCCGAGTCGCGAGGAGTGCGAGCGAGACTGTCCTCAAGCCAGAGCTGCCGGACGAATGGCTCTCCAAGAATACTCGTCTACTGTGTCTACTCTACATAAGCCTGATCTAACCCGTACCCTCTGCCAAAACTTCAAGCTCGCATCGAAGAACCCAGGCTCAACGAAATACGCCCATACCATCCTCGGTCTCACACCATGCCGTACACATTGCATTGCACGTCCATTCTCCTACGCTTGACTGGCGATGGTGTCTGCGGCACTGTCCGTTTACTGCCAAGAGGCAATGCCTCTGACCCTGACGCAGGGACGGCGCCCACCTTTTCTCCGCCCGACGCAGCTGCTGGTATTGCGCTCTCCCTTCCCTCCCCCTTCCCTTGCACTTCTCTTAGATCAGCGATGCATTTTCTCAGATGTTCATTCTCTTCCGATTGCTTGTTCACCTGCTCCCTTGCGTACTTCAAGAGCAAGTAGTCCTGGATATCGGATATGGGCTGACCGCTCGATGCGTCTATAGTCGTCCTGCTCAGTCGTTCATCGACAAGCTCCTTGACACGCTGCGACTCGAGAACAATGCCCCTTTCAAGCTCCCATCCCAAGCGAGCGCGGTCAGACTTGATTCCCTCCAGAAACTCCTGTGATTTTCGTTTGAGTGCGGCGACCTTTTCATTTCTGCTCATGTCAACCGGGAAAATCCCAGCTTCGGCAAATGCATTCCGACAGATGTCTGTATGGGCGAAGGCAGTGCCCCAGTACGAGGACAGAGTGTCGTAGAAGCCTTGGGGCAAGAGGCTGTCGTCGTCCACCAGCTCGGGGTCCTCCGTATCCCGATAGAACTCCGTTATATCGGTGAAGACGTGAATGTCTGGCGGCTGGATGAGGTAATGATGTACCGAATCAAGATTGCATGCGTTGAGTATCCGAATCTTGTGCTGCCGCGCGTAGTAGTCCACCTCGAAGGGCAGGGATGTAGAGTCCATAAGCAGGAGTCGCCACTGCTCTGGCTGGACGCTGAAGCGGTACAGTCAGGCCAAAGCCTCGCAAATCCCAAAGCTTGAAGTCGCTTACAAAGGCCTAGAGAATTTTTCGAATTTCTCCATCCACTCGAACTCTTCTTTCTCACTCCGCATCCCGTCTTCCGTCTCGCTTGTTGCGATTGCAATCCCACCTTCGGCTGAGCTGAAGCCGTGGGTTTCAACCTCTTCAGCCCGGAATATCAGAGTCGGGTCGAGCAGCTGTCCGGCAGCTGAGTATGCCGTCAAGGATGCGATGACGGGACGCTTGGGATCGAACCATTCATACAAGTCGCTTTCGTACCGCTTGATAGCGCCTAGAGCATATCTACCTTCCTCCTGCTCTTCAGCAAAGTACGAGGTTTCGTTGAGATACCAAACTTGCGAAGCATCAAATATCCGATATTTCAAAGATGTCCTGGCAAGCTGCAAGATAGACTCGATTAGAGGCGCAATATTAAGCTGTTGGGATGGGGCGAGTACTCACCTCTTCCCAAAACTTGACCGCATTCTCAAACGACTCATCTCTGTATATCTTTGCATTGTCATGCTGCGCTCTGCTTCGGAAGCAAATTTTGGGATTGCGGTCGAGGAAGTCCTCGAGCCAGCTCGCATTGACATACTGAAGATTGCGGGCAGTCTTGGAATATTTGATGGACTCGAATTGACTGCGATGCGCGCCGTCAAGGAGCACTTGTTTATCGACAATATGGCCAGCCTTGTAGAGACCATCGGCATAAGAGCAGTCGAGCTTCCTCCGGGCGACTGAGAGCAGGTCCAGCTGCTTTGCGAAGCTTTACATGCAGAGTTGCGACATTGATACCCTAATGTCGGGCAATCGCAGCTGCTGTCAGAGATTCTTCTCCTTCGCGCGAAGAGCAGCCTTCATTCTGCGTGCTTGCTCTTCTTCAGTGGAGATTTGCGACATGTTGCTCTTCTTCCTGTTGGTCGGAGCAAAGAAAACAAACAACGGCCTGCCAGAGCACGTGTTCCGGACAGGCACGCGTCGCGTAAACAATGAGGCCCAGCATTGCCCTGTTGTTCGGTCAGACTGCTGAGCTGATGCAATGGACAGTATCTATCAGGCGGAAAACTCATGAACTAGCTACAAAATTATAATGTCGACTACGACTGCCGATGTTTGGGACATTGTTCAGAAGCCAAAGAGGTCCGACTGGTCGCACAAAACGAATGAACTTCCTAGCTACTAGGCATCCAATCTCCTGCGCTTGTCTGGCGACTGAGCCTGAGCAGCCGGTCGCTTACTTTCGCGGAGGCCCGTCTCCTCGGTTGCAGATGCCTTCGAGGCCTGTGTTCTACTCGCTAGCTCTGGCATCACATTCTCCTTGTACCCGACCGCCTTCAACTGCGCTATCTCCTTATGAGAGCTCCGATCCGCTCCGCCTGCTGCTTCATGAGCGATCGAGCAAGCAGGATCAGAAGATGGTCGGAATGGTCGGCGGGCAGCATGCCGGCCGCTGACTTGCTCAGACGCTCGTCAATGAGCCTATTGATAGCCTCGAGTGGGAGCACGCTGTCGTATCTCAAGTCCGCGATACTGAAAGCGGAAATTTCGGCATTTTGCGATACGCTTGTTGGCGAAGGAATCAATGACATGACCTCTTCGTTCTTGCTCATGTCGATGGGAAAAACTCCAGCATCACGGAAGGCTTGACGGCATATATCCGGATCCTCAAATTTCATCTCCCAGAGATTCGAGAAGCTATCATAGAAGCCACTTCTAGTGATTCAGTCTGCTCCTCTTCGTCTACTAGAGACCGGTCCTTTGTACCATGATACAGCTTACGCATTTCGGAATAGATATGTGCATCCGCTGGTCGCGACAGCTGATCGTGGACTGGACTGTAGTTACGGAGGTCACAGATTAAGATCTTGTTCTTGAAAGCGTAGTCTACGAGGTCTTGGGTGATGTCGCAGGATGCGTCCATGCAGATCAGCCGGTACTGATCCGGCTGGATGCTAGAGCAAGGACATATTCCTCAGCAGTGTGCAAATCGTGATAACGCTGCTCATGCTTACTGCCTTTCGGAGAAGACGGTAAACATCTCCAACCACCTCATACTCGCGGCCTGATCACGCAGCCCATAGTCTGTACCGCTTCCGTCGATAATCTGAATATCGTACTGGAAGCCTCCTTCATGTAGCTCTCCTTCTTCAAATAGCAGGATCGGTAGAAGAAGGTGACCAGAGGCCGAATATGTCAGAAGGGTGGTTATCGGGTATTCTTCAGCCTCCAGGATGTCGCAGAAACTCGGATCGTAGCGTTTCATTGAGCCAAGGACGTTCGTAGTGCCATCGTAATCCCAAAAGAAGGGGGTTTCGTGCAAGTACCAGACTTGCGAGGGATCCACGATGTTATGCCTCTGAGGAGCGCTCCCAAGCTAGAACGGAGGGTGGGTGATCAATGATAGCGGTAAGTTCACACAACTGACGC
The DNA here is from genome assembly GCA_001972285.1 of Erythrobasidium hasegawianum. Lineage (NCBI taxonomy): Eukaryota > Fungi > Basidiomycota > Cystobasidiomycetes > Erythrobasidiales > Erythrobasidiaceae > Erythrobasidium > Erythrobasidium hasegawianum. The sequence continues at coordinate 98,894 of BCII01000015.1, read as the reverse complement.
TCACCCTTTTCCAGAATTCGCGATAGTCAGCGAGAGTTGGCGTTGGATAGTCGCGATATTTAGGTAGCGGTCGCAAGTTTACATCCGGGTTTCTATCGAGAAAGCTATCCACCCAGCTTGCAGGCACTGGCTCGGCGTAGGAACTCTTCTCTGCTTGAATGGCGTGCGCCTGCTCCAGCAACGTCTTGCGACTGCACACAGCTCCACTTTCGTACAAGCCGATTGCATATCCAGCGAGCCTAGCTTCTTCTTCGCTGTTGAGAGCAGGGCCAGATGCTTTGCGAACGTGTGCCCTCATAGTATTCTGATTGACGCCATGATCCCGAGCTACTTCGGCCATGGTGAGGCGAGGATCGATCTCTTTGAGCTTTGCCTTCTTTGACTGAACTGGACTAGACATGATGAGACTTACGTCTTCCCATAACCCGCAGAATTCGGTATATGAGCGTACGAAGCCCACGTTATCTGCCTTCGCAACGCCACGCAGCTGTACTTCTGGGTATCGGTCTAAGAACCCTCGAAGCCAACTTCTGTCAACCAGCTTTGCGGGAAATTCCTTGTCGTTCTGGATTATATGTGCCTGCTCCAGTAGTGCCTTCTTGGTACAAGCACCTCCACTGTCGTAGAGGCCGATAGCGTAGCCGCGAAGTCTGTCTTCTTCCGGTCGCGTGAGGATGAGGCCAGAAGCCTTTCGGACGCGAGCCCTCATCGTGTTGAGGTTCACTCCATGATCGCGAGCTACCTCTGACATTGTGGTGTCGGGGAAGTGCTTCTTGATGCGCATGAATTCTTCAACGGCATCGTTCATCTTGGCCACCTTTTCGGATACCTTTGCGGCATTTGGGGTACCGGTAGGTCGAGTCATAGTTGTGGTGCGAGTGTTGGATTGTTAGAAGAGAAAGAGGTCCTCGTCTTGGCCGAATCGAGGGCCCTACTTGCAGCAACAAACAACAACGTCACCAGAAAGTCGGCACGTGCGTTAGGCTGAACGCGTGACATAGACACGCCCAGCACGCGAAAGGGTTCCCAAGCAGCTTAGGACCTGATTCGTTGGCATCTCGCATTGTTATTCGCGGATGTCTTTCGGCGGCCTCTCCAAAAGCCACGCTCCCTCCTCTGGAACTCTCGAGGGCGCGAATAAATGGCGGCCACCAGCCCGTTGCAAACCGTTTGATCGGCGACCAAGTACGCCTGTTCCACTGGAGTTTTGTCTACGATGACTTCCAAGTCTGACTAAAACATACTCCTTGCTTTGCGAGCTCGTTGACCTTGCGCTTGGCTGGGGCAGCTTTCCAACGAAATTCGAGCAACTTGTACTGCAGCACACTTCAGCTCGCTCTCTATGATTCAGAATTTCGGTTTCCGTTGCGTCATGCGAGCTCTAGGCGGGTGAGCCATTCGTGCCAAAATTCAAGGGAACAATCGTCTCTTCTCGGTGTTGGCGCTTCTCATGTGGCTGAAGTTACTACAGCGGCTCCAATCTTTGCAGACTATTGACTCGCAGCTGCCAGCTTGCGGTTTGCAGAATAACGCAGCACTTTTCGGCTAACAGCCAGAGCTACCAGTGGGAAGAGGCGAGCATCAGTTTGACACCGCTTCAAGAGATCAAAATACCACTCACAGCGGACTTTGGATGCTGGTAGGCTGTACTTCCGATGATGACGCGTTCCCTGCGGTACGTTTAGTCAACCGAGTGCGCCAGCGCCAGGCAGAGTGGATTCACGTACAGCTTCGGACAGCCATGCAATAGAGCCTCCCACAGCGGTTCATCAAAGACAGCTGCACTGTCATCCTCCAGGAAGCCTCTTCTAATGTACCCAAACGGCCAGTTGATTAACCGCAGATTTGGGAAGTGGCCCAAGTTTATATTCTCTGCCAAGCTGGTAGCTATCGCAGCTTTGACCTCATGTGTGGCCGCATGCTTAGGAATGCTGATAGACCGGATGATTTGTAGATGTCGGCTAATGAAGCTCGAGGTATCCTTGGTCTTTGCGAGTCTGCGCAGGGTCGCAAGACATCCAGCGAGTTGTAGACACTCCATGTGTGTGTAGAGAAGAGGCAGAGACAGATCCAGCATCTCCTTATTGACGGTACAGCATACGGCAAGCGACGAAGCCGGCAGAAACGAGAGCACTTGGGACAGAATCTCGGGCGGCAGTTGAGGTGGAACTTGCTGTATGAGATCCAATGTCTCTGTTGTCATGGCTTGACAATGTTTGAAGGAGTCGATACAAAGGAAAGCCGGAGATATCCTGTGGTGCTTGGACTTTGCGCAATTCGTATAAACTGGCTACAGCTTCGTACGCACACTGACCGCGTGACAAGCTACTTGCTTCAAGCTTCACAAAGTCCGGCCTTCAAGAGAATCCTACTTGTCCGCTATGCTGCCCTGCCGGAATACAGCTGCCCGACCCTAGCTCTCCCTGGAGTCTCCCTATGTCGTTCGCAAAGCTTCTTGGATTGGGCAGCAAGCCCGACATCGTTGTAGAGCCATTCTTCGATGCGAAACCAGCTCTGTATATTCTCTATCCGCATGCCAAGAATTCAGGAAGTCAAGCACCGAAGGTTACGACCATAACAGGCCGTTTCAAGATTACCTTGAAGAAGCCTGAAACCTTTGTGGAGATCTACACGACCATCACGCCAAATTGGTTTATAACCAACAAGCGTCAGTGGTCCCAGCGTTTGGCAAGGAAGTAAAGAAGTCTGAATGACAACAAATCTTTGTCTCATCAGGCTTCACCGATGAAGGCAGCCTACCCAGCTATTCCTGCCGCATTCAACACTCGGACGCAGAACTAGGGCCGGGGCAGCATGAGTAGGTCGGCAGCTACTTGTCACTAAGCTGCTCTCATGCGATGATTTGGATGCAGAATGCCATTCGTCTTTACTCTGCCGTGCACGACCTGGCCCCGTGCGTCGATCTTGAATGATTATCGCCCAACAGGGCAACTCGTAGAGGACATTTCGACCTTCAATCTGTGGTATGCATTGGAGGTAAAATCATCGAAGTTTTCAAATTGATTGTGACTCTAAGCTGAAGTTGTCTCTGTATATTCAGCTGGTCATCCAGAGGCGGCAGCCTGACGGAAGCCTGACGAAATTCGCAGCAGAATTTCCCAACCGCAAACAGGCGACGGTACTGAAGGGCAGCATTACGATGTGGAAGGAGATCTACCATAATAGATTCTTCGCGATGATAGCGAGTCCTGTTGACCCTGGCGAAATGCCGCCGCCGTTAGAGTAGGTCACCGCTGTTCTTGCGAGCTGTATCATGCTGAACCGATGTCTCAGGAGGGTCATCGAGGAGTTCGCGCCGCAATTAGGCCCGATCAACATCATTTTGACGGCTCAGACTTTCACTCCCGGCTCTCTGTAAGCGCATCTCGCTGCAGCTTCCACGGACCTAGCTAATCCAACGGGCGCTCTGTTGAGTATTACGATCAATATCAAGCTACCAGATGTCCCAGCAGAGACTTCATGGCGCCGGATCCGCGCATCAGTGCATCAAACCTTTACCTGGCGATCACTCAATGCCGTTGGGCCAAGCTTCGCAGAAGGTCCTTTCATATTTCCGTTCATGTCTCTGGTACCGCCTTTCCCGGATCAGGAAGCCGAATCTGGCAGTATTTCTGTCGTCCAGACGGTCCGAATGCCAGATGATCGGTATCTCGCACCGACCACGCTTAAACACACGATAACACCCAACAATATTTCGCATCAGATTGTGCTCGAATTCGAGGTGGTCGACAGAGAAGGGCTGAAGAAGGTTATTAGCGTTCGCGAATCGGTCACATTGGCCAGCGTAAGTCGAGCAAGTCCACAATCGGAGGGAGCCTGACTTGATTAACCGTGCAGTGCATGCTCCTGTCGGAATATCTCAACGTCCCTCGCTATGGCGCATCGCCTCCATCACGAAGCGATTTTCAGCCCGAGCGCCCGGAAGACACCTATTCCTGTGCATGTGGCTTCACTTTGTCCCAGCTAGTGGAAAGAGAGCAAGAAGGGCTATTGCCGCCTGAAGAGTATGATCCGCCGCCAATCAAAGAGCGCCTAGAATAAGGCTGGTTACAGCCCGCCGTGCCGTGATTCACGCTGAGACACCAAAGTGGAGTTCTGCAGATATGGGACTCGGACCAAGGTATTACAGCTTGGCCATGCGGTATGCCGTCTATCGCAATCGAGCCGACAAGCCATTCACAGGACCATGACTCTGGACGTGTGCAAATGCGAAACTCGAGGACAGTCGAATGTTGTTAGCATTGTCATTAGTAGTACTCGTCTCAAAATGCGAGCACTGCTACAAAACGGGACCAGGTAGGCTGCAGCTACTACCGATAAAAGGGAAAGGAAGACAGCTGTGGCTCGCTGGACCACGCGGAGACCTTCGCATTTCAGATGGAGAGGATAGATGTACGCTCCTTGCGACTGTAATTTCCGAAGTCAGTCAGGACCAACGTGCAGCTTGCCTCCACTCGAATCACCCAGCTTGCACAACATACACTGGCAAGCTTACAAAGTAACAGCTACCTGTCGAAATTTGAAAGCCGTATCTGCACGCTGCTCGCTTTATACCATCTCACACGAGGCGCGTGAAACCTCGCCATGTCTTTGTCAAAGCTTTTTGGGTCGGGCAAGCCTGACATCACTGTTGAGCCTTCTTTCGATGCGAAACCACCTCTATATTATGTCTTCCCGTCGGCCTTGGAGCCAGGAAGCCAAGCTCCCAAAACGACGACTCTTACCGGCCGTCTCAGGGTAACGTTGAAGAAGACTGAAAGTGTTGTCGAGATGTATACCACACTCACGCCGAGATGGTTCGTAAGAAACAAGCGTGAGGTCTTTGGCGTATACGCAAGACAGAAGCCTATGCTCATTATACCGAGTCCTTCATCCTAATCTTGAAGGCCACAAGGACGAAGGAAGTCTGCCTAGCTACTCATGCAGGATACAAACTCCTGATACCGAACTTGAAGCTGGATCTCATGAGTAGGTACAGCCGCAGTATGTGCGCTTGAGATTTGCTAAGCAAAGGTACTGTAACAGCTTCCCATTCATATTCACTCTCCCATGTACTGCATGGCCTCGTTCCTTCGTGCTCAATGAAGTGGCTCCAGCGTCGCAAGCTATCGATGACATCTCTTCGTTCAACATTTGGTATGCATTAGAGGCGAGTCGATGCTACGATCGGCTAGGGCGGCACGCACCTGACATTGATCATCATGTGAATGTAGCTAGTTATACAGAGACGTCAACCCGATGGGAGACTCTCCAAATTTACAGCAGAATTTCCTACGCGCCGAAAAGGATTACTACTGGAAGGCAACATGAATGAATGGAAAACTACCTATCACAACACATTCTTCGCACTAGTAGCCAGCCCTGCTGATCCTGGAGAATTGCCGCCTCCACTGGAGTGAGATGCCCATACGATTATACTCTGCATCGTTGAACTAAGTACTTTTGATACCAGACAGGTCATAGAAGAGTGGACATCTCAGACAGGACCTGTCAATGTCATCTTGACCGCGCGGACATTCACACCCGCTTCCCTGTGGGCTCGTCGTCTGGCTGCTGCCCGTGCCGCTTCAGCTAATCGTCGGCCTTTCTCCAATAGTATGACGGTCAATATCAAACTGGACGACATTCCGCTGCACACCGCCTTACGAAAGATACGCATCTCGATCTACCAAACGTTCACGTGGCGGTCTCTGAATGCTGGCGGGCCAGCTTTTACTGAAGGGCCGTTTGTGTTTCCTCTCATGGTGCTGAGCCCATCTTCTTCGGAGCAAGATCAAGAGCGCAATAGCGTTTCTGTCGTAAACAGCGTCAGACTGCCAGATGACCGTTACCTGGCGCCATCTACTCTCAAGAACACAATAACGCCCAACCGTGTCTCGCATAAGATTGTTCTGGAATTTGTGGTTGTTGATGAGAAACGACAGGAGAGTCTGGTCCAACTTAGTACGCCAGTCACGCTGGCATGCGTAAGCAACAGAACCTCATTGACGCAATCTTCGTGGCACACACTCTGACTGTGGTGTGGTAATTCTCCTAGTGCACGATCATCAGCGAGTGGCTAAGTGTACCTGAATATGGTGCATCAGCTCCTCCACAGCGCAGCGACTTTCAACCTGAAAGACCCAAAGATGCTTATTCCTGCCAATGCGGCTTCACCTTATCTCAGCTGATGGAGAGAGAGGAAGAAGGGCTGCTGCAGCTTGAAGATTATGAGCCGCCGCCCATCAAAGCGAGAGGGGATTAGGGTCTGCCGCAGAGGATGGCGGAAAGGAATGAGTGTCTGAAGAGAGTATAAATTACATGTGCTAAGGTCAGATGTCGTTGTGCTCAAGCGAATTCTCGCGCTGCAGCCAAATACGGAAGTCCGGAAAACGAGTTGTCGGGTATGGGTGAGAAGCTACATGCGAGATACTGTCGTCTGCTACTGCTTGGCCATCTGTTCAGCATTATACTCGCTGAATCTACTGCCGAGTCTATGAACACGGACCGGTAGACCACATCAGCTTCAATCTTCGAAGTTGTTCGCAAGCGTCATAAGGTCGCACCTGCTCGACAGAGACAAGAACTTGTCTGCACAGTGACTGACACAAGTCTCCTCCGAGGATTTAAGCTTTCCAGAGCTGAAATCTGTAGCGCAATCCATGAAGCATCGCTCGACGAGCCCCGAGTAGAGTTGCATAAAGTCTTTCATCTGAATTCCAACAATTCAGCTGCAGAACCGCATCGCAAACCATCGTCTTGCTCGCCTGCTTCTTCTGCATGATGCCCTCGAGCACTGCAGCTTCTTGCTGTGACAGCCCTGATGCGTCCATGGTGATTTGACTGGGATTATGACATGACTCGTTAACAAGGCCTTACAGACAGACTTGTGTAACAGAGTCTTACGTTGAATGTAGATGACCTTTGACTCAGAAAAGTCTTGAAATCGCGAAAAAGCCAACAACTTGTACAGCAGCTCTTGTCAAAACCGAAGCGAACAGCGTCAAGTACAAGTAGATCAACCTTTTACATCTAGATTATAACACTGAGAATCCATCAAGAATGGCTGTCCGTACGGGAAACTGCACCCAAAATCGCGACAGAAAACCGAAGCTGACTTCCCTGCCCATGACGCTACAGGCTGCAGATATGAGAACTCATCAGTGAGCGCAGGGAACAGAGTTGCAGGGTCAACCGTGTACTAATGCAGTATGTTTTAGGACATTGGCGTCTTTGCCAAACTCACAAACTCGTCCGTCTCTCCTGGCCTGCTTGCGAAATTATGGCTAACATTCCCTGGTGAACAGCTACTGCCTGGCGTCCATGTCCATTGGATCCACAAACTTCTACTCGACCTTTGAGGCAGAACTCGCAGATGTCATTCCAGTTATTGAGACCTCTATCGGTGGCACAAGAATAATTGGCAGATTGACAGCAGGTACGCCGTCAATCATCCATACCGCTTGCGGAGGCCGTGCAACTGACTTAGTGTACCTCAGGCAACCGTCATGGACTCCTCGTACCGGTGACCACGACCGACCAGGAATTGCAACACTTGCGAAACTCCCTTCCAGACAGCGTAGCGATACAAAGAGTAGAAGAGCGTCTTTCAGCATTAGGAAATGTAGTCGCGTGTAACGACTATGTCGCTTTGGTCCACCCAGACATCGACCGGGAGACAGAAGAGATAATCGCAGACGTCTTGAAAGTCGAGGTGTTCAGACAGACGATCGCAAACAACGTGCTGGTAGGCAGCTATGCAGCTCTTACAAACCAAGGCGCCCTGGTGCACCCCAAAACAACGATTCAGGATCAGGATGAATTGTCGAGTCTGTTACAGGTCCCGCTAGTAGTAAGTATTCTCTTCTTTCTAACGATCTCTCGTGCATACGCTGACTCCTTCGTTCAGGCAGGAACCGTCAACAGAGGTTCAGATGTGATAGGCGCTGGCATGGTCGTAAACGGTCAGTCTGCCCCACCTCTTCGTCGATGCGCAGGCTGATGTAGTGCTACTTCATTTAATAGATTGGTGTGCTTTCACCGGAGTAGATACAACAGCAACGGAAGTTTCGGTCATCGAGGCTGCATTCAAGCTGCAAGGGCAGGACACGAGCAATATTGGCAACATGCGTGATACTCTGGTTGATACCCTTGCATAGTTAATTTACAAGATGTACAATCTCTTAGACTATCCTATCGAAGTTTCGGTATAATGCTGTTGCACAATGCTGTCTTGAGTTGAATCTAATGTAACGATTGCTATGCAACACACACGAAGCGGCCTCTTTGATCGGACTAACTGTAATCGTACTTGCGGTAAAAGGCCTCGCTATCAGTTGGAGTAGCCTGGGCTTTCGTACCGCCTCTAGCAGGCAAAAGACCTTGCCTCTCCAATTCCTGTCTAGCCTGCTTATCCTCCTTCAGCCATCTCAGCGCCAGAGCCAGCATCTTGCTTCCAGCTCTATCAGGCTTCTCCATTTCCGCTAAGACTCCTTTGGGCACTCCTGGAATGTCTTCGCTCTTGATTGGCCAGGGGATCGGCTCTGGTTGCGTCGTCTTCCCGAGTTGTATATGTGCGACGTGGGATGGGAAGCCATCGAGACCGTCGAAAATGTGCGTTGCGTACAGAACAGTAGAGCCCCGTTCCGCGCACTCTTGCTTGAGGAATTCAAGCAGATTCGAGCGGACAAGCACGTCTAGGTCGACCGTTACCTGCGAAAAGTGAACCCCGCCTTAGCTTCTTCTACTCCAAGTGATGGATGCCGACGTACCTCGTCCAGCAGAAGGACATCCCAAGGTGCCATAAGTCCTTGCACAATTTGGACACGCCGCCTTTCTCCGTCACTGACTTGATGCATGCGCCAGGTCAGATCGACACTGTTGTGAATGAGTTAGTATAGAACCTGTATCCGTCGATGGTTAGGGGCCTTACTCTAGGATGTCGAGCAGACGGTCTCGGCGTTCCTACAAGCTTGTCAGCTTTGAGCATTAAACTAAGAAGTATTTCCTTACCTTGTGACGGTAACCTCCAACAGAGTCGCTGAGATAGAAGACGCATCAGAACTTGAGACCTGACGGCACTGAAGAGGAGACGCACAGGAAATGCGACACCAGGAGATCGCTTCGCACAACAGGGTTGTTGACAAACTCTGTACCAAGATATGTCACGCCAGGTGGGGTCTTGAAGCTGTGTCGGCATCATCGATCAGGAAAGTCCGGAATTACTTGAATGCAAATGAAGCCATACAAGACATCTTGACCCAGAACCTTGGTATGCGAGCGGGTCATTCGCTTTCCTGCTAGGATCTGTAGGAGCGTGGATTTGCCTGGCGAATAGCTAAAATAAGCGTTCGGTCATGCTTTCTTCTCGTTCGTTCGAGCTTGCCTGCTCCATTTGAACCAACAAGGATCGCTATTGAGCCTATGGAAGCGTTGTATCAAAGTGTTAGACCACTGTCAGGCGCCTCCGCAGCGATTTTGGTGAACCTTTTGGGAGGACCAGATCGACTCCGCTCAGCGCAGGGATCTTGCTCGTTGCCGAAGGGAAGCTGAAGTGCAAGTCCAGCACTTCTATCGCGGGCTCAGATGATCCGTTCTCAGCCATGGCGAAGAAGCAGATGAAATCGGGTAAGTTAGAAAAAGAGACGGACAGAAAAGCAATGATGCGCTTCACGTGCATGTCTCGAGTAGCCCATCTAATGTGTTTTGTTGCTTCGGAAATGAGGTGGTAATACAGTTCTGCTACATTCAGACGAGTACCTGCAGTCCGGACGTATAGCAACCCTAAGGAACCCAGAAATCCACGCTGGAGCGTCGCGACTTTCATTGCTTGTCCTCCTCCTTATCTTCTTCGTCATCCTCAAAGACGTCTTCATCTGTCACGTCCGGGCAGTATCTTTCGGCGCCGTCATAGCCCAAGATGACTGTAGAGCCGTTTCCGAACTCGACGCGTCTGAAAGCTGGTGTCTTTCGAGGCATCATGGGTCGCCTACGATGATCCGTCAGCCTATGTACTCACAAAGGCAGTGCGGTGCCCCGGTGGACCTACTTGAAGCATTTGCTGACGAGATCGTAACCGCGGAATGCAAGCCAGCTCTGCTTGCCCTCGTCAGTACCAGCGTAGACGCATCTTCGTAGTGTCGCTCTCGAGGCTCTGACTGGAGTGATGGGTCTGTCTGCCTCGATTGACGCTTTGTTGCAGGCCTTGCTGCTTTTGTACTCGGCGCAGCAGGCGATCGTAGCTGCGTGAGTTAGTAGGACCATCTAGATCTGTAGCTGCTCGAGTCCTTAGCTTTTGAGTTGGGGTACTTCGAAGAGTCAGTAAAAGTCTGGCGAGTGGGGATAAGCCAGTTGGATTGAAAGGGTAAGCTGGCTAAGGGGAGTGAGAGCGGAGTCATTGCGGCCCTAAAAGCTACATATACCTTCTGAGTAAGCTACACTTATGCATTTGTTTACTGTCATAACCGGGATGCTAGTAGATGCGTTCAAGTACTTCCACCAGGATGTCGTTTTCGCTTGGGCAGACTGCCTGCCACTCAGGCTTGGCTTGCAGTGCATCATAAACACCTTTCGCTAGCTTCGGGAGATCCTCTTTCGGTACTTTGTAGTCTGAGAGCTTTTTCTGTAAGCCCAGTTGGTTCACCAGCCTGTCTCGAGCGGTGGCAGCTGCCAAGCAGGCATTGACTTCTGGATCCTCAGACTCGGTATTTGTGTAGTGATCCCGGACATATGATGTTGGCAGATACGAGAAGACTTTCGCGAGCATGCTCCGTGCATATCCTTCTGGCATTTTCTTGGCCATCAGGCGGACTAGAGGGACAAAGTCAGCCAAGGTAGAATTTTTCCTCACAGTAAAGGGTTACCTGTAGGCGCCAGAGTCAGAACACTGCAGACTCCGTGAGGGATGGAATACGTCGCTCCCAGAGCATGACCAAGAACATGGGCTACAAGGTAATAGTCAGCTCCGCCCGTTAGTGCTCGTAGCAAAAGCGCTTACACGGTCCAAGAGAGGTATCTAATCTCGAAGGGTACAGCCTGCCCATGTTGTCAGCGCGCTGGAGGAACTTTGCGTGGAAGCAGGACTCACGACATCCAAGCTGCCATCTGCAGTCTCTGCCTAGCTTCCAGATCATCTTTCTTCGAGTCCTTGCACTGAGGCAGATATGTGAAGAGATCTCGTATCGCTACCAATGCCAATTGCTGCATTGGATATTGGTTCTTTGGGCGGTATAGACCTTCAAATGCATGATCCAATGCGCGTATGCCAGTCGACAACCAAAGTTCGGTCGGAGTCTCTTGCGTAAGCTTTGCATCAAGGATGACAGCCTGTCGTGTATGATCTTTCAGCCAACGAAGCAACTGGAGACGGAGTGATAAGACTGACAGTCGGGCAGATCTCCTCTGCAAATATGGGCTCCTTCTTTCCTTCCCTGTTTGTCTGGCCTGCTAGTTGAGTAAACTCGGCTGCACTCAGCGTCGTAGGTACGGCGATCTATTCAGACATTGCCTTATCAGCCCTCGTCTCTGGTGGGCTTCCGAGAAATACTCACATGCGGTAAGAAGCTTCCGAAACGGTCCTTGTGGTGTTTCGATAATGCCTTGCATGCATCAATTGGCGAACCGCCGCCGCATCCCAACAGGATGTTGATCTCTGCGGAAAGCGAAAGTTTCAGCAACATACCAGGGATAGGATGCACTGTTATCAATCCACCTTCTTTGCGAATAACCTCCAAAGCTGCCTCGACATCATCGATAGGAGTATGCTGCCGAATCTTTGTAAAAGTCCCGCCATAAGCATCTTTCTTCCTGAGGAGTTCCTCTATGTGTGGGATTATAGGACTAGCAGCCAGGCTCTTGCCGGTCACAATCAGGCATTTCGGTTTCGTGTCTTTGCTATTCCGCAGTATATCGTCCATGACGGAGCCAAGCTCATTGATGCTGTCTGGCCCATACCGCACGCATCGCAGATGGGTTGCGGTATACATGCCTGCGGGAGGACCGTAGCCGACATCTTGCATGGCAGTTAGGTTGTCCGTCATGATTGAGCGTCGAGAGTCTCAGATCTTGAGTCGTGGGAACTTCAAAGAAGTGTACAGCTTTGTGTCTGTAGAAAGCCAGAGAAAGAACATGTCGCAGGCGAGCGCTCAGTGATGACAGAATCTCGGCTATAACAGATCGGTGCGCAGATAGCGAGCAGAAATAGTCTCCGCTTGTTTTAGGTTGACGATGTAACATCGAAAGCTCGCATCAGAGGTGCAAATCATAACCTCAAGCGGGCTAGCGATGAGTATGTGAGAGATCACAAGGCGTCTCTGTCACGCCCAGCATTGATAAATTCCTCTAGCATTGCCGGTTGTCAGATTATCCTGACTTCTATGTAGCTACACGGTACGGGCATTCTATTGTTTGTCGTTAGACGAGCCAAAAGCCATTGGCACTGTTTAATTGCCCCTTAAGAGTTGATGACGGCTGATAGAAGCGGTCCACGTCAGATGTGAACGATTATCGCGAAGGCCAGTGCAACTTACTACCACCGTTGACGTGGATGGTCGTTCCGCTAATGTACGACGAGTCCTCGCTTGCCAGGAAGACGGCTACGGTAGCGATCTCGACAGGCTGACCTGGTCGGCCTGCGAACGAGAGACCAGTGTCAGTACTTTGTGCGTGGCCCACGTCGAAGAATGTTGCTCCTTACTGATGGGAGGAGAACTGATGCCGAGCATGTTACTCTTGCTAAATGTGGAAGAAATCAGAGGGGTGTAGACGGGTCCGGGTGCGATAGCTACAGATTACAGTCCACTTGTCAGTCTTTTCTTCATTCGTGCGCTTTGGTGAAGTGCTTACCGTTCGATCTGATCTGCTTTGAGCCGAGCAGCTGATTCGAGACACCTCGAGTGAAGGAAACGATCGCTCCCTTGGTCGAAGTGTAGTCGAGGAGATCATCTCGGCCAACATAAGCGTTGATACTTGCGTTGTTGATGATGGCAGATCCTCTTGGCATGTGTGGTACGGCAGCCTTCACCATGTAGAAGTACTGCAGCATTAGGATACGTAAGCATAGACCGGAAAGTGTGTAGGCATGGTGCGCAGCTAACAGAATGGATGTTAAGCTGGAAAGTCTCTTCCCATTGCGACGATGCGAGTGTCGTCAAATCTCTGTTCTCCAATTGCTGCGCAGCGTTATTGAACAAGATATCGACGCTCTTGAACTTCTGGATATGGTTGTCTACTACGGACTTGCACATAGCTTCGCTCTTCAGGTCCGCAGGAACGAGGTTTGTCTCTTTTCCAGTCTTCTGCTTGATGTAGTCGCGGACATCCTCGGCATCTTTCTGCTCGGCTGGGAGATAGCAAATAGTGCTTGTTGCTCCCTCCATGGCGAAGAGAATTGCGGTTGCTCGTCCTATTCCAGAGTCGCCGCCAGTGATAATAGCTGTCTTGCCCTCGAGCTTGCCAGAGCCGACGTACGGCTTACCGTTGGCGTAGATGTCATCAATGGGAGTCTGTTAGATCATGGGAAGCAAAGGCGAACGAGAGAGCAGAAAGGAAAGTAAGGCAATGTAAGCCAAGGTGCCTGGCAGCCCAGCGTGATCAGGGATTATCGCACCTGTCTGAGGTTTCTCTGCTTTCCAGGTCGTTCACCAGGCTTGTTTGCCTCTTGCTGTTCGAGGAGCAGCGAAGGATCAGGAGGTGCAAAGCCAGAAACGAATCTTTCGTCGGGATAAGCTGGCAGGGTGCCTGTTGCTTTGCGGACGGTGTCGATGATTTGCTGCATTGTATGAGAATATGGAATAAGTGAGTAGAAAGGAAAGCAAGAAAGCAAGATTTCGCGTTTTCGAGGCTTTCAGCGCTTCGCGATTTGCGCTGACATCAGAGCGTGCAAATCGCTGGGCAGGCACAAACGCGTCAGGGACACGGCAAATGGACAAGAGACAGCAGAGAGTACGTTCAGTGTTATCGAGTTGTATGAATCTGTACCGAAAACAACGAGGTGTTACAACATCGCGATAAAGACCGAAGGAATCGAGATCATGGCTGAGTTTGACAGACTAATAACAACGTATGCTACACACTCCATACATACCCTGTTAGTATATATGACACAGCAAGGTCTTCAAATGCTTCTTAGATGGTGGCAGCTTGCAACTGAGCCTTCTTGACATCTTTCTTAACCACAAGATCTTCGCATTCTTCAGCACACTCTTCGAAGTCCTTCATCGTCGCGACGGGTATTATTTCAATATTCTCTTTACTATCCTTCCACCGCCCATTCTTGAGTTCCTTGTTAGCTAGGTTCGCAAGCGCTCTTCCTGGTCCGATATATACGAAGCGGGTAACGCCACCTTCGTTCTTCATGACATCCAATGCAGAAGCCCAGAGAACGGGTTTATGAATCGACGCGACGATGTCGGCCTTTAAGCGTTCGGGTGTTGTGATTAGACTAGCGGTCAGGTTGGAAACGATAGGTGCTGAGGGTGCTTTCGCGGAGACGCCATGCTCCCATGCGTAAGCCATGCCATGTGCAGCGGGAGCCATGAATGAGCAGTGGAAGGGAGCGCTGCAAATAAGTGACAATTCATTAGGGGACGGACTCGACTCTTCGGAGACTCGCTTACAAGACGGGCAGATCGGCTGCTCGAGAAGCGATGTCTTTATCTTGAAGTCTTTCGCACGCACGCAGCACACCAGCTCTAGATCCTGATAGGACCAATTGCATAGACTGCGAAATGCCCAAAACATCAGCTTAGTTCAGGCAAACATGCGGTACTGCAGACCCACCGAGTTGTAGCTGGCAACTTCGACCATTCCCGCATTTCCTTTATTACTGTCCCGTGTCTCCTTGACGACTTTAAGCACGTCTTCGATCCCTTTCTTGTGATGCAGCACAAGCGCCGACATCTGTGCTCTTTCCTCGTCGTTCGCACTATGATCACTGTACGTCTTCAAGCTCGACAACTGCAACGTCCTGCTCGTCAATAGCCCGTGCAGACGGGTCAACTTCACGCCTTCAGCGAAGGTGATGGCGTTGGAAGCTACGCAGGCACTGTATTCTCCGCTCGAATGGCCGGCGAAGTAGGAGGCGGAGGAAGAGATTGGAATGCCAAAGTCCTTGGTCAAGACTCGTTCGAGGACGCGTGAAGTGATCGTAATTGCAGGCTGGGCATTCGAAGACCGAGTAAGCTCGTCCTGTGAAGCATTGAAGACAACTTAGGGTATGTCATAATCGGTGAATTAGTGAGTAGCTTGCCTGCGGCCCATTCGCTACGATCTTTCCTAGCTCGTTCGCACTCCTCTCCTTCTGCCACACCGGCCAATTTAGTAAATCCAAGTGCTTTAACTCTGGCAGTTCATGCAACTTCAACCCTTTCCTCCAATCTTCAAACTGCGCAAGAGCGTCTTCCGCTTCCTCCCATACCTCTCTTGCAGTCTTGAAGTTGTCCAGTAAGAACTGAGACATGCCTACGTATTGCGAGCCTGACCCGGGGAAAAGGAGGGCCGTCTTTTGAGAAGAACGAGGGGAGGCGTTGGGTCTGTTGTTCTTGTTGAGTTGAGAAGTGCGGTGTGAGCCCCGGTTCTCATGTGACTTGCGGGTGTGGAGCAGCGGAGGCGAGTTGACATATACGTTGGAGGAGGTACTAGCTGCAGTAGAATACGCTGAGGACGATGAAGGTACACCAGCCTTGGGTGAAGGGCGGCCATGTCGCCTGACCATCACCGACTCGTGCTTTGTCGGATCTCTGTATCGCTTCACATAGTTGCTATCGAAGTGGGAGAAGTCGCTGTTGTCGTAGCTTCCATCGTAGTCGTAGTGCTGGATATTGTGCTTGCTCGTCGCTGCTACCGATGACAGATGTCTCTGAGCTGGCTGTCTCGTTGCCGGAAAGGGCCTTTTTGACAATGAGCGCATCGCTGAGCAGTGAAGGGAGAGTTTGCAGTAGATGCCGCCAGGATGGACTATCAGTCTGAATGTTGAGATGGTTTGGAAAGAAAGAGCTGCTTTACTTGCGATTTCAGCCCAAATCGCTGAAGTCCTACTTCTCCCGAACCTTTCGGTAGCGATGTCTTCGTTAGCCGAGAACACGAAAGATCTGTACATGCACTCACTGAATAATTCGAAGGTATGATTCATACAAGCAAACAACAAGCTTCAGTCAACAAGCTTCAGTCCAATCGTCATTTCGTTTTCAGCCGGCGCGACATGCATCTTAGATGATACTCTTTCTTCAAGCGAGAACGTCGTTGAAACTTATACAAGGATAGGTAGCACCACTCTTATAGCTACGTGTATTTCTGCCTTCCAGGCAGACCTTTAGTCATACGTCCTGTTCGTGTAGTGGTATTTCCCCAAGCCAAGACCTCCGTTGTGGTGTCTGCTATGGAGGATAGGTAACTTGGGCTCCATTTCCTTGCTATCGGCTGCGTGTTGTTCAGAATCCTTAGGACGCCACGAGTAAGATGGGCGGTCTTTCTTGTCGGGATTGTTCTTATCCATATGATGAGTAGCCAGCTTGCCAGCAACCGGTCCCAAGAGGGCGCAATTGACAATACCTCCAGCGAGAAGGACGGGTCCTCCTGCCACAATGCCGCCAATGACTTGAGAGTTCCGCTTGACGGTCACGTATACGTTGTCTCCCTTCTTTCTTCGAGCACCGGTCGGCTTGCTGGAGAAGATGTGATGACCACCTTGAGCGCATCTCCCAATGCCCACACCGGCGACTACTCCGCATATCTCTCCTACCTGCTGTGATACAACGGTCATCGACCCAGCTGTCTTGCCGAGGGCATTGGCATAGCCCAAGCCCAAGCGTGCAAGGCGGTCTTTGCCTTCAGGAGATATGATGGCTCTTTCTGAAGCAGAAGATTTTGGATCCTCAGGCAAGTTGCGGTTCGCGTGACTGAGGCTAGATACTGAAGCGCTTCTGGGTACGGTCGATCTGGCTGACATAGTGCTCTTGTAATCGGATTGATGTAGAGCCAAACAGAGCCAACATTGTGCTGGCCAGCTCTTTTGAGCTGCGATGATAGAAAGGCGACTAACACCTTTGCCGACAAAGGCGCCATGGTCTTGAGAAGCCTGATAAGGGGGCAAGGGATCCTTACGGTCGATTCGTGGACTAGGGGTCTCATACGTACGTGCGCTAGACGGAGGAAGCAGGCAGCGGAAGGGGAGCTGGGTGGATCGCATGGTGCATGATTCTTTCAAGGAAGGAGCTTTCAGCATACACACTCGTTTGGGACATCCTGGTAGAGATATGGATGGATAAATCCACCAGCAGGGCAGCAGTTTTGAGGTTTCTGCGGAAAGTAAGGTACGGGCGTGTCGGACATGGTTGCGAATGGCGGAGAGGGAGTAGACAGAGGCTTTGTATCGAATGAGTTCTTCAGGACATCCACACAGCCTCATCACTCTGCGAAGACCTTGGATCCGTCGTCTTGACTTTGCACTTTTCACGTCACACTGCGCTGGAGCCAATTTGCGCGCATCTTTGGGAAGAGACATCACAATCCAGTAGCTAGCTTTGCATCAGCCGTACGGTAGAACCAACGGTCACTGCATCATCAGCCCTCAGTTCCAGCGACGCAGCTCGCCAGTCAGTAGCACGCAGAGCCGTCATCGCTACGGGACACGTTCGCAGCGTCACTAGCCATGAGCGAATCCTTCAGCGAGGTGAGCCTTGCATACTCTAAGTTCTATCGTGGTTGACTGACTGACATGCTCGTCTTCAAACGTCGCAAGTCGCCCGCTTTCAAGGACTCCCTCACCGTCTCTGGCTATAACTCCATGTCTCCCTCCACTGCTCCTTCTCCCCGTCCCGGCTTGTCACGAGCAAACAGCGTCAACTACTCCGTCGAGACGGACGATGGAATCACAGGCTTGACTCTGCTCGACGCTCTAGTGGTGCTGGACTCGCATCTGGATCTCGCTAGACGACAGATTAGCAGGAAAGGTCAAGAGTGGAAGAGTAGAGCAGAAAGTACCGCGATCTCTGTGAAGAGACAGGCGGAAGAAGTACTCAACCAGAGGAGGTCAAAGAAGAGACATGCGAGCGGGGGCCACAGGACAAGATCATCTGCCGACGTCAAGTCTGCAGCAGAACAGGGAGCAGATGGTGAACAGAGCGAAGAAGATAGGATAAACATCGACAAGGAACTTGCGAAATTCAGGCAGAATGTGGGTCAGGACACCTATCTTTGCTGTCCAATACCTTACACTGCCTTTTACAGATACAAGCGCGAGTAACAGCTGTCCGCACGAAGTGGAAGGACGAGAAAGTAGTCTCACTACGGGACAAGCTTTCTTTCTTCTTCGGAGTAGAGCTCGTCCTAGCTTCCGCGCTCCTCGTAGGCTTCAGGCCTCAATGGGTGTAAGCATTGCTCTCACCCACTACCACGATATATGTAGCTGAGTCTTTGGCATGTCAGCCCTGGAGTCTATACGGCGCTTTCACTGTACCTCTTTCCCATCCGAATCTACGAATATCGCAAGAAGCACTACTCGCTGTTCCTAGCTGATTTGTGCTGTAAGTACACCTTTATATAGCAGCAAAGACTACATACTGATCACCGCGACTGCCAGACATCGTCAATGTTATGTGCCTGCTGTACATCTGGGTATTCCCTGGGTCTCCCATCTTATTCGTAGCCTGCTATGCGCTCAGCCACGGTCCACTGTGCACAGCGTGCGTCTCATTTCGTTTCTCTCTCAGTACGTTGCTAAGTATGCTATTACAGCATCGCAACATGGCGCAATTCCCTCGTCTTCCACAGCATGGACAAAGTGACCTCTTTGTTCATCCACATCTACCCTCCATTCGTATTCACGGTCCTGCGACATTTCTTCCCGAATGTCGAGGACAAATACCCTGCGCTCGCACAGCTGCCCAGTCTAAACATTATGAGAAGTCTGGTCTTCAGTAGCGTGGCTTGTGAGTGGGATTGAATTTCATAAGAAGAGCGCGTCGGGCTGATGCTATCCTGCGAGCAGATTTGATATGGCAGGTCGCGTACTACTATGGAATCGTGGTCGCAAGAAAGGACAAGATTGAGAAGGAAGGAAGGATCACCAGCTTTACATACATGCTGCACAACAAGAAGTCTTTGATAGGCAAGGTGCGTAGTTGGAGTTTACACACGGATAAGGCAGCTTTCCGACCTGACCAGCTTATTCCGCTTACAGACCCTCGCCAAGATCCCTCCGTCACGGCGCGAGCCTTCCTTCATGGCTGGTCAATTCGTCTATACGATCGTCACGATGGCGCCGTCGACGATCTGGCTCTACGACAGCAAGATCCTTTCTGTATTCTGGATCCTGACTTTTTTCTCCGTATCAGTATGGAACGGCGCGTCCTTCTATTTCAAAGTCATGGCCAACTATAAAGAAGTCGCCGCGCTCAAGAAAGAATTGGATGACCTGCAGAAGGTAGCCAATGGAACTAAGACGCCGGGCAGTACGGTCTCAAGTCCGTCTAATGGAGGAGGAAGTCTGCCGGATATCCCGGGTGATGTGCAGCTGGGTCCTAGTGCGGTTGATGATTCAGCGGCGGCATCACCGATGCTGCATCCTACATCAACGTCTGGAAACAACAGCCAGGACCCTTCGTCACCTGAGAAGATCCCGCTCATGAGTCTGGATAAAGAGGACAGAGATGAGGGACGATCTGTTGGTCATGGAGAACGGGTACCCTCCTCGTCCGAAAGTGATTCGTCAGCTGTGGTCGTGGAAGCTGAAGATGCGAAAGCTAATTCGGTAGAGCAGAAGAAGGATGTTTGAAAGGAAATCATTATGTTGAGAATTTGCTATGTACCCTGACCTATCACGATGTATCTGTCTGTCATAAGTTCTAGACTACAATGCTATCTTACACCTATTTAGCGGCCTCGCTCGTCCAAGACTTGAGTACTTGATACAACAACAACCCTGCACAGCGAACTTCTTCGCTGAGAACGTACCCGAACAGCAGTAGCACCGCAATCCTTCATCTACGCGCGTGCTCAATCGGATTATGGTGGTGTAGGGCGGCCTGCTGGTCCTATCACTTCAAGAGCTGGATGCAGATGCCATTCTGATGGGTCTATCGTGACAATGCGTGGATCTTCGACTTCTCGAGAGCGCGATTGGGAGCGGCTGGCTATAGACCACAGGCGAGTCAGCGCGTGTTGCTACTATTGTAAAGTCAGGAGTACTCACACTTCTCGCTTTCCGTGCTTGAGCTACGAGTCTGTCTGAAACCTGCGAACACGCACCATTCTTTAGCAATCTGAAGACGCGCCAAACCCAGCAAACATGTCTAAGCTCACGTCTTCTGCTGCTGTATACTATCGCCTCTGACTTCACAGCGCGCTTCAAGGACTTCCTCTTGCCCAAGTGCGAGTACAGATCTGGTTTGACGAGCCGTTTGACGGGCACTCTTTCGACTTTTTGGATGCCTAACGAGGCGATGAGGGCTTTGTTGGAGGCTATCAGTGAGGCCTAAATATCGTATCAAGCACGTCAGGAGCTTGTTGCGACTGTGTCCGGCGTCGCGAACAGGCGACTGACCCTGTACGACTCGTAGTTGGTCATGGCGGATTGGCGCAAGCAGAGGATATCAAGACAAGCAGCAGTCGGCGTATGAAGGAGTGTGATGCAACTGGGCAGCAACTAGAGGCCTCGGAGTAGCAAGATTGGATGGAGCAGAAGGGTGAGAGACAATAAAGTGGCCATGCGAAGACGCGACTGACTGATGAAGAACGCGTTGATTCATGTCGAACAGCTAGAATGGCAGCTTCTGATGATGAAGTATTGAGAGATCTAAATTGCGACCGTTTGCTTTCGACATTGGCTGTTCTGTCATCAAGAAAGGCTAAGCCGGCTGACGACATTGTACTCCAAGCCCTGATACTATAGACAACACGACCTTCTTGTGGCCTACTTCTCCTATGGGATAATCTACTTCCCAGAATCCGCCATCGATTTTTCCACTTCTGCTACCGTTGTCCCGAGGACATCTCGCAGCTGTTCAAGCTCATATAACGTATCATCCATACTTTGGAGTTTTGCTGACTGTTCAGACTTCAGGACTGCTCCTGAAGAAGCGTATCGCTTTAACTGACGGGCCTGATTGAGCGATTATTCCGTTAGCATCGTCGATACTGCAGATCCTAAATAAAGAGTATGCCCACCTCGCGCAAAT
The DNA here is from genome assembly GCA_001972285.1 of Erythrobasidium hasegawianum. Classification (NCBI taxonomy): domain Eukaryota; kingdom Fungi; phylum Basidiomycota; class Cystobasidiomycetes; order Erythrobasidiales; family Erythrobasidiaceae; genus Erythrobasidium; species Erythrobasidium hasegawianum. Next base: position 77,721 of record BCII01000015.1, on the reverse strand, counting down.
CATTCCCAAGAACACGCGCACGTTCTGTGATCTCCGACAAGGACAGCCTCGCCAGACCTGTCCGGATCCCACTGCTCTGTTCAGTCCGCGCAGGGAAGCCTTGCGAAGCAGGCGGGGCAGATGCAGGAGGATGTTGCTGTTGAGCTTTCTCGTTTGATCGCCCTCTCTGCATTGGAAGACTGCCTTGTCCAGATTGGGATTTCTGCCTTTCTTTCTTCCCGTTCTGCCGCTCGTTTGTAGCTCCATTGGCTTTGGCCTTCCCACGTCCTTTCACCGAGAGCACTGTCTGTTCTGTAGACGGCGATGTCTGTTGCTGCTTCTGCTGCTTTGGAGGCATCTTGTCCGCTTTCCCGCGTAATTCATGCTGGCCCTGAGTGACTGGCGGCGTGCTGGATGTAGACGCAATAGGCGCACTATCCAGATTGATACCTTGTAGCGCATCCGCTGTGCTATCCAATTCATCATCCCACCACTCTCCTTCTAGATCAGGCGGCAAGTCTGAGCCTGAGGGAGAGAACTTGAGTATGTTCGCAGGCGCCGTGGCAGGTGTTGATAACGACGGTGTCCTGCTACTCATTTCTTGCGACTTGGGTGCTTCAGGCACGGCGGCAGCAACAGGCGTGTGCGCTTGCACCGGCTGTTGTCTGGTAATGCGGACTAGCGTAGCTGGCGCAGCAGCAGCAGTCGATGTCGAAGGTGTTGAAGAAGCCCATCGGCTAGTCTCTGCACCACTCTTGAAGGTTGCAGGTGCAGGTGTAGACTGTTGCTGTTGCTGTTTCTGGGGATACATCCGTGGTTCTTTGGGCACAGAGTCCGACGGTCTCTTGACCTGGACATTGACAGCAGGACTAGACGGTGGTGGTGACGATGAAGACGGAGCTTGATGATTCTCCCTTGCGCTCGCAAGCTGTTGCTTGACGGACCCTTGTCCGACCTTGAATTTGGCTACATCTTCCGCAGGAACATAGCCAGGGCGTACACGAAGCTGTTTACGAGTGCTTTTAGGTGTCAGGCATAAGCTGAGCCGAGCTTTCAAGCGCATGTCTAAAGCCCACCTCCCATCCGGCCGCTGTGACGCTGGGACCAAACGGCGAGCAGCGTCCGTTGGGTCGCTGACAATGCCAGCAAGAGAAGGGCTCCGTAGGTTTTCCATCCAAAGAAAGCCTTAAAGAATCGTCTTGAAAAGTGTTATATTTCTGATGGTGATGATTGAACGTGTTGTGCTCCGACTGACCGTTGCCTAATGGATCTGACAGCTGCCAGCAGCGGCGAGCCTGCTTCTGACACTCCTAATGATGTGCAACAAACGAAACAGATCTATCCCTCACAGCAACCTGCCGCAAGTAAACCCGCGAATGATGTAGATGATCCAGCCAAAGTCCAGCCGCAGGCGGAGCACCAAGTCAAGCTCGGAGTATGCGCAATGGATAGGAAAGCAAGAAGTAAACCTATGCGAAACATTCTCTCAAGACTCCTCGCGACTGGAAAGTTTGAAATCATCATCTTCGGCGACAAGTGTATCATCGATGAGGGTGAGCGAACTCACCTTACAAGGCAAAGCATGCAACTGAAATCCTCTAATGCGCCGCCAGACGTCGAGAACTGGCCCATCTGTGACTTCCTCATTAGTTTCCATTCCACTGGATTTCCTCTCGATAAGGCCATCAACTACGTAGAGCTTCGCAAGCCCGTCTGTATCAATGATCTACCCATGCAACAGATCTTCTGGGATCGTCGTCTCGTTCTCGCCATTCTCGACAAGGCAGGAGTTTTGACGCCTCCCCGTATCGAAGTCGACCGTGATGGTGGCCCGCAACTGCCAAAGCGCGTATCAGACCAGATACAGAGAGACTGGAACATGCGCATAGACAATCCGCGGACAGACACCGACCTGAAATACGATGAAGAGAAAGTCGAAGCGAACGGCAAGGTCGTCAGGAAACCATTTGTAGAGAAGCCAGTCTCTGGAGAAAATCATAATATCAATATATACTTTTCCAAGAAGAAGGGAGGCGGAGGCAGACGCTTGTTTAGGAAGATAGGCAACAAATCCTCGGAGATGGACCCCGACCTGAACTTCCCAAGAATGGATGGCTCTTACGTATATGAACAATTCATGGATGTAGAGAATGCAGAAGACATCAAAGCATACACGCTCGGCCCGCACTTCGTGCATGCGGAATCGAGGAAATCACCAGCAGTCGACGGAGTTGTTAGAAGAAACTTGGATGGAAAGGAACTCCGATATGTGATTGAGCTATCTGACGAAGAGAAGGAGATAGCAAGCAAGATTGCAACTGCATTCAAGCAGAACATCTGCGGATTCGATTTACTACGGGCGAACGGCAAAAGCTATGTCATCGATGTCAATGGCTGGAGTTTCGTCAAAGGCAATGATATGTACTATGATAAGTGTGCGGAGATCCTGGAAAGATTCTGCACGAACCAGATAGCGATACCGAAGACACCAAGCACGAAGAGCGAGCCAAGCAGTAAAGACAAGTCATGGGCACTCAAAGGCGCAGTATGCGTCTTCAGACATGCCGATCGAACGCCAAAGAGTGAGTTTCAGTCGACTGCGACCCGTTATTCCAAGCTGACATATTATGTCTTGCGCGAATCTAGTGAAGCTCAAATTCAACATCAAAGGCTCGTGGAGCTGGTCTGAGCCATTCATCAATCTCTTACAAGGCCGCAAAGACGAGATCATTCTTCGTGCAGACGAACAACTGCGATACATCGTAGAAGCCGCCGACGCTGCTTTGGAGATGGAAGAGAGCGACAAAGACATGTTATTATCGCTCAAGAAGATCTTGGATAACAAGATTGGTGTTCCGGGCACGAAGGCACAGCTTAAACCGACATTCGCAGACGACGAGACATGCGAGAAACTTAACATTATCGTAAAATGGGGAGGAGAATTTACGCATGCTGGAAGATACCAGAGTAGAGATCTTGGAGAGAATATGCGCAAGGATTATGCCATCTTGAACAAGTAAGCCTAGCCTCCGCGATCAGGTTCTCACGTATGCTTGCTGATTCAGCTGTTCAAGAACGCTACTCAACAACGTAGCTATATGCAGTAGCTCAGAGTAAGTCATGCCGTAACACAAGGGTGAGGCCTCGCTGAGAGAGCATCGTTGCAGACGGCGTGCTATCGCAACTGCCGAGATCTTTGGCTCGTCCATCCTCAACAAGAGCTCGACAGGCACCAATCCCACTCCGCACAGACTAATCATCCGCAAGGATCTTCTTGACGACTCGAACGCCGCTAAAGAGCCTATGGATAGAGTCAAGAAGCGCCTGAAGGTTCTGCTAAGGCCGGGCGAATACAAGAGGCCCGAATTTGCGTTCGCTTGGAGAGTTCCGGATGTTGAGCCGCAACAAGTCGTTCAAGAGACCGTCGAGCTTCTAAAATATCATAGAGCTAGTATGTCACGCCGCCGACAAGTCGCGTCTATCAAAGTACTGATTCTTTCCGCTCACTAGTCATGATCGAGAACTTCAAGACTCTGGATGTCGAGAATATCCAGTCCCGATGGTGTTGTTCAGAGTATCCCGCACTCTGGAAAGAGCGCTGGGACAAGATCTTCGTCGAGTTCTGCGATGTCGAGCCCGAAAAATTCGATCCTTCGCGCATCTCCGAGCTCTACGATTCGATCAAGTACGACGCGTTACACAATTCGACATTCTTGGAGGCTATCTTTACGCCGCAAAGCGAGAAAGAGAACTCCAGTCCCGACAAAAGCCCCGGCTCGAAGCCCCCGCAGAAATTGAAGGAACTGTATGAGAAAGCAAAGATCCTCTTTGACTACAGTGAGCTGCGCTACATGACGCTGCAAGCTCAACGCATCTGACATAATTCTTGTCGGCAGTCGCGCCTGCTGAATATGGCATCGAAAAGGATGAAAAACTACAAATTGGTGTCTTGACCTCTTGGCCCCTGCTCAAGCAGATCTTGGATGATCTGTATATCGCTCGCGACAACAGCAATGGTCGAGCAACCTTTTACTTCACGAAGGAAAGCCATATACAAACGCTTGTGAATCTCGTTCTGCTGTCCGATCTGCCTATCGTCATGCCGCAGCTGCCAGAGCTGGACTACATGGTGTGTGATTAGATATATCTAATTAGGTTGTCGAGCTGACGGTCTTTCTAGTCATACATCACGTTTGAGCTGTTCGAACGCATCAAAGGCGACCAGAAGGAGTTCTCAATCCGTATTGCTCTCAGCGAGGGCGCTCATTCGCTTCCGCTCGATGCGTCTTTGGATGCCAAGCACGCTTTGTCTGTGCAGCCAAGACGGTAAGGCAGCTCTGAACCTGTTTGCGAAGTTGCCTGACAACGCTTTCGCAGTGTCCTGACCAACCACATACCGCTCAAAAATGCATATGACACCCTTCATCACTATGCTGACTCATCCTTGTACAAGAAGTCCTCAACTAGCTTCGAGGGAATGCTTCCAGTCGAAGGTGAGCAACGAGGGCAGTATATCTAGCCACAATTACTGAGCCCTCATGATACCTCAGGCGACGAGCTGTTCACTGGCCGGAAAGACGAGCTTGTGCAGGTCATTGATATGGACTTTTCCCGAGCTCGTCCGCAAAGCGTGGCCAGCAACAGAGACGGCACCGCAAGCGAGACTAACTCCATTATCATGTAGATTTACGTACATACACTATATAATGGCGATGCTGGTTGCTTAACCTAGGGAATAGAGTGTACATGTACAGACTGCAGTGTTAATTAGCAATACCCATCAAGCAGAATGTCCGTTGGCTAAGCGTGCTTTCTGTTCATCCCAATGCGCTTTACCCCAAGACCCAGCCACTATCAGCGGGAAGATCAGGGTCGCATCGGCATGGACCTTGACAGACTCTGCGTCAGCTCTGATCTTGCCCCAGCTGACAGCCTCATCTGGTCTTGCGCCCCCGTCCGATCCGTCAAATTCTTGGCCAGTGTTAATGTAGACAGCGTAGTCTGCCCCGTTCCGCTGTTGTAGCGAGTCAGTCTGCTTTCTTTGAGGAGAGAGAGTAATTGCAGACGTACGAAGAGCATGCTGTTAGCAATCTGATGCTTGCAGACTCCTCCACCTAAGATGACCATGCCTGCTTTCGGTGCCTTCATGCTCATATCGTTAATCTTGCGAATATCGGCTACAATATCGATGACAAGAGGAGAGGGCGTCTTGTAAGAGTGAAAGAAGAGCATATCACCAAGAGATCCATCCGTCAACGCTGGGCAGAAGATCGGAATATCGTTCTGTCCTTGGAAGTCAGGAGGAGATACAACCTTACGCACAATGTCTGCTCACTTTCCACGCCCAGTATAAAACAGATTCTTCGCTGTTGATCTCCTTGCCTAGACGAGCTATTACTGAGCTTGGTGTCCAGCGGATTTGTTGGTTCTCTTGCTCGTCCACCATACTGTCCAAGATAGGCATAACCCAGTCTTCGAACTTGCAGTAATTGTCATTCGGAACCAAGAGATTTCCTATCCGATTTAATCCTCTCTTCCGCAGACCTGCTCCACCAACATCAAAGCGTCCTTCCGGGGCCAGATATGTCGCCCCTAAGCATTTGATCAAGTCCTCTTCTATGCCTCCTGCTGTGGTCACGATGCCAGAGATGTACTTGTTCTGCACTAGAAACCGAATGATCTCTCGCAAACCGGACGAGATGAGATTCGAAGTGTAGCCAAGCATGATGTGGCAGCGGGTATTTGCACGGATAGCTTCATCTGCATCGTCATCTTCTGCCCTTGGCTCGTCCGAAAGTCGCCAGCGTCTCTGTGGATTTTATGCGTCGGTTAGCTCTCATGTGATACAAAGCTACGAAGAAAAGCAAGCGGACCATCTTGTTCACAATGTCTATTGCTCGCGACAACGCTGTCGCCTGAAAGCCAGTCGTCGCATAACTTTGCAGGAGTGCCTCGAGTTCGATAGGAAGGTTGAAGTCGGGCCCGCACACGCGGGTAGCATCTTGTCCAATATCTTCAGACTGCACAAAGACCGCGTTCTGCGCAGAATCTACGGCCGACATGGTTGCAGCAAAGCTTGAAGTCGTCAAATTGGTCTCTTCAAGACAAAGACTCCAACATATCGACAGCTTTCGCTATGATTAACCGGGATGGCAGATTTCTAACTAACAACAACATACTACTGTCATTAAACTTAGATGCCATACTCTGTGCCACAAAACGAGCTGCCGGCAGCTCCTTCTGGCATTCAGGATCACAAAATTCTCAACTGAGACTTCTCGCCGTCTGATTCAGACACTGCTGCTGCATCTTCGAGACCGATTCTTGGGGAGCTGTGAGCCAGGCTATGGGTCTGCCAACTGCCTATCGGGTTGTGCTGATGCCGAAATTGTCAGACGAGCTGCAAGTGTGTAGAGACGCTTGACATACTGTGGCGACCATGGTCTTTGTCAACTTGAAGCCTGGTGTCTGGCCTGCTTCAGAGGCGCGGCTCAAAAGGTGTGCGGGGATCCATTGCCGTCGCTCTTCGTCTTTGTGGGCAGGCATTACCACATGTACAAGTTGCGGAAGCGTGTGTCCTTCTTCCAAGTCCTCCTTTCCTGATGCGGATAATCTTGCCTTCCGCTGAGACGGCGCCTCGAGACAATAGACGAAACTGAGAAGGTAGATGGATGGCAGAGGGGCTATTTGTAGCTGTCAGAGTCATGAGTACTTATTCTATGTAGACACACATACTAATTATCGCCGCTATTGCATCTCGACAGCCAGGGAAATGGAAGGACACGGCGTACAGCAAAGCTGCAACGGTCGAGAGTAGTGTTGGCACAGCGCAGGTCTTGAGCGCAAGATCAATCAAATATTCCGTGAGTGCCATGGTTTCGCCAGATTGCCCGTGTTTCATGGTAGCCAAGCCAAAAGAGAGAACCCCCGTGATGACTAGATCTATGAGCACACTACTCCATAGCCAGATCTGCGAAGGTATTGCGGAAGGTGCGAAGCTGGTCTTGCCGAGATATGCGAAAGCTGCATCGTACATAAGTTAGCGACACTGGCGTCCATCTGCAACGAAGACCAGGATGCTTACTCTGCGTTGTAGCAAACAGTATACCTCCTCCGAGCGCAATGACCAGAAGGCAAGCAATAGCTATCGCGAACCAGAGGTATCTGCCGGTGATGTGCCAGCAACGATGAGCCATGAAAGTCTGTGTAAGGAGACTGCGTATAATGTCAGAAGCCTGATACATTGTTGATAGTAGCGCGATGCACGCACCCGACCAGGACAGTAGGGTAAACTGCTGCGATGTCGGACATCTTGTACGAGCCGAGCGCGTCGCTTGAGCGCTTTTGAGATGTGACGTAGTCGCAGATCTCCCATGCTGTGAATGCTGTCGCCAAGAAGTTTGCCAGCAAAGCCAGCCTTAGCAGCGGACCCGAACTCGACAGAGCTCTTGGACACGATGTGCCTGCTCTTCGACTCCGCAAATGTAATAGGCCAAGACAGGTAGCTATGCCTGAAAGGAACACCTGAATACACCAGCCGACAACTGAAGGCAGAAGGTAGACGGTAGCGAGGGACTGTGAAGCGGTGGGGAGGAGGACGTCCGCTGCCTCCGACATGTCGGGTGAGCTGCTTGATTAGCGGTATGGACAGAAGAGCAAGAAGCTTGAAAGCTAGATCTATTTGATCATGGAAGGGATACGAATGCCCAGCGTCGCGGTCAGCTTTTCGGTATAAAGCATCAATCAACTCCTCCGACGTTGTTTCCGCTTGAAGGTAGAGTTTGTGCACCGCGACAGGGGTCATGATACACCTTGATTAGGTCAACAATCGCGCAATGACCGAAACCTGATGGGCTTTTGTCTTCTTTCCTTTCCCGGACGTGCCTCAATTCGCATCTTCAAAGGTCGATGGTCGCATCGCTAATCGCTCAGCATCGTTGCTTCTCTTGCACCCATAGGCTACAATACTGCTCTGGATGTCGGTGATTCTGATGAACGAGCGAGCTCAGCCGAATTCGGACGAAAGGCAAGCCTCGAAGAGAACTGTGTCCACTCACCTACGCCATCTCAAAGACCTCTGCGATGATAGCAGTCGATGCGATCTTACAGCTGTCTTGGCTCTCTCCGCCTGTCAGCTGCCTCTACGCGTCGCCCGTGTCTAACGGTCCTACTGTACATGGTCCAGTCCGCGCGGTCACAAAGACAAAGACGGGACCTGCTATCTTTCCGTATACAAGTGTGCTCGTAGACACCATTCTTCCCTCTACTCTCGTGCATTCTCGGTTTGCGTGGATTGCGCCCTGCGAATTTTAGCACGTTTGTAGTGCAAGTCGCTCAGGCAGAAGCGCTACGTTCTTGAGCGAAGCAAGCAGTCGAAGATTGCGGCAAGGGACATGGAAGTTTTATCGGGCCGCTTTTCGATCCCGTCCTGGCTGGCCATATCCCCATTTATCGTAGGAAGCTGAGGTCTGACCTTGGTACATCGTCAATACGAATGTTACTGTTCGAAGGAATATTGATCAGAGTACATGATCTTGATCATGCCCCCGAGCAGGGCATCATGAAAGTACCTTCTTGGACTCCGCAGCAGCAGACCGCGACACAGTCTGTCTATGGATGCACAGGTGACGATAAAATTCCTTGATAGCGTCGCATCGAGCTCTCTAGCAGTCAATCGCTTCAGAGCGGGCCAGTAGCCGGCGAAAGGGTCTAGGATGTCCTGATAAGGTATCGAGCTGGCTGTGAGCATCCCGTCAATCGAGCATCCCAGAGCGTAGAAGTCGATACCGGAGCTCGTCAGCAAAAAGCACCGTCCTCCGCCGGTCCTTGTCTCGAAGTTCGATTGCTGAGTCTATGAAAGGGATGAATCCACAAGAAGACACAATCTGGAGCTTCCGGCCTCGATGTGGAGCGGACTTCTTCTAGCGCCCGGCCTCAGCACGCAGCCAGCGCTCAGCCAGCAAGCCACCCCCAGACTTTCTGCTACGGAACCTTCGCGTTCCTACTGGCTCCCTCTGGGTGACCTTCCTGTAGCTTCAGCTGACGGGATGATCTTATGAGTCTTTCTCCTGCTGAGAACAGCTAATTCTCACGGGGTGATCTAAAGCGGGATGCTCGTATGGTACTGATTCATCAAAATCTTCAAGATCGACTGGAATGAGTTCATCTTAGAGGGCTTCGCTTGTTTCAACATCTTCTCCGTCTGTCAAAACTTTTCACAACCATTTCACTGCTCCTCCGCCCTTCGTGCAGTCAACAAACAATGCAGCCCGCCTTGAACAACGCGGCAGCCTCTTTGAGTGGATGTAGCTGTGAAGCTGGTCTTCAGACCGTCATAGCTCCTACGGAGAAATCAAGGAGCGGTAGACACAGGAATTTCTGCACTCTCCTGCACGCCTTTCTGGCAGACAAGACCTACGTTGGTGCAGGAGGCTGGTCTCCTGATGGTACAGCTCTAGTCATACAGGATCCCGAGGTCTTTGCAGTACAGCTTCAGGAAGCTGGTCTTGGGTCCGGCAGGTTCGCTAACATCAGACGACAGCTTCACGTAAGCTGTCAATTCTCATTCCAATTGATGTCCTGTGACTCACCCATGTCTAATGCGTGTGCCTAGGCGTACGATTTCAGGAAGTCCCTAACAGGCGCTCCTCTGGAACTTGTGATCCTACTCCGATACCTTCCACCAAAGACTCAGTGCTGGGTACATCCCGCATTTCGAAGAGACTGTACACTGCTGGAAATCTAAGCAATTCCTCGCAAGCCTGAGACCTCTGTAAAGAGCAAAACACGTCAGCGTACGCCGCCTGCTCGAAGCAACTCACAGGCCTTACCTCCGCATCCACCCGCGCCCACGCCTGATCCACTCCTGTTCCAAAGCAATCCATTCTCGTTCAGCGACCCGCTCGAGAGCTGGAGAGCTGACATTTACGAATCGGCCAGCAGTGTAGGCGGCTCAATCTCGGACTGGGACGTGAACGATGAGATCTCTGTGGACGAGGGATACGGGGGATATTTCCAGGAAGCTACTGAAGGGCAGGTTCTTGGCCCCGATAACCTGGATCAGCCTTTGATGTCAACTTTCGGGAACGAGCCGTACTCACCCAATCTACTACCTTCCCTCAATGCTCTACACAATGTGCAAGTCATCGAGCCAGAACCAAATGCTGTCGTGCCAGATTGGGATCAGCCATGGAATATCAACTATCCGAAGCGCGTGGTGCACCATTCGAACGCCTACCTCGATTTTCAAAACCAGTTTGAGCATGGAAACGCACTATTCGAGAGCAGCGCCAATTATGCCAGCACTCTCTATCCAACGTTCGCTGAAGGAGAGTGGAACGAGACGAGCTCTGGACCCAACCCTGTCCAATCCGCTGAGTGGTGCTAGTCTCCAGGCATGATAGGCAGAAGTGACTTGCAGGATAAGCAAGAAGAGAAAAGGATGAGGGAAGAATCAAACAAGCGAAACAGAAGAGAAGCAAGCGGCGCTGGGAGCTAAGCTTGTGGATATCTAGTCGGGAAAACAAGGGTGATCGCGAGAATATACTGTACAGTTCAGTCGAATACAGTAAGACAGAGGTAGAGGGAGCTGTTGATGTGATAGTGATAAGTCTGTATCGGGAAGTCTACAATTGGCGGACACAGAAGTGTCCGATCTTGTAGATTACGGTGAAGGGTCGAGCGATCTGTCAGTTTCAGACTTTGTTTGTACTTGTAGGTATAGTAGACGTCGGACTCGTTATATACAGCCCTAGAGTATAGCCTGGAATGGACAATCCGGAAGGATAGAAAGTCAGTCAAACGCAGAGGCGTAGAACGGCCAAACGCGTCAGCCTGTGAAGAGTAGCCTCGTAGATATAGTCCGTACTGTACTGTTAATTGAAATGAAAAGAAGGCTTGATACACTCTATGTGACTACTCTAGTACATCTACTTCTTCTCGTTTTTGGGCCAAACAGGCGCGTCTCGCGTCTCTTGTATTACGCGATTATGTCTCGGACGTCTATGTCCTCAGAATTTCTAGTGAAAGGAGAATCGCGTCAGCCATGGTGTGTTGGGAATGCGAGGTATTTGACGGAGCCAACTCACACTAAGGTCTCTTCCCCAGATACCTCTCTTTATCCAATCCACCATGACGAGCAGTCTCGTTCTATTACTGCATCCTTCTGACCAATAGATAGATCTCCAGAGATACATCGCAACCAATCCACCAGCGAGGTTATAGCCATTCAAGTCGAAGACTGCGCTGTTGCCGATGTATGCTAGTGATCCAAGATGTTTGTAGCTGAAAGGCTCGTAGAGAATGTCGTCCATGTCGTCTTTGATGTCCATGGCTTGCAGTTGCGCATGTCCTGATGCTGCCAGTTTCGACATCTTCTTCGCGAGGTATTTGCCTTGTTGCTCAGCGACTTGTGCGGTCTGGCGTATCATCGCTGTCAGTCAAGATCCTCGATTTAAGCTGCACGATCGACTCGACTCACCGCCGGTAGCGCAGTCATGCTATTGCTAAGCTTTTGGAACATCTCCGCCAACTCGTTTGTAGAGATATTGCCATCATGATCACCGTCATACTTCTCAAAGACGTCTCTGACCTTCTCAATGTGTATTTGGGAAGTCGGGAATAATCTTCTGATGCGCTTCAGCATCGTCTCGAATTCGTTAAAGTTGATTTTGCCGCTAAAATTCGCGTAGGTGTCAGGAAAGTCGTAAGCACATCGTAATGAAGTACTACGGTCAACGTACTCCTTGTTCTCGTCGCATAGATCTAGAAGCTCCCATAGGTGGTCGGTCAGGTTCGTCTCGATGGTGGAAGCATCGCCGATGCAGTAGACTGTTCCAAGAGGAGCGCCCTTGACCCTCAGATGAGAGTCTACTTCAAGGGCATGCTTGTGATATTGATTTGGAAGTTTGGAAGCGACGAGCTTCGTGAAAGGGTTCATAGCTGGATAATCACACCTCGCTTAGCTCTGAGTTTCCTTTTTATGTGTAGATAAGTGCAAGCTCACCGATACCGGTACTCCAGAGCACGAATCCACAAGGGATTGTAAACTCTTCAGTTTTAGCATCTTTGCCCGATCCAGATTTCACAGAGTACGTAACGTAGTCCTTGCCCACTTCTTTGACGCGCGCATTCAAGATTGTGTTTATCTTGTTGCGCGAGAATCGCGCTTCGGCGTATTCCGAGATCTTCTCGCTGTATGTGTTCAGGATATGGTCGCGCGATTGAATGATGTGGACTCTTGCTTCTTGACGGAGGAGTTTGGGATACTAGAGAAATCGAACGGGATAGCGTTAGGTGCGGAACTGGTATGAGAATGCATCGGCGGGCTTACATAGTCTGAAACGTCAAAGAAGCAGTACTCAGTACAGAGTAGAGAGGGGAATGAAGCGCGTAGCTCACCCATAACATCCTCGCTGATCATATCATACAGCTCACTCGCAAATTCGACACCGGCTGTCGCACCAAACAGCAGTCAGCCCAGATTCCACTTTCGAAGAGGCAGTCAAACGATTCTTACTCGGTCCTCCTCCACAGACTACAAAGTTGAGCAGTCTAGCTCTCTCTTCAGGCGTCGTGCTTGGAAGTGTAGCTGTCTCAAGATTCGTCAATACCTTCTTTCGGATTTTCATGGCGTCGTTGATGGTCTTTAGTTGGCTGTTGTACGCGGTACGCAATATGTGCTTAGCTGAGTTCCATCATCATAGAAAAACAATGGATGATGCCATGCTTACTTGCAGTTCTCCAAACCTGGCACACCGTGGTCGTTCGACACAGATCCTACAGCCACGATCATCTTGTCGTATCTGTGCTCACACACAGTTTCATGAGCCCTCCACATGCGAATCACGACGTGGAACGAGCCGACTCACGGGACATAGAACGACTCGTCCTGTCCGGGAGTGGTGACTTCGATCAGGCGTTCCGACATGTCTATATCTACTGCTTTCGCTTGTATATAATGCCCATGTACGCGAGCTATCACTTTTCGGATGGGCTCTACGAGAGATCGAGCTTCAAGTGTGCCTACGGCGGCTGAGGCTGGCGATTCCCACATAGCATAGACACTTAGCATGGTGCGATATGGATATGGTAGATATGATAGACGCACGTAGAAGAGGAGTGAAGAGGTTGTAATTTGAATCGGATATAACGGTGACATGGTATGCGCCTGGATCGAGGTTCTTGAGCGCGCCAACGGCCTGTGGACATGACGATAGGATTGTGTAAGAACATGGTGGACTGTGTATTTGTATCTCAACTCACGCCCCATCCTCCTCCCAGAATGACGAGTTTGGGCTTATCGTGCAATGCTTTGATCTGGTCGTCCTCCTCGTCATCGATGTACATCTGTGCAATTCTCAAGTTCTTTGGACCGCCTCTTTTAGGATTCAACGCCAGCGCCGATACCGGTACGTTCTGTATATTGTGCGTCCGATACGTCGTTGCGTCCCATAGCAGCAACCCTCCCGTGAGAGTTACGATACTCAATACGAACGAGAATACGCCTCTTCCTGCCCATTTGATGATGGGATGCCTATCTGAGAGGAAGATGCGTCTGAAGAAGGACGTCTTTCGAGTGACGACTGGCTGTTCGGCCGTCATTGGGCTCGCAGGGGACGCTGATGTGAAGGCAGATGAGGATGCGAGCTTCTTTGACCAGAAAGCATTGTTCCGCGAGGAAGCATGGAGGGACCTGGACCTGGCGCTGGCTGTGACGACGACGCTGATGGGAGAAGGAGTGCTCCAGGGGATAGACCGCCGTAGCTGATGTTGGAGCATCGCTGTAGCTATAGACTTCTCAATCCAAACAGACGGGATCAGTAATTGTAAGTTAAAAGGCAGAAGCTGGAGTTAAAGATGAGATCAGCAAGTGAGCGAGCGACAAGATTAGATCAGATTAGGGATTTCAAGGGAAGCCTTTAAGCAGTGCATAACACTCTGTATAACACTAGTATACACCCGCCTTACACTCTCCTGTACCTTGCTTTACCTTGCCTTGCCTTTACTCTCCCTTGATCACCGACTTCAATCAAATTTCATCAATCGTCGTCTCTGTTCAGCTCCAACACAAACCGCAACTATGCGTATCGAGAAGTGTGAGCAAGCAACAAGACTTGCCATAGGACATGATCAGCGCTGACGGCGCTGCCAGGCTACTTTTGCTCTGCAAATGTCTACCCGGGACATGGAAGCATGTTTGTGCGAAACGACAGCAAGATGTTTCGATTCTGCAGCAGTAAATGCCACAAGAACTTCAAGTGCGCTCCCTTACACCTCCCCTTTCTCCCATGATCCTCCTGCTGACCTTCTTTCAACTCGATGATTTTTGATAAAACAGGATGAAGCGCAATCCACGAAAAGTCCGATGGACGAAAGCGTTCCGCAAAGCAGCTGGGAAAGAGATGACTATGGACAGCACGTTAGAGTTTGAGAAGCGGCGCAATGTCCCACTGAAGTACGACCGGGAGCTCATGGCCACTACGATATCTGCCGTTTCGCGGATTCAAGAGATCAAGACGAAGCGCGAGAAGGCATTCTACAAGAACAGGATGAACGTCGCGAAACCTGTATCGCTCCGAACGGATGCACTAGAAGTACTTTCTGGAAGTCATCTGTTAGGATTCGAAGGAAAGAACTCGGAGGTCGTCAAGAAGGCACTTAAAGCGGCTGAAATCAAAGCTAAGAAGAAGGAGAAGAAGAGAATCCAGAAGGTGCAGGACCAAGTCGAGGAGATGCAGCAGGATCTCGAAGAAGAGGAAGATGCTGAAATTGAGCAGGTCGAGGATGAAGAAATGGATGTGGAAGAGGAACAGCAACGAGTCAAGGAGAAAATCAAGGTCAAGGTACCTGCAAGAAGCAAGAAGGGAAGAGTCGCTAGTGGAAGGAATAGCAGTGCTCTCATGCCTGCGGGCGAAGGTGGAATGTCAATGTCGATGGGCGGAATGCACGTCGATTAGGCTTGGCTTCTTTCATATGCTATAGTGAGACGCAGATGTGATTTTGTACGCGGTCAGCCTGCTTGTTGTCTATACTTTACGATTTTCGGGAAACTTGATTCGTCACTTCCAGACGAACGATATGCCTGCTGCTTTGGCTAACCCTAACATACTTTCGCTGAATTGTTCAGAGAAGCTGCGGTACCTGGTAGCTTAAGCTCGGTGTGGAAATCGAGCGGCGGCATGTCAGTCCTTGTCATAGATGTCTTGAATGAGGAAAACTGAAATGTTCCAAAGGAGGGTATATCTACGACCGGTGATATGCTCATCAAAGAAGGTACACAAGGGAAAAAAGGTGAAACCTCTGTTGGAAAAACGAATGTGGGATCCCTCCATTTCTCTCAGGCCTCTCAAGCCTCACTGACTAGATGACTACTCCATAGAGGCGGGGAAAGTTGGATGAAAACTGGGAATCATCGATGAAGGATATCGAAGGATGAGAATCGGGAAATAGCTGAGATACAGAGGGAAGAATGGGTGAGAATGTCCGTTGGGGGTATTGTCATAAGGAATGGAGTAGGAAGTAGAAGTGTCCATAGAGAAGGTAGTATCAAAGCCGCGAGAGTATTTCTGGGGTTTAAAGTGCAAGGACGGCCAATCCAGCAGCCATGACTAGGGCGATAGCTGAGCTGGTGGCTGCAGTGGCTCCTTTCAGAGCGCCTCCCGTCTTGTCTTTGTTGTCGCTGGCAGAGGCACCAGCTTCGTTCTTGTTGCTGTTGCCTGCGTTGTTGCCTAGTCCCGAGGTGGTGGTGGTGGTGTTGGGTGTGTTTGCAACCGTTCCATTAGCGGTGCATCTGAAACGACATGCATACATGATTATCAGTACAGCTTGAGGTGAAATGAGAGAGGGTAAGTGTGCCCACGCTGTCCATAGCGAGTTGATTGACTGCTGCTCTACAGTTGTGACGCCTTGCAGAGTCCCGATACACATTGCGCATGTGTTTAGAGTCTGTACGAGAGCAGTTGTAGGGCATACGCAGTTGATGACGCCTGCGTCTGTCAAGTCGGGGCATTCTGCGACGCATGACCCAAACAATGAGCTTCCAACGATGGAATGGAACGGAACGAACAAGATATAGGACGTACGTGTGACTGAGGAGGAGATGGTGTAGCATGCATTGACGCAGGCTGTTTTTTCGATTGCAAACACACCAAAACAAAACAAACCAAACAAACAAAGCAGGGTCAGGTCGGGAATTGGAATAGGCTAGACGGGGCGACTCGCTGGCATCTCCTGTTATTCTCTGAGCTGCTGTGTAGGATGTCGCTGCTGCTGCTGCCCCAAGGAGGGAGACGATGAGAGAGGAGCGCATTGTTGGCCTTTATGTAGGAGTATGGATTGGCAGAGTGTTGAATTGGGTATAAGACTGATTGTAAGGCCAGTGTAAGGCTGGGATTAGACAGAGTATACAGAGGGTTGACTGACTGATGGAGTATGGAGTAAGGTGAGTCCAAGAGCAAGCACTGCACAGCTCATGCCACGCCAAGACGGCAGGATGAAGAATATCATGATGATGATGATGATGGGTTGCATACATAGTAATGCTGTTACAATAACATCACTTCTACGCAAAAACACCCACCCAATTCATGATGGATCTATGCCTGCTTGACTCCAGACAATTCAACGAGTGTCAAAGATGCCCGCTGAAGAAAGTCTGTCCCTCGAAGAGACCAACAAAGTCCGCATAAGCCTAGGTCTAGCACCACTGGCTGGCGAAAACGACGACGACGACGACGCTGCTGCCGGCTCAGACGTCGAACCCGACAAGGACGCCATCGCAGAAGCCAACTATGCCCAACGACGCAGGGAAGAAGCACAAGCACGCTCTGACAAAGAGACGAAAGAGCGCTTGTCAAAAGCACGAAATCAGAGAGACCTACGAGCAAAACTCGCTGGAAAAGGACTAGGGGAAGCTGATGATGCTGATGCTGAAGCGAGTGCAGCAGCAGCAGATTGGGTGAAACAATCTAGGAAAAGAGCAAAACAGCGTGCAGCAGAGTTGGAGAAACTCAGATTGAGAGAAAAGGAATTGGACGACAGGGATAGAGAGGCAACGTACGGCGAAGAAGATCTGGCTGGACTCAAAGTCGCTCATGGAATCAAGGATTTCGAAGAGGGCAAAGACGTGGTATTGACACTGGCAGACAGGAAGGTCCTGGACGATGAAGGTGCGCTTACTGACTACAATCCCCTTTTTCTTATGCACTTTCGCTGACATCGAACTGTATTTCAAAACAGACGACGAGCTGCAAAACATTAATCTCGCTGAATACGCACGCACAGCCGAACGGCTCGACTTGAAGAAGAAGGGCAAAACAGCGTACAAATACACGGGGTACGACGAACAAGAAGAGCAATTCGATCCCGAGAATATAGGGAAAGGCAAGAGTGTACTTGCGAAATACGATGAAGAGATTGGAGGGTTGGGATCGAGTTCTAAAGATGGAGGATTCAGATTGGGTGGAAATATGCCTGCTTCGTCGTCGACTGCTTTGGCGAAAGCATCGACTTCGGCGGGAAGCGCGGCACAAGAGACGGAGCAGAGACAACTCAATAGAGATCTCCTCTCGCTCGACTACTCCAGTTAGTGCTCTCCCTCTCTCTTCCATCGGCTATACATAGAAAGCTGAATGGCTTTTATGGAATTTCGCAGAACTCGAGCAGACAGACTACCTTCAAGAAGGCGACGTAGGGTTCAAGAAGCCTAAGAAGAAGAAGACTAAATCATCCAAAGCCTCCCGCCGTGCTGTCGCTCTAGACGATGCTGACGACCTCCCTTCCCTACCTGCAAACGGCGACAACGATACTGAAATGACCAATGACGACGATACGCCGAAAGTACCTACTGCTGAAAGAAGGTTAGCGAAAGAAGGTGGAAATGGGGGAAATGGCGCGGTGATTGATGATGAGGATCTACAAGCTGCTTTGGCAAGACAGAGGAGAGCGGCTGGCAAGAAGCGCATACAAGCTATGAAGGAAGAAGATGCTGCGCGACGGACAATGGAGGAGTCTTCCATCGCAACGAGAAATGCAGCGGGGGATGAGGAGATGCCTGCTGTTGAGGCGGAAGATGGAGAACCTTCGCTTAATGGCAATGCACCGCCAAAAATGGAAGAAGACGACGACAACGATGGATTGCTCATCATGAACGACACGTCGGAATTCATTCGCAATATATCGGCTCGCCCGCTCATATCCAAGAAAGACCAGCCCACCAACCGCAAGAACAAGCAGAACGGCGGAGCGTTCGTCAAGGTCAAGTCGGAGCCTAGAGATGATGACATCGATGAGGACGTACCTTTGGACGAGGTGGATATGTCTACGAAAGTTGAGGAAGAGGAGGAAGACGAGGAACCTGAAGAGGGCGAAGCTCTATCTGAGGAAGATACGAATATGACAGTAGATAATGAGGAGGACGACGTCAAGCCTGATATCCGGAATGCATCCTCTTCGAAGGGCAATAGCAACAATGAGGATGACAAGAATCCCAGTGCAGGATTCGGCAGTACGGCGGACGAGAAGCTCATCAGCGGAGGAATGGCATCCACTCTATCTCTTCTACGACAATCAGGGTTGATCAAGCCTCTTACGCCTGAAGAGATTGAGCGCGATCGAGCTTATAAAGAGAAGGAGCGCTTCATCGCCGAAGCGCGCCTACGGGACGCACAGCGGGACATGGAGCGTGCTCGACTGAAGGCTTCTGGAAGTGGAGGAGGGGAGACAAAGAAGGGCGGGAACAGCGCCGCTGCGCAAGCTGAGCAGACGCAGCGCGAGTACGAGAATAAGCGCTTACAGTTCCAGCATGCGCAAAAGACGCTCGAGGCTTTCAAAGACTACAAGCCCAACGTCGAAATCACATACCACGATGAATTCGGCCGGAACTTGACGCCCAAAGAAGCGTGGAAGGACCTCTCGCATAAATTCCATGGAAAGGGAAGTGGAACCAACAAAAGAGAGAAATTGCTAAAGAAGATAGAGGAGGAGAGGAAGAGGGAAGCTATGGCTTCTGGCGATAGTCCTCTTAATACAAATACTGCGTTCCAGGCTAGACAGGAGAGATTGGGCACCGCTACTATGGTACTAGGAGTAGGGAACAAGAAGTACGTACACTTCCCTTCGAGATCATCCTGTTTTTCGAAAACATGCTGACTTTGTTTCAACTTGGCTATTTACGCAGCGCCGCTCCTTCTGCGGACATCCTGCTGGGCTCCTCGTCATCTGGCAAAGCTGGAGTCAATATCGCAAAACGTGGAAACCCAGCTGCCGGTCCTTCAGGCAGCAACAAGCGAAAGAAGGATGGTCCCAAGGTGCTCGGATAAAGTTCGGTCTTCGACTAGGCCAAGGGCACAGCAAGAAAAACATCTTCACTGTGGAGAATAAAGGGCATTACTGGCCATGCCACAAGCCTTTCTTGTTATGCCTCATTTTTACCTTCAGTCCCCTCGCTCATAGGGACGGTTATCTCGCAGCTTCTG
The DNA here is from genome assembly GCA_001972285.1 of Erythrobasidium hasegawianum. Taxonomy (NCBI): domain Eukaryota; kingdom Fungi; phylum Basidiomycota; class Cystobasidiomycetes; order Erythrobasidiales; family Erythrobasidiaceae; genus Erythrobasidium; species Erythrobasidium hasegawianum. Next base: position 58,267 of record BCII01000015.1, on the reverse strand, counting down.
GGCGTCGATCTGTGGAGCAGATGAATCACCGATGTGAGTCAGTGATTGTCACAGGCGCAAGGTCGCGCAAATATTGTACATTCCGCTGCAACTCGTTCTTCCTTTTCATGAATACTGATTCAAGTCCCCTGCTTCCCGAGCGAGTTGGCGCAATTTTGCCCACCTCTCACTTCTCGTAAGCGACTTCTCATCGAAATGACGCGTGCAGATAGGCGACGTCCAAATCTGTCCTTTACAGGCTTTGTTGTCAGACAGCAATGCGCTGTCCAGGGCCCCCCAATTTGGACTCGGCTGCATTCGATCATGGTACGGGCACCACAGGACTTCTCCAGAATCAAGACATCGAAGCCAAATTTTACAGAACTCTGGATTCCACATGCGACAACTACTTCGACGGGTCAAAATGATCAAAACAAGAGTTCGAAATATCTCCTCGCCTTGACTTTCGGCTGTCACAGTGAAGTCTGGCTTGGGCGTACACATCATGCCTTTTCATCGTCTCTTCTGCGCCTTCAGAACGCATCCTCTCAACCTTCCTGAACAGAATTTCATCACTGATTTGAAGGGCATGAGGTTGCTCCATGAGATATCGCAGAACAGCAATGCTTTGCTTGCCGTTTGTGTCGTTCCCTGTCAAGAGCGTGGTGCTGCGCACGTGCAAACGACAAAGGCTTGGGTGTACTCGGCATCACGATGCGTGACATTCTGACACAGCTGATTCGACTCCTTTTCCTGCACACTGACATACACACAACTAATGAAAGCTCTTGTAAGTCTCGCTATGTTCTGTGCGAGTCCGCCTTTCCTTCCAAGCTGCATACCTGGTTAAGCCAATTCGGTCAATGCGGTGTAGATAGCTATCAGTTCGCGAAGTGCAAAGTCATGTCGTCTTGTAGGTTCTGGGCATATGACTGCTGTATGTCTGGTGACTTTTTCTGCGAGAGACGGGATCTTGCCACTTTGTGATTGGTCCGGCGCTTTCAAACGCACTTTACGCGAGGTTCTAGGTGATCACGAAGAAGAGGGGCCAATTTACAACTTTATTATCTGCTGTCATATGGCAGCTCTTGCTCTTTCCCAACACTTGTTCTTTCCTGTCAGCTTTCTCTCTGCTCTTCTCTCGTCTGTTCTCTCAGCCTAAGTCATCGTCCATCAGTTCTGCAGTAAATCTCGCCCCGCTTCATTAGAGAAGCACCTTATCGTCAGGAACGACCGCATTCAGCCAGCCAGGGAAGAAAAAGCTGGAAAATCCCAGCGAGTTATGCCATGTCACAGCAACAACAATGATCCAGTAGCATCACCGTGGTCATCATCATCAGCAATCTGCACCGCTGTGGAAGTCACCTCGAAAAACCGGAGCGAAATGACTGTCCGGCAGCGGCAAAGATCTGCACGAGGGAAGGTGACAGGCAGCAGTCGCATCTCGTCGGATTGTCCTGCTTCTGCTTCGACAATCTACCGACGCAAGAAGACTGCAAATGCAACCATGATGACGCTCGTCCTCGGTGCTGTCGCTTTGGCGCCCAAGTCAGCGAGAGGTGCCAACTTTTCAGATCCTGTGAGCAAGCAAGATCCTGCCAGATGATGCCGTCTGGCTAAACAATGCTATTTGTGAAACCTCAGAGACGGAGCAAACAACGACGAGCAGTACAATTCCTCCCAGACAGCTCGAAGCTGTCGAAACGGCAGGATGACGGCCAAGGGAATGGCGGTAACGGTGCGTTTCAATCATTATCAGCAAGACTCTGTCACCGCTGACCTGGAGTCTCTACCTTGTATACACGTATCTCTATCCGCCATCTGGAATAATCGGTCATTTCTCCACCCGTTACCTCGATGTAAGTGCTACTTCCCTGCCATGCGTTCGCACGCAGATGTCTGATTGGGTAAATGGCTGAAACAGTCTATAACGACCTGCAAATCCTTAGATCAACCCACTTCTGCGGGAAATCAACCGGATCCGACGACTGGCTCGTCCCCTTCGCCTACTGGAAACGACAACAACAATAACGATAACGAAACGTCTACAACTTCTCGAAACACGCAAACGACCCCAACGTCTTCCTCTGTACCTTCTGCGTCTACGACTTTGTCAACCTCGCAATCAACGACTTCTATGACCGCATCTCCTTCGCAAACTACGCAAATAACGACTTCTGTATCTTCTACAACGACCCCGACACCGTCCCGATCAAATTCTGATCTTCCTTCCTCGACAATCCGATCGACCACACCCGCGACGCCCGAAACCACTTCATCTGTTTCTACAGCCGGCGATGGTGCAAGTTCCACTGCGGCGCCCACGAGCAGCGCCTCGCCAACAACTCGGCCTACTTCGACCAGCCCGACCAGCCCGACAAGCCCGACATCCATCAGCAGTGCGTCGACTAGCACGTCGGTGCCGCCATCGACAACCAGAACGAGTACTAGCACAACTAGTACAGTCATTACCACCCCTCCAAGCAGCAGTAGCAGTCTTGTACCATCAAGCACGACCAGGTCGAGCACAGTCTCATCTTCGACTGCCGTGTCTACAAGTCGCTCATCAGGTGGGCCGATACCCTCATTCAAGCCGAGAAGATTACAGACTAATGTCTCTTCCGCTCTCCAGCTGTAACCTCAGCCTCGGATTCTACGTCTGCGGTCCCATCGTCAGGTACGATCACCTCATCTGCAGTACCCTCTTCATCAGTTCCCAACATAGCAACAGAGTCCTCATTATCTACAGTTCCTTCCTCCGCCTCCTTGCCACCCACATCTTCCGCTGTGTCTTTGACCGCAACTTCTTCCATTCTGCCTTCCTTATCTTCGACAGCCGAGTCCTCCAGCGTGCCGCCAAGCTCCGAAATACCGTCGTCAAGTTCAATAGTGAGCAGTACGGCGGCGGTAGCCTCTTCCGAGGTCATCGCATCAAGCGCTGTTCCGAGCAGCACGGATGCTTTGGGAGCTCTACCAGCAAGCACAAGCTCGCTGGCTATAGTCGACAGCAGCGCAGCTTCATCCGCGATTGTCGACTCTAGCACAATTACTGCCACACAGACCATAACAGTGCAAGCGACTATTACTGCGCCTGTTACGAGTGAATCGACGGAGCTCATGACCATGACGAACGCGCAAGGCAATCTCGTCACACTCACATCGGTGGTGACAGTCGTAGGAGAGACAACCTACGTTACCAGTCAAGTCTCGACTGTCGTCCCGGCCAGCCCGAACTTCAACACAGCTCAGGATACAGGCCCCACCGGCTTCTTTAGCAATACTGGAGCAGTGGCAGGGACGTTTTTAGCAGTAGGACTGGCGATCGCAGCGTTCTTACTCGGCGGCTTATGGTTTGTGAGACGCAAGAAGAGGCAGCGCGCTCTAGACGAAGATATTCGAGTCGCAGTCGGAGGTGCTGGGGCTGGAGGTGCAGGCACAAGCAGATTTCATGACGACTACGATGACGACGACTACGACGGCCCTACCAACGCTCAAGGAGCCTACAAAGGCCCACCCATGTCACAGTACGGCAACTCTGCGCTCCCAGCTGGCGCAGCAGCCATGTGTGCGCATTCTGCATCATACTACGGCACATCGCCTACCTTGGTGTCTCACTCTCCTTCCAAGGGTATGAGCAGCTCCTCTCATGGCATAAGCGGTATGCTAGCCGGCGCAGGAATCGGCGCGGGCGCAGGTGCTGCAGCAGCGTACGGTAGCCGATCAGGGCATACTAGAACACCTTCTTACGGCACCAGCCCAGCGTATCAAGATCAATATGCCCTCGCACAGGGCTATTCGGACAATCCTTACAGATATTCAGACTGGGGCCAGTCGAACCAACTGCAAGGCAGTAGCGGAGAAGATGGAAGTGGAGAAGGAGGCAGTCGAGAAGATGACGTGAGAAGGGATTCTGGGTATGTCTAGCTGCAAGTTTCGACCATTTGCCTGAGTGTACTGACTCGAGGGTGCGAACACAGATCCGGCTTGATGAGCCAACCTGAAAACAACTACAGTGATGGATCACTGGTTCAAAATAATAACGATGCGCATCGTCCGCTCAGGGTTGCTAATCCTTCTGAAGTATAGTAGACCTTCAAGTCATCCCTGAGCGGCAGCGCTTACTGCGCAACACATACACGGACAATGCAGTACTACTTTCCGACTTTAGGCTCGAATTATACAATCCTGGCTTTCGTGGGTGCTAGGAGGTCACTTGGTTCGCAAGGTATAATGTAGACGGGCGCCGATACATGTCACATAGAATCCTTTACCCCAAGTTGTGTAGCTTAATCTCCCAATATATAGAGTCGGAAACCCCGTCACAGGGCATTGCATCCTCAGGCTCTTGGTTGCTCGTACCGGCTTCCGCAAATTGCTCGCAATGTCTTCGCCAGCAGCTTCTGCACCAGTCGCTGCCAGACAGCGTGCAGGCCGGCCTGGTACTGCTGAGCCAGCAAGAGAAGATGGGTGGTCTGGAAAGGTCAAGCAGGCCCTCCAGATCTTCATGCTCGTTCAGGTCGCACAGTATGGCGTCAAGTACTTCGTTGGGGACAAGCTGAGCCCAGCGAAGCCTGGTGTACCTCCAAGTCCCGCTGGAACAGTCGGTACTGGTGCCAATCAAGTCAATCAGGCCGGTACGCCCCAGCAGCCCCCGATGCTTCCTCTCTGGCCGCTTGGAACCGTCTTTGATGCGCACTTCTTCGTGACCGATACTCCCTACTTGACTTTCGACCTCGACAATCCCTCGATTCCGCAGACCACGTTTACCGGCCTAAAGTTTGGTGATTGGACTTGGAAGGAGTCTTGGGATGTCGAGCTGGATGTCCCAAAGGTGAGAAGATACCTGAAGCGATCGTGCGAGTCTTTGTCTGATGAAAAGATACAGAGCGTCCAGAACAACGGAACCTGGTATCTGGAAACGGTGCTCGTTCGCAATGGATCGCCCATGAAGCCCAGTATAAGAGGGTTCAAGGGCGAGGATGTACACTTCTCAAGTAACCCCCTCATGAAGTATCACAGGCAGCAACGCATCCGCACCGTGAAGAACCTGATTTCAGGGTCTGGAGATGCAGAGAAAGAAACTCTAGAAGAGGAGCTTGCCAAGGATAGAGCTATGCCTATAATCTCCTAGTAAGTGAGGTGGTGTCCTCTTTGTGCATTAGCCTGACGGCGCTCTGTTTAGCTACCATCCAAATGTCACCATCAACTTGGTTTCTAACTCTGGCCCGATCCAGGCGAACCAACTGCAGCCACAAGTATCACAATATATCAGGAGCTATCCAGGCGCGGAAGCCGACTCCCCACCAACCTATTTCCCCATCGTATTCCCCAACGCTTTCTGGCAACTAAAGAGCGCTTCGTACCCTGTGAATGCAACAGTCTCGAAGCTACCATTACACCTCGTCTTCGAGCCTATCGGCTTCACTAAGTTCTCGATATATACGACTCTCGATGAGTCTATGCGAGCCGCGGCCGCCAATCCTGTAGGCGGCGCATCGGCAGCTGACATGGACGAAATCAAGCGTATCTTTATCGACACCAACATCTATCTGCTCGTCACGACCATCGTCGTCTCGATTCTGCACAGCGTGTTTGAGCTGCTTGCGTTCAAGAATGATGTGAGCCACTGGAGAGATAAGAGTAAGAATCAGGTTGGCGTGTCTGTAAGGACCATTGTCACAAACGCGTTCGTACAGCTCGTCATCCTATTATATCTGCTGGACAATTCCGTGGAAAGTTCATGGATGATTCTGCTTGGACAAGGCATGGGCTTGGTCATTGAAGCATGGAAGATCACAAAAGCTGTGGATATCAAGTTGATACAGAATCCAGGTGGAGCCCTGCCCTACAAGATCTCCGTCAAGGACAAGCACATCCTCACGCAGGAGGAAAAGGATACCAAGGAGTACGATGCTCTGGCTTTCAAATATGTAACTTGGGGCACCGTCCCTCTCTTGGCTGGTTACACAGTGTATAGCTTGCTGTATGAAGAACACAGAGGATGGTATTCCTTCGTCATCACCACCTTGACGTCGTTCGTGTGAGTTTATCCGCTCAACCTCGTACGTATAGTGTTAGCTGATCGAGCGATGACAACAATTCAGCTATATGTTTGGCTTTGTGCAGCTCATTCCCCAGCTTGTAAGTAATTCTCTCGGTAGTCTTGAACCTGGCTGAGCACCCGCCGGTCGCTAGATCATCAATTACAAGCTCAAGAGCGTTGCTCATATGCCGCTGCGATCGCTTACATATAAAGCCCTCAACACGGTTGTCGATGACTTTTTCTCTTTCGTTATCAAGATGCCTACGCTGCATCGCATTGCGGTAGGTCATATTGCTTTATCAGCTATACATCGATGAAAGAGCTTATGCTGGTCCTTATAAGTGCTTCCGAGACGATGTGGTCTTTGCTGTGCTTCTGTACCAGTACTACATCTACCCAACAGACCGAAGCCGTGCAAATGAATACGGTCAAATTGCAGAGCCGATGGAGAGGGACAAGGCAGAGCCAGAAAAGGAGGAATCGAAAGCAAAAGCTATCGTGGCAGTGAAGGAGGAGAGCAGAAAGAACAGGTAGGAAAGATTACTTGCAACTTTAGAGCCTCATTCTGCGAATCTTCGAGCTGTCTGTTACCCTCCGTTTCTCTATGCAACACTTGACCGGATTCCTGCTTCCTTGGCCTTCAGGCTATCCCAGGAGAGGCGTCAATCAGTCGCTATGATCTTGACTGCCCAGGTCCACTCACTTTCTTAATGATGCCGGCATGTCTTTCACCTTCTTCGGGAAGGTTTCTAGTATTGTGGCTATCTCGTCGCTTCCCACAAAGCCAAAGTCGACCAGCTCCCTCAATGCCAGACGAATCCATGCTTGACAATTATAGTTGGGCTCGAAATTGCGGATCTGTACATCTGCAAGAGCCTGTCCGAGTTTCGTAGAGTCCTCCTTGCTGATATCGCAGAGCTTGGTGGAAGTTGCGTAGTCCGAATCGGTCATGATGTTTGTAACCTTCCGACTCTCGTACTTGAAATCCTGACTGGACCCTACTGCATTGTAGATCTGCCCTTTGGCGGGTGTCTCGCCGATGTACAGCAGCCAGTGCAACGGCTCGTCTGCTCCAAGTCTATTCCATAATGCAACCAGATAGACTTGCATCGCAAGGAATGCCCGGGGTGAACAGGTGAAGCTTGTGTTGGTATAGATAAGGTTGTGTTCAAGGTAAAATTGGTGCGAGGTGGACCTGCTGAAGCTGAGGGACAGGGTCGTCTGGCTTCAGCTTTCTCTGCAAAGACGCCGCGCTCAGGCCGCCGACCACATGCGTCATCGTCAGTCAAGGTCATTTGGCCTGCGTTCCTCCTGGGGAACCAGCTGTTAGACGCGAACGGCTCTTCGTGTATCGGATGCGGCTACGCAGTTAAAATATCGCTGTCAGCGCGTGTACCCTCAATGTTCAGATGTCGAACAGGCTGTTATTCTTGGTCCAATGTATAAAGCGTGCGCATAATCATCGATAAACAGACACAAGGCCGTCGATCGATACTGCCCACCAGCAGATTCCGTAATAAACCGACATGGGCGAAAAGGCAATTTGGCCGCCAGAGGCATCCCGGATCAGGCTCCTTTATCTTGATCTACGTATATGGCTGGGACAGCGCTTCATAACCCAAACAAGCGGAAAGCGCAGCGTTATCGACATTGGATTTGGCCAAATCTTGAAACGAAACACATGCGAGACGGCTCGGGAAGTGAAGGCGTTGAAGTACATCCGGGAGCATACTTCGATGCCGGTGCCAGCTGTCTATGGAGCTTGGATCGACAAGCGGGATGGCTTCGCTGGGCCGACATGCCATTTTATCATGGAGCGTGTTGAAGGAGAAACACTACTGGAAGCTTGGAGCTCGTTGAGCAGCGCAGACCTCTCTGCTATTGCAGCAGAATTGGGTGGCTACGTAGACCAGATGCGGGCTCTTCAGCAGCCGGCCCATTTGGTAGGACAGATCTGCAGCATCGATGGCCAAACTTTGGGCAGTGCTCTCGTGTCAGAGTTCGACAGCGGGCCCTTCTCTTCGCTGGACGAGTTCCTCGACTATCACACATCAGATATCCGCGAGAGGCCAAACTTGGCAAGGCACAAACCGGCTTCAGAATATCTCGCTCTTCTGAAAGATCCGAAACATTCTCCCATTGTCTTTACGCATGGTGATCTACTTCCACGGAACATCCTTGTGAAAAGCGGCAAAATCGTAGCCATTGTAGACTGGGGACAGGCAGGCTGGATGCCAATCTATTGGGAGTATGCAAAAGTTCACACGCCTTGGGAAGAAATTGTGAGAGCGAAAGCTCCAGAGGGATGGGACGAGTTTACCGCAATAGCTTGCGGCCCTTTTCAAGGAGCCTGCGCTGCATTGACAGAGATCTGGAAGAATACCAATTTCCGCTAGCCAAGAAGTACGTAGCTGGTCCCTTTGTATTCGCTGTGCTGATGTTCTGACTGCGTGGACAGGTATCTCGCTTGTCCAGCTTTTTACATCTTCACGATAAGCTTTCCTGTCGTTCGGCGATTAGCTGTGGTTGCAAATCAGTATCAGTCGTTGTTTTACTACTATTTCAGCGTTCTTGCTTACCGAGATCGTCATGTGCCTGCTTCATGCCTTCTGCAGTAAAAGGATAGCCCTCGTTCCAAGTCTGTAGCTTGAAAGCGCCTTTCGAGTATAACTCGAAGAGCTCGTTTGAATATGTCTGCATCTCTTCTTTCGTTGCAACGTAGTTGTTCAGTACCGGTCGACAGACTGCGACGATGTTGCTGGTCAGTATTGCAGCACCAAGGCCAGACGCAGGTAAGCAGACCCTTCAGATTCTTCGCTCCCAGCTTGAGAGGCGCGAAAGGTGGAACAGGTCCAGAAGCATTTCCAAATGTGACCAAAGTAGCCTTCCGCCGTGCGGCTTCGAAGTTGCTTTCCCAGGTGTCTTTGCCAACACCATCGAGGACGGCATGTACGCCTTCTCCATCTGGCGTAAGGGCTTTGACCTTCTTGACCACTTCATCGAGAGTATCAGCAGAGTAGAGGATAACATGTTCTGCACCATGCGCTTTGGCGAGATCTGCTTTTTCTTGGGTGGACGTGGTACCGATAACGTGCACGCCGAGGTGAGATAGCCTGGTTGCGCGGACATCAGCATCTTAGCTCGACTTGGCGCCAGTGGAAACGCACATCTGACAAAGTAAGAGCCCGACACCTCCTGCCGCCGCTTGTACCAAGATGTACTGGCCTTTCTTGGCTTCATGCGCCTCTCGAATCATAGTAAGGACAGTCAGACCTTGCAGGAGCACGGTGGCTCCATCTTTGGTAGAAACGGATTCTGGCAGCTTGACGAGCTGCTTTTCGGCCGCGATGCAGTACTCCGCAAAGCCTCCTCCCGCGATGTATGCCTATACAACAGAGCATTAGCATACTGAATGGACTTCGAAGCATTGAATTACTCACAGCAACCTTATCGCCGACCTTGAAGTCAGTCACACCTTGTCCAATTGCTACGACACTTCCAGCAGGCTATTGCACACGGGTGATCAGATAGGCGCAGATTCCTAGTCTGTACGAACGCACCTCGTGTCCCATGACATACGGAAGCTCGACCTTGTAGATGCCTCCTCTCTAGAACCGCATGTCAACATCACGGTCCCGAATTTCTTCAACGGGCATGTGTACACACCTTGTATGTGTCTATAAAGTTGACACTGGAAGAACGAGCGGAGGTAATAGCCGGGAGGGTGCGGACGGCGTCTTAATCAGCACAACAAACCATCTAGACAATGCTTGCTTCACCTCACCCAGCATATTCTACTTTGAGTAGGACCTGTCCGGCTTCAGGCTTTGGCGTTGGGACTTCTTCCAGCTTCATAACGTCAAGACCGCCTTGCTCGTGGATCTGAATGGCCTTCATGCGGTCAGGAATACTGCTTGAAGCCATTCTTTTCGCGTAAACAGGATTATTAGTATGTCTGATCAGCAAGGACACGCGCGAAGCTACAGTCAGGACGCGACCACGAGGTAGGATAAGCATAAGGGCAGGCCATATAATCCAGCATTAAGGTATTCTTGAGGGCGGTAAGCAAGCCCATTAACGTTGAAACAGTCTGTAAAAGCTTTGCGAACTGAAGCAAATGAAGGCGATGTTTGTTCATGCGACTTGTTGGCTTTCTGCGGACTTACAACAAAAAATGGCGACTCAGCGCAAGGCCGCCAGCACAAAAGCTGCTGCAAATGGCAGCACAGACGGACACGCTCTCACAAAAGTACGCTGCTCAATCGGCAACAACGTCGACCTTCGCGAACGAAAGGCTGAAAAAGCGCGGTTCAGGACGAGAGCTTGGGCGCAAAGGCAGACAGCCCATCGACAGACGATGTGTTTCATGAATACGAGGTACTGCGCGTTACTGCAGTGTCGTGAATGACCAGATTCTGACATTCTACGACAGTTTGGCGGACCCGTCGGGGTTAGTGCCATGATGCTGGGTTTTCCTCCCCTTATGTACTACCTCTGGGCCTGTCTGGTATTCTACGATGGCAAGCTGCAAGGTCCCAAAACCTTCTCTATCGAAGACATCAGGAACTTCGTAACTGTCTTCGCCGAGTTGGCTCGAGAGGTGCTTGTCAACAATGTCTTGACATGGCTCGGTGAACTGACAGTTCTCTCTAGCATGCTGCTCCTTCTCGAAGAGGTGCCGAGCTGTACCTCGGCTTAGTAGTCTTCCAGCTCGTCCTGGCTGCAATCGTCCCAGGATATCAGCAAGAAGGTCTTCCTGTTCCATCGCTCAAAGGCAAGAGATTGCCTTACAACTGCAATGCTCTGGGATGCTGGTACATCACTCTCATCACGGCTGCGACCCTACACTTCACTGGCATACTCAACATCGGCCTCATCATTGACCACTTTGGCGAGATGATGACCTGGGCTATCATCAGCGGCTTCCTGCTTGGTAAGTCTAAGCCATCCGCTCCGTTTGACGTGATACGGAGCTTACAGGTTACAATTGCAGCCGCCGTGTGCTACGTGATCGGAGTCACCCTTGGACAGCCCATCCGCATGAGCGGCAATGTCATCTATGACTATTTCGCTGGAGCAGTTCTTAATCCACGCATGGGGAACATCGACGTCAAGATGTGGTGCGAAGTGCGCATTCCGTGGATCCTGCTAGCCCTCATGGCTCTAGCTGGCTGCGCTAAGCAGTATGATACATACGGCTACGTATCCGCCAATCAAGCCTTCCCTGTACTTGCTATCGGTCTATACACCAATGCCTGCGCAAAAGGCGAAGATCTGATCCCGCAGACTTGGGACATGGTATACGAGAAGTTTGGATGGCTCCTGTCGTTTTGGAACCTTGCGGGTGTCCCATTCACATACTCCTATCCTGTCGTCTTCATGGCCACTCACGATCCGGAGATGTATCGCTTCCCTCTTTGGGCTAACATACTCCTTTACGTGACTCTGCTCGTGGCTTACTATGTGTAAGTGCTTGCATGCTAGATGGGCGCGACATCCAACCTGACTCTCCTACATCTCGTAGATTCGACACCTCGATGGCACAGAAGTCTCGCTTCAAGATGGCTCAAGACGGGAATACCAGAGTTCGCAAAGCTTTTCCCCATCTTCCAGGTTCAGAGGTCAAGAACCCCAAATTCATCCAGACTGCACAAGGCAACAAGCTTCTCATCGATGGATGGTGGGCATATGCTCGCAAGCCAAATTATACTGCAGACATGGTGCAAAGCTTCACTTGGGCTGTCTGTGCTGGTTTCGTCACTCCTATCACCTTCTACTACCCTGTCTTCTTCCTGGCTGTGCTACTGCACAGGACTGGCAGAGATTTCGAGAGGTATTCGATGATTAACGTCCTATCTCTGAACAAGCTGATGACATCTACTCTCTCGTTCCCAGATGTCACCGAAAATACGGTAAAGACTGGGAGGGTATGTACAGCTACGCTTTTGTGCCGAGGCGGTCTAGCTGACGTGATCTACAAATGACTTTATTGTAGAGTACATGCGTGTCGTGCCATACAAGTTTATTCCAGGCATCTGGTAGACTCAAAAGATGTAAGACGTCGTTGTGGACGTTGGTCAAAAGCAGCACCATCGTCAGATGATACTAGCGGATCCTTCAGGCGCGGTCGGAATGTTGGAAACTAGCGTTGAAAGCTGGCAACAGCTACGCATAACAATTCTTACATTGATGGCGAATCGTTGCTAGCTGACAGGCCCCACACACCCAAGCACTTTATCAAAGACCTGCTGGGCAATAAGCACCGCGCTGACACCCTGCGCATCTTCAACACAAATCTCTGGGCTTGTTTCCTCTCAATTTGTCAACATCAGATAAGCAAGCCATGCCCAAATTCTACTTTGCCTATGGCAGCAATATGTGCAGCAAACAGCTAGGCAGACGATTCGAAGCGATCTATCCAAACAAGACGTACAAACCTGTAGCTATCGCCAAACTAGACAACTTCAGCTGGTTCATCAACAACAGAGGCGTTGCCAACATCATGCCGGTAGCGACACCTCGCAAGCAGTTCGATGTAGCCAACCAGGCTATTCTCCCTCCCGGCCCCGAGACGAAGGACGGCTTGCGAGTTAGAGTTGTCAAAGCGACACCATCTACGGAAGTATGGGGGCTCCTATATTGCCTGAACTCGGAGGAGATTGCCCGTCTCGATGAATGCGAAGGCTATTCGGCTGCCCGACGCGGTGGTCGTACCTCCGGCAGGGCATTGTCTCGAATTCGACCTCATGAGCAAGGAACTTGTTCATACAACAAACTCACCTTAACAGTCCAAATTACCAAGGTCCTCGGAAGTCAGTCCAACCTGAGATTGCGCAAGGTAAAGGCCTTATGCTACGTGGACGAAAAAGACACTCGACTAGGCCGAATGACGGAGCGCTACTATCCGCGCTTGCAAGCTGCTGTGATTGAAGCCAAAGAATGTGGAGTATCCAAAAACTGGCTGAAGGCTGTGGTATGCAAGGAAGGGCTGTCTCTTCACTAAGGACTTACGTAAAGTGCTAGAAGCAGGCTGTAATACAACACAAACACATGTTCTGAAAATTGCATCACTCATTGTCCTCGCCTCGCTCCGCTCTTTGTGCTCTTCAACCTAGTAAGTATACCTTTCGCCGGCCCATGGTGACGCATAATAAGCTGCTCCAGTTTCTGCATGTATCGCAGTATATCTCGTCTGTTGTTCCAGGAAAGGTTGAGATCGACTGCATCTGGCTTGATCAATTTGCGGCCGAACATCTTGCGCTTCTCAAATAGCCATGCATGCAGAGGTCCACCTGGAGCGAAAAGCTTCGCATGGTTGGCTACTGAGTGGGCGATGAACTCGATCGATAGTAGCTGTTCTTCAATTTCCTCGTAGCCATCAAAGCGGTGACCAATAGCGTCGCGGCAGTCCACAATAGTGCGTCTGAAGGCTAGCTCTGCGAGGTCTTGAAACGCGGCCTTGATGCTCTCCTCGCTCTCCGTCCATCGAGGGCTTTCGATGTAGATGAGGGTATTGAAGATGCGCAGTCTCGTTGCCTGCGGTATGTCGCCAGAAGCATACAGTGCTCGTATATCTTCCCCAGGTGCTGATGCGTCTTCAAATCCGATAGGCTGTGTCAAGCCTCGATATGACCGTCTCTCATTCAATATCTTGACGGGACCACCAGGGCCATTCACGCTCTTCGGGACTTTGCTGGAGGTTGTCACCATGTCAAAAGCTGCTCTACTCGCGTCTGAGCGTCCGGGTCGTTAGCTCGATGCTGACTGTCTGGCTGCCAAATGCTAAACCCTCGATGGGAGAGGAGCGATGTCCGCACAAGGGGAGTTGTCAACGCGGACAATCTCCAGTGATGACCTTGGTATGAGGTCCGAACCGCAATCCAGTGGTTTTGACAGACATGATGTGCGCTCGCGGTCACAGACAGTGGGCTGATTGAAGGCCGGCCAAACTGTAGCAGAGTTGACGATAGTTGCAGGGCTTTCGGTGCAGCACTCCACGGGCATGGTGTTAATTTGATGCTGATGTTCTTCCATCGACGAGTGAGTCAAGTCAAGCTGAAGCATCAGATTGCCGAACAGGCTTTGGAACCAGAACGACTTTTGAGCATTTCGAGCCATGCGGGCAGTCCGTCATTTCTCTACAGCGCGTGTTCTGCGCAGCGCAGCCGCCGACCTGAAGACGCCAGAAGCTGTTCAAAGTCTGATAGCGTCGCATTCAGCGTATGTCCTCAACACCTATGCTCGGCCGGCTTTCGTACTGTCGCATGGAAAGGGAATGTACCTCTACGATACGCAAGACAGGAAATACCTCGACTTTACTGCCGGCATCGCCGTCAATGCTCTTGGACATTCTGATGAGGGCGTCGCGAAAGTCCTGGAAGAACAGAGCAGGCACCTGGTCCATTGCTCCAACCTCTTTCATAACTTATGGAGCGGCGAAACTGCGAAACTGCTCATCGAAGAGACGAAGAAAAACGGAGGACTAGGGTTTGAGCCAAGTCACGCTGCCAGATCAGAAGATATCACAGAAGCTGTCCAGGAGGCAGTCAGCAGTGGTCTAAAGGTCTTCTTTGCAAGTAAGGCGTATCGTAAACTCCCTATAACATTGATGCTAAGTATCCCTATTCCCTACAGACTCTGGCACCGAAGCGAATGAAGGTGCACTCAAGTTTGTTCGCAAATACGGCAAGCATGTCGATCCATCTGGAGAGAAGCATGAAGTAGTATCTTACGGAGAAGGCTTCCATGGCCGATCTTTTGGCGCGTTGTCCGCGACATGGCAAACCAAATATCAAGCACCCTTCGCTCCCCTTCTGCCAGGCTTCGTCGAGGGAGAGTTTAACGACATTGAAAGTATAAATGCCAGGATAACAGAGAAGACGTGCGGAGTCATTATTGAGCCCATACAAGGAGAGGGTGGTATCATGCCTGCAACGGAGGAATGGTTACGAGCGGTTCGCAAACGCTGTGACGAAGTCGGCGCACTCCTGATCTACGACGAGATCCAGGTAATCCTGACTAATAAGCTACAATGGTACCGAAGCTGATTTTGGTGTACGCGCAACTAGTGTGGCCTTTCTCGGACAGGAAAGCTATGGGCGCATTCTTGGTTCCCGAAGGATTGCCATCCTGATATCATTACTATGGCTAAGCCGTTGGCCAATGGGATACCCATTGGAGCAGTAATGATGAAAGATAAGGTTGCCGATATCATCAAGCTCGGTGACCATGGGACGACCTTCGGGTGAGCCCGACCCCCCTCTGGAACAAGGACTGTTGCTAACGCGAACATTTCAGTGGGGCACCATTGCAGACTCGGGTAGCGCACCATGTCGTTGGCCGCATTACTCAACAACCTTTCTTAGAGCATGTCAACACCGTCGCGAAGCATCTACGGAAAGGGCTTGACGATATCGCCTCGCGCTATCCATCTCTGGTACCTTCAGCGGTCAGGGGACGAGGTCTCATGCTTGGCCTGCCTCTAGCAGATGCCCATCTCCCAGGCAAAATCGCTGAGAAGTGTAGGGAGAAAGGTGTACTCATTTTGACGTGTGGTAGGAATACGTTGCGCTTCGTGCCTAGCTTGATAGTCTCTCAGAAGGAAGTCGATGAAGCGGTAAAGGTGTTGGACAGCGTCATGAAGCAGCTGTAGAAGTACATTTCGGCAGAGCGGGCTGCGATACTTGTGATAACAACAATAGATGAGACAGCTTCATACGTATACCCTCTAGAAAAGCTCGTTCTCGTCTCTTAGATACTCTCCAATGTCACTGAATATCAAGAGTCAGTGGTCTTTCGAACGTTGTTCGCTCTTGATAGCTGTACTTACGCCTGGTTGTATACGAGAATACCGGTCGGGTCCAACTTCCTGCTATCTACTGAGGACTTTGCCGTCACTCCGAAGCCTAGAGGCGTGTCGTTCATGCTGAAGATGACAACGCCTTGGTGTTCCGGCGTATCTTCCGTGATACGACCTAGATGCGCCTTCACCACATGATTGCCATAGAGGTAAGGCATCTCTCCGTTCGGTTTGATCCAGACCTGATGAAATTGATCAGCTGGCTTCAGATAAGAAGGTCGCCGGACACACCTTGTACTTTGCGTACTTGGACAGCCAGTCCAATGATGTAATATGAAGCCTGAACTTGCGTGTCTTGCTAAACTTTCCAAGACACGAACCCAGCATGGCCAAATTCGGTCGTGCTATACTCGTTGCTTGCTTCATGATGGCTTCCGAGACGTAGTACACTCGGTCCTTGTCTGCAATGTAATATTGTAAGCTGGTGATAGGCTGTCTTTGTGATCTTCGAAGCCATACGAAGTCGAAAGCAGTAGGGGTCATTGGGCCGGTCGATGAGATGGACGACTGAGTTCGCGCGTGAGCCAAGAGCTTGGTAGACGGATGAAAGCAGAGCGCACGATTTGGTCCAACATACTTTGCGAGCTTGCCGAAAAGCGTCTGTAGATTTTGCAGGTTCTTCAGCACGAGATCATCCAAGCAAAAAATGACAGATGGGCTACCTTGGTCTCTTCTTCAGTCAGAGGGCGCCTGTAGGGCAGTCAGCATATTGTAAACAATCAAGAGCATCTCTGTAGAGACCTACATCTTGGCTGTTCAAGTTGCAAGAAAGAAGAGAAGAACAGTCGCGAAGACCATCTTGATTGCACAAATCGACAACAACGAGCAATTACTGCTGATAATACCTCTTACGCATCTCTTCCACCCTCCTCATAGGCTTGTCGTTGTTCCATACACCGTTTGGCCCCGGTCGCGGCAGCGCAAACTGCTCTATCGTAAAGCTCGAGGCCACAGACCCATAGATAGAGGCTTGTTCAATATCGCCGTTTTCTTGAGACAGACCAGCTATAAGACCGCCCTGCAGAAGCGTATTAGCGCACAGCAGCGAGAGGCGTCGCAGAAGAGGGTTCACCAAAAAAGCATTGCCCGCGCCTGTCACGTCTACGACTTTCTCGGACGACTGATAGTAAGCAGGAACCCAGATACCTTGTTCCGTTTTCGCGTTGCCTTGCCGTTCTTTCACGTATGCTCCTGCCTTGCCGCTGCGAACGATGACCGTGTTCATTGCGCCTTCGTCCAAGAAGACCTGAGCAAGGCGCTCTATCTCCTTGAGCTTCTCAACATCTGAAAGCTCCTCTATCCTCAGTGAATAGAAGGTGCCGGCTTCTTCATGATTTGGTGAAAAGTAGTGTATTCTAGGCAGCACCTGTCGCAGAGCAGGGAGCTCGCTCGGTATGCAGCAGAAGGGAATGGGCTCATACACGAGCTTGGTGTCTGTCCATCCTAGAGCATCCAGCTCTGCGACAATCTCGAGAGCTCTAGTCGGAGAGCACACAAAGTGCAGGTAATCTGGACGAGCCGCTCGCGTAGGTGCCAAATCCGACGGTGAGAGCCGGACTCTAGGAACTAGGTATTCGAATCCTCTTGTTTCGCCATCATACGTAGCCTTTGCCTAACTGGATTTGGTAGAGTGAGCTGGAGGTCAATCAATGACGAGTTGGGCAGACGCGCCTTTGTCGTCAGGCGCTTTTTGTCGTCTCTGAAGATCCAGCACGGTCCAAGTAGGTCGAGTTGCGCCTGCCATTCTTCGTCCCAGTCGCTGCCTCTGTCGACGATCATTGCAACCTGCTCAGGCTGCAAGAATTTGAGGGCTCCATCAGCCAGATACAGGCCTCCTCCGCCTATCTTGGGCGAGACTTGAGGTCTATCAGGTGGAAAATCAAACAAGTCGACGATGAACATGCCAAGAGTGGCCGAAACGACCATCTTGCGCGGATGTGATAGGAATGAGCGAGACCCGTAGCTTTGTGAGCGACGTTCGTTACCCAGCTAAGACTAGACAACAACATACACCTGCTAATTATAACAGTATACAACTACCTCCTGCTGCCACCACGTCTTTGATTCTGGCTGGAGGAAGAGGTTCTTCGATTAGACTGTTGAGCGAACAGCAGTCAGAATCGAATGCAGTTATGAAATCAATTGAATACGCACCTCCGCGTCTACATTACTATTGCGCGGTCCCAAACGGCCGAACAGGTCAGAAGGCTTCTCGTCCTTTGGCTTTGCTTCAAGCGCGGCCGCTGACTCTGTAGGGGCCTTAGGAGACTCTTTCGGTGTTGGCGTTTCTGCGGGGGTCGCAGGAGTGGCGCTTCTGACTTGCCTGTCGATTCGAGCATTATGCTCTTGTGCAGAGCTAAGGACGTTTGAAATCGAGGCGGCGGACTTTATGCGAATGCCTTGCGTAGCAGCTGCACGACCTTTGATCGTAGTCTTGGATCCGACTAAAGGCGCGGGGCGAGCAGGTAGAATGTCGGGCATTTCTTGCTGTATGCGATCTGCTTTTGGCCCGGAGGGCAGTGCGGGCTGCTAATGCAAGTCAATACCAAGCCCAGAATACCTCCTCGTCATTCGCTCACCTCATCCGTCCTGACCCGCTTGGCAGAGGGCTCGCCGGCTGGACCTGCATTAGCCATGCTGCTACTCTGAGCCTCTGTCTCAGGTCCACGCTTGAGATCCCGCTGTGATGTGGAACCACTGGTGTTGGATGATTCCTCCTTGCCATTCCGTTTATCGTCCCGTGTATCATCTGCTCTGCGCTCGTCTCGCCTAGCGCTTGTTCCGGCGATCTTTCGCTCCCCTCGATCAGACTCCCTCGGACGCTCCGATCGCTCTCGCTCCTTGTCCTTTTCGTTCCTGTCTCGTTCGCGTTCTCTATCTTCCCTGTCGCGTGGCTTGTCCTTCTCTCTGTCTCGGTCCTTTCGATCTTTGTCGGAACGCCTGTCAGACCTGCCTGTCGACTCGCGATCAGCTTCTCGATCTTTACGCCGGTCGCCGTCTCTTTCGCCATCTTTATGTCGACGGCTGCCAGCGTCCCGCTCCTTATCTCGAGGAGCTCTATGGCGATCACTCTTTTCTCGATCGCTTTCTCTGTCTGAGCGGCGATCGCGGTCCCGTTCTCGGCGACGGTCTGAACGGTCCCGGTCACGATCCTTCTTGTCTCTGTTTGAGGAGTGTGAAGACTCCTCACTTCCGGCTCGACTTCCTCGTACAGCATCGGTATCCTCTCGGCGACCCCGACGGCCTTCTTTGGGACTGCGTTGCGTTGTCGAACCGTCCTTACCATTTGTAGTACTTGCCTGTACATCTTTGCCTGGCGAAGCGGCTCTAGATCGCGGCTCAGGGTCTGCTGGTCTGGCGAATTCTTCCTTCCCTGCCTGACGCTGCTGTTCTCGCGTGGTTTGTGGCGGCCGGGCTGACGCGCCGCGCCCTTGAGTTGCTGGTTCGTCCACATCCATAGCGTCGGATCTGGGCGCGCGCAGCGGACTAGCCGGCTGAGAAGGCGCCTGGGCTTGCGATTTAAGAGAGGTCACTGCGTGTGAAGCTGAAGGATTGCGTGATATAGATGGACGACTGCCCTCCGGTGCAGGTCGCTGAGGTAAGGCATGCTGAGTAGGCCTGTCGTTATGAGCCGATGAGCTGAGTTCGGCAACCCGCCTTGCGTCGTTGCTTCGGCTTTTGTAAGTGAGAGACGTCAGCATCGAGTTCCAGAAAGCAAAATACTGTTAACGTACGATTGATTGGAACCTGCTTGGCTTGAAAGTCGTTCTTGTCGACGCTGCTCGAGTTCAGACAAGGGCCGTGCTGGTAGTCCGGCTGGTCTAGGACTGCCAGATGGCGCGCTCGCTGTTGAATTGGTCGTCGTGGCAGCCTGGCCACGCGGTGCAGTTGGCAAATTAGCAGTCGATGCCGGAGCTGGCTTGTTGTTGGGAGTCGCTGTAGATGGCGCAGGTGAGCCAGCTGCTGGCGCTTGCGCGAGCTTCGCTGCCGGCGGAGGGGCGGGCGAAGAGTTCGATGTCTGTATTGATACTGCTGCAGATGTGGATGGTAGAGCTGGGACTGGTGCAGCTCGATCCCAGCTGGCCGACTGCTTCTTCAGCAGAGCAGAGTACCTGCGCAGAGTCAGATAAGCCGATATGCAAGGGTCGCCGAACTTACCCCATAGCCAGGACTTTCAAATCTTCTCTCTTTTCAGTATCTATGAGCTCCGAGATAGTAGCTTCAAGGGCGCTGCCTTCTTTCTGGTTTGCCGGAAAGTATTTCGCAATCTTGGTTAAGATGAGAATTGCATTGCGAATGCACATGTAGTCACGCGACTGAATGCAAGCGCCGAAAGCCTGCTTTCCTAGTCAGCGGATATGATGACAGTATATCAATAGCTCTCGACGTACCTCGCCCATCTTCTTTTGCCATTTGCCGGAAATCGTTACAAATTCTTTGTACTTCAGGAGGTCCTTCTCGGGTATAGCGTCACCCGGCTTTCGCAGACCCCAGACACGCTGAAACCCTGGCAAGCCTGCTCCGATTGCTTGTTTGTTGTAGATCGCCTCTGATCCGTACCAGGCGGACAAATCCGATAGACAGTCGTACAGGAAGCGCCCTGAAAGGAGATGATCGGATTAGACGCTTCCCAAATATTGGTAAAATGAACGCACCGTAGTTTCGTGCTTCGCTCTCTGTGCAATGAAAAACAATTGCGGCTAGGTCGTCACTGAATATCTGTATATTGTGAGGCACCTGTCAGCTGAGAAGACCTCACTGAAATCATCGCCCTTACCTTGTCGTAGACATGCAGTGAGGCGAAGTTGCCAGCTCCCAGATTGTGCATAGTCCGAATGAAGCGTGCACAATAAGCGGCGTCGATTGGAGATAGCCGAGATCTAGGCAAAAGGCACTCCTGCATGATGTATTGGACTAAAAGCTTGCGTGCCGCACTTGACTCCTTGAGTGAGAGTTCTGGAAGATCGCACACTGAATTAAGAGAGCGATCAGTCATGACACCAAAACAGCATCGAAATTCGGACCCACGGAACCAATGCATCTTCTCAGATTGCAGGCGTTTCTTTGTGGCATCGTATATCTCGGCGTGTATCTTCATGTCGCTTGTCAGTGCATCGGCAACCGTCGTGCATCTCTCCCGAGCCCTCTTCTTCTCGGTATCGCTGGATCGATCCATTACCTGGCCCGGAAACGCCGGAAGAGCTTTTAAAGACTGATCGATCTCTCTGACGATCCCTTTCAGCCTGTCAGACTCAGCCAGGTATCGCTTTGAGGGCACAAAGATGTCATATAAGGAGAGTTGCCAGAAAGTCACGAAGAATCCAGCCGTGAGGTAGGGCTTGACGTCCTCCGGCAGGCGAGCTTCTGCTACACGATTGGCGTCGAGAAGCGCCGGATGCCACGGTGCCTGTAGTAAATAAGATCAGCGAGTGAACCCATCGTTTGTGCGGACATTACCTCTTTGGTTCCGCTAGCCTCAGCAGTGTCAGCAACATCAATGTCTTGCATCTTAATATCTTGCTCTTCGATCTTGACGACAGTTTCATCTGTGGCGAGCTTATCCTCAGGCTTGGACTTAGCTTGAGCTTCGCTTTCGCTTTTAGACGTTGAGGCTCCAAGTCTGGCTTCTCGCGAAGCTTTCAGCTCCGTTTTGAGGCGTGCTTCAGTCTCGGCTTTCGATAGGGCGTCACTTTTCTGTGTACAGTGAGAGATTGAGCAATTGCCATCAGATTTAGGGCAATCAGCGCCAAGGAAAGAACTGACCTGAATAGCTCGCTGCAGTCCAGGCCGAACAATCTGGAAAGCGATACTTGCCTCGAGTCCATAGGAACCCCAGACTTCGCTCAGAGGGGGCATCATGTCGGCAAATTGCTCCGGCGGATATTGCGAGAGGAGAAATTCCAAATACTGGAAAAGCACTTGCTGACACGAGTCGAAGAGGTTGCCGAGATATTTGAGAGGAGCATTATCATCTCCATGAATGCAGTTCTGACGTTGGGTTGCCACGGCTATGAGGAGAGGAACTACAAGATGCGATTCCTGAAGAGCGCTCTTCAGGCGCAAAGTAGATCGTTTCGTTGCACTTCGTTTCTCGACCGCTGTCGTCGGATTGAGAGCTTCTGATTGAAGCGTGCGGCCTCCTCCCAGGGCTGTGACTTGAGCGTCCGAAAGATCGGCCACGGGCTCTATGCCGGACATCTTGCTGACGAGCTCCCGTAAGACGACCAGATCTTTGGCGTTTCCGTCTCTAAGCTGATTCAGAATATACTGCAGCAAGATGGAGACTTCGATATTCCACCGCCTACACAATGTACCTGCAAAGGTAGCCAGACTTTGCAGCCATAGAGATATGTTGGTGCCGTCCGTCTTTGTCCGCTCCTTTTCAGGATTCGAAAGCGCATCCAGCAATGAATACGCCAGAGCATCGTAGCCGAAGGGCGTGAGGTACCGCACGCTTTCGACAATAGGTCCGACCAGATTATCGTAACTCTGCACCTGATTGAGTGCGATATCAAAGAGAACACATGGATTGCAGTGCGCCACCTTGGCCAGACTCCTTCCAAATTGCTTGACGTTATCGACCGACAATCTCTTGAGGAGTCCCTTAGCGTCCCGCTCGGCTTCTGCTCGGCGAACGCGTAGCTCTGGAAGTCGCTTGTACAGCCGATCTTTCCATTCGCCGTAGAATGAGAAGCGCGTGGCATAAGGAAAGTTCCGGAGGACTTCCCAAAGCTCCATTGAAGTGGCTGGATTTGGCTCTGCTAGCGCCAGGGCAGGAATCAGATGAAAGCGAATGATGCCTTCCCATGCTTTGCGGTCGGCTTGACTATCTACTGTCTCTAGCTTGACTATTCTAAGTAGCCGTACGAAGAACTCCTGATGCTTGCTCGAATGAACTCCGATCAGCTTGATTAGCTGACTGACGACGTCCAACACTTCTTCGCCATTGCGGCACACCGGTAGTCGATCCTTCCATTCCGCGAAAAAGTAGACTGGCTGCCGCCAAGCACCTGCGATAGTACGCGGTACATCGAAAGGGCGAGCGGTGATGTTATGAAATTTGGCAGGAGGTGCGACTATCTTCTTCTCCTCGACCGAATAGCGAGGCCGGCTTTGCTGCAGGTTGGACACCTTCTCATGTACCTCTGCACGCTTGGCGCTGAAGGGCGAGGCGTGAGCGCTGTAATAGTCACTAATGGCGACATTGCAGATCCGCGACAAGAGTTCGGCTACCTCTGGATAAGGATCGCTGATCCATTGATAGGTGGAGAGTATGTAGAATGCTGGTTCGAGTGCGCCGATAGCGAGCAACGAGCGTAGCAGGCCGACTTTAGCATTGACAGGTTCGTTAGCGACAGGTGTCGTCGCTGGAGACGGTGCCCGTCCGTTTGCTGCGGCTATGCCTGAAATTGTGACAGTGCTGCCAGCGGCCGGCCGGGCTTGGGACAGGCTGGGAGGTCCGTCGTCAGCCAGGACACCGGCAAGGGCCAGAGCATTCGACCGCGCCTTGGCGATACGGTCGGAAATGTCGTCGCTGAATTTCTGCTTGAGAGCGTTCATGTCTTCTTCATTCGGCGGATGGAGCTGAAGGGACACGTTAGCTGAAATCTGACAGGCAAGGCTTGGTGACTGATCGTACATGAGGCCATAAGCTGGGCAAGTCAACGAGGCCGTCCCATATGAGCAAGGCTGCTAGGAGATACAGCTTCTCTGCAGGTGCTTCGCCCGCGCCTTCGCCCGACTATAAAGTCATTCAGCTGCGTGTAATGGTGGGCGCCGCACGCATCCACTCACAGAGTACCATGCGAACTTGAATCCGAGAATTTGGGCGCAGACCGAGCTACTACTTCGTGGTTTGGATTTGAAGGAACCGTCTGGAAGCAAGACTCGCGCCTCGGATGTAGCTCCGGCTTGCTTCGACGCTTCCGGCACAGCTTGGTCACCCCAAGGCGACGCTTTGAGGAGTTCCCTGAAGAAGACGTGATGGTGTAGAATATTGTCTTGGAACACATCGAGGATAATGTCAAGCGCCCGGGTAGGATCTAAGTCGAAGAATCCGATCAAAGCTTTAATGTTCGTTACCGTAGCTTCAGCACGGGCGCGAATGATGGCGAGTGCTTCGACGGGCCGTGCTGTCTTGCTGTCATGAGGAGGTCCCATGCTGCTTATGAGCTCGACTTCGAGTTTGGAATATCCTTCAGTCTCTTCCCGGGAAAGATTGAACTTTTGCTGCTTGTAGAGCATTGCCGTCTTGATTCGAGGCTCTGACTTGCCCCATGCTTGTACCGTATTAGGTGCGAGTATGCCTGAAAGCGCCAGAAGAGCGGTATCGAGCCTGACCTTGAGAAAGTCCGGCGACAATAGCTTGTTGGCCTATCAATCAAAGCCCATTAAGTGGAGGTTAAAGAAAGAATCCAACACAACACGAACCTCGATAGCTTTGACCAATTGTCCGAGATTGGTTCTTGCATGGCCCGGAGATCCAGCTTCGCTTTGAAGTTCGCAGGCCTGGTCGACTGCCCATATGGCATCTACAAGGCCATCCTTTCCTACTACTTGGTCGATGCTCCCTAGCCCTACATCTGCAGAAGACGACGGGACCGGTAGACTTGCGAAGTACTTGTTCGCAAGGCCGATGAAGCGCTCTCTGGCTTTGCTGGCTTCTTCTGCATCCTGGACGCTGCAGACTTGATTCAAAGATTTCGTTAAGACTGAAGAGTCGCTGAACAGACTCTCGCTGGATTCGGTTGAAGAAAGTAGGCGTTATTAGGGTGCTCGAAGGGAACCGATTTGCTGCCTGAAGCCGACTGACAGATCTGAGAGGGTGACCGATTCGACATCGAACTCATCTTGCAGCAGGTAATTATCCATGATCTATGGCCGTGAAGCAACTCTTCAACGAAGAAGAGGTCGAATGAGCGTCAAGAAGCAAGATGGAAAGTTAGGGCTCTGTTGGCAGCTATGTCCTATGAATTGGTACAGTGACAGGTTTATCATTAAAGAGCTATGCGTGCATGTTGTCTGCATCAAGCTGAGCCTTGGTTGGATCGGCAACTTTGTATGCTTCCTGCTGTTTCTTGGCTTGAAGAGCGGTCAGAGCAGCTCCGACTCCACTACCATCCTTTGCTAAGCCTATGTCCACCGTCTTTTCACACGCCTCTCCCAGCATGTCCCGCAGAGCCTGGCGGACTCTCACTTCGAAGCCGGGGTAGAATTCTACCAAGCTTCCATCTACTCCAACATGCAGACCTTGACCATCTTCAGCCACCTTGTCGTTCTCTGTCTGTAGAAGAACCGCAGCGATAGCGACCGCAGATAGTCTGGCTCCTCTGGTTCCAACCACCTCGGACACTCGTCTAACCACGAGACAATCCTGATCCGTAATATGCTTTTCGGGCACTCCCAACTGCGAGACGAGGACTTGCTTGGTCTCTGCCAAAGCTGCAGCCCACTCTTGATCAGCAGATCCAACGGATCCTCCTGCATATGCGGAGGTCGGATGCTCCTCGATAGCGCTCATGAGAGCAGTGTCCAGTCCATAATGAGTGTTCAGGATTGTAGATGAGTGGCCGTTGAATAGCAGGTTGTGATCGATCAGGTGTAGAAGGACGTTCCTTACGACTTCTCCGATATACATGCCGCTCACCATCTTCTCGAAGGCTTGTTTGCGGGGATTGATAGACTCTCTGTCGCACTTGTTGTCGTACGGAGTGACTTGTAGGACTACTCGCTCGTTGTCGAATGCGCCCCATTCCGTATTAATTATCATGAACTCGAAGTCCATAGTATCCGGCATAGGCTTGCTGATGGCGCCTAGCTTTTCTACATATGCACCGCTGCACACAGAGTGTCAGTCATGGCAACTCACGCAATGTGAACTAGACGCACTTCGTTCCGGTCCCGAATATTCCGCCCACAAGTGCTGTTCCAGATTGGTATGCTCGTGACAAAAGAGTTCCTACAGTATCGTTGACGAGGGCTGAGCACTTAACGTTGACTTGTTTGCGATCCAGTGCATCCTGTAAGAGCTGAACAACGTCTTGACCAATAGCTCCGGTCGCAGAGAAGCCTTTTGTCCATGTAATAAGCTTGCCCTTGTTGAGCGCCGTCTGTTCTACCGGGAACGAGAAGGTGAAGCCAAGATAGATCTCCTCGCCTGTCTGAGCGGATTTATCCATTGTGCCGATGAAGTTCTGCACACTCTCTGCGATGTAGTCAAAGAGAGTAGTCGCCGGGCCAGTCTTCAGCTCTTCAGAGACCTTGAACTTCTGTTGCCTAAGGGTGAAGTTGCCTTTGCCTTGTAGGATGACTTCGCAGACACGGAGATTGGTACCGCCGAGCTACATTTATATATTAGCGCCGTCTTTGCACAAGCTACCGTATATGTCACATACGTCGAGAGCTACAAGTGGAGAAAGCCAGCGGTCAGACATCGTCGGGCGGTTTACAGCCGAGAACTCAGTCCTTACCTAGGAAGGTTCCAGTTTCTGTACCATCTGGAACGTTGTGGATGTATGTCGGACTGGCCAAGCGGGACAGCTCAATCAGTCGCAACTCCCGCTCGTCCGGCAATTCCCTCACATCATAGGCAGGAAGGTGTCGATATTTGATTCGTCTGCATGCTTGCTCAGACCCTGGCCAAACTCCCAAAGCATCTGCTTGACCGTCTTGTCGAGCTGCTCCTTGCCGAGGGCAAACTGGCTCTCAATCTCTTGCAAGACCCGCGCAACATCTGGCTTGAGCTGCGGCTGTTTTGGCAGTGGTAGCAGATACGACGAAGACGACGCTATTACGGGAGCCATCTTGCTGGATTTGTCGGTTTCTGGCGGAGAAGTTGCGCTCTTGATCCTGACGTCTTGAACCCTCAAGTAGCCTTTCGTGGTTTCCCAGCAGGACAGAACCGCGAAGATTGCAACGAAATACGCAAGAACTGACCACAGAGCAGCTGAGTCCTTTATGGCGCTGACCTTCAGTTGCGACTCGGCTTTGGGCAAACGAAAGAGCAGGGTGCGAGGTGCTTTGGCTTTCAAAGGTATTCGTATCGTTGCAAAGGAATGGAAACTCGCAGAAGACACACATGGCTGTCGATGCTTTTGGCGCAGACTCAGGTAGGAGGGCTGTATGCCCCGCCTGCCGTGTTGTGGAGTATTAGCTAGCGCGAGATGCTTGCATGAAGACCAGATTGCGGTGCGGACAAGTAGCTTGCTGAGTCTCCTGCTATACTACAAGCCACTGTCTCGCTTCTACCATATCTACTTTCCGAGGATAGATGAACAGTCGGGCTTTGAAGCCTTTTACATAGCCTGCAAGCTTCCGAATTTCTACACAGAAAAAGCATCAGCATCTCGATCGAGCCCGCCCGTCAGGAGCGACGCACCTGCTCGTATCCCGGCACGCTCCATTTGCCATGCTTGACCATCTCCTCTGCGGTGGTGATGATTGCAGGTCTAGCCTTGGCGACGTCGGCAGTTGTGAGGTCCTCGACAGGTCTTGCGTCCTCGATGTCCTTGAGTGTCGCCTGAAGAGCAGATAGCTCGGAATCTACTTTGGTAGCGGCCTGCTTGGCAGACTCGACCTGAGTATATCAACACCACGTCAACAAGCAGTTCTACTGTATGAGCAGGCGAATATGCTGACAGCCTTGGCCTGGAACTGATCAATGGCCTTGAGCTGAGCTGAGACATCGTAGTCGACGGGCTTGAAGCTCTTGAAGGTGTTTTCGAGCTCATCTACGACCTTCTGGTTCTTGAGAACTGAGCGGTAGTGCGCAAAGTCGACCTGTAGACAGCGCGGCGCCAGTAATGCAGAGCAGTTTGAGGGCAGGACGGAGATTGGGTCGTTTCGGGGGTAGGAAAGCAGCAGCGCAGAGCCAGCAAGCCAGAGGTCGAAGGTGCAGATGTAAACGTACAGCAAAACACATCAGTACCGTATGCGACGTTCAAGGCGGTCTTGCTACGCACCTCTGCCCGCTGCTCCTTGACGGCCTGGTTTGCGATTTTGGCGTCCGAGTGTCGCTTTCTGAAGGCTTGAAGAGCGTTGATGGTTTCTGAACAGCACGAATGACCATAGTACCATCAGGTTCTGCCTTTTTGCCTGGCTTTTCCAGCCGTTTTAGCAGGAAGCTCGCTCGCTCGCTCACCCTTTTGGAGACCTAGGCTCGAGTATACCCTCGTCCAGTCAAGTGCGCTGTGGATGATACGCTGTCAGTACGCTCTGATGGGATCCGGAATCTTCAAGTAACGGCGCACATTGCTCCAGCTGCCTTCGACATTGTGCGAGTGATGGGAGAAAGCAGTCAAGAGGCAGAGCCGGAATCGAGGTCGGTCAACAAGACTAGCCGAAATCATGCATTTTCCGTGTGCATACGAGCAGCATACTATATGTACAGCATCTTAAGCTACCCTTGGACCTGTCCTGGACCTCCTCAAGAGAGCTAAGTGAGGGTTTCACGAATCCAATCTTTGCACTACGGCTTGATCCGGCATATAAGGGACATTGCTACGCATCGAAGGATCCTTTGATCTTGTGCGAATCTGCGTGCGAACTTAATATTTGGCGCTCGGTTCATTGTCCGTAAAAGAGCCTGATTCGCGCATGATGTGCAGTCTTCCTTGTTTTCATCCATAGTCTACCCATGAATCCCTTAAGAACTGGTAAATCTGCCCACGGCTGTCGATTTGCGCGCAGTTGATACCATAGCCCCTCCTTCTGCCAGCTCCCAGCAAAGAACTTTAGAGTTTCCGAGTTCGCTGCTTCTCGTGTAGTGCCCTCGCTGTCAATATGTGATTGAAGAGTGTGTGCCAAGGTGACATCTATGCTAGGCAGATCCGACAGCGGAAGAGGGATGACCAGTCTTGGAATGCCTAGAGAGGACAGATGACCGGCCATCCATATGTCATCCACCAAATGCGCAGGTGTTGACATTAGCGTCTTTGTATCCAGTATTCCGGTTCCCAAGCTACCCGGTCGTGCAGGTCCAGCCAATGAAGCCTCATACCAGCGGGGATAGACCAGATAAGCTTCGTTCGCAGTCAAGACACCGACTCTATAAGGCTGAGCCAACGTTGGAGCCTCGGGTACGTGCTCTTCCATTTCATCCCAGAGTACTCCCCAACGCATGTCCTGTCGCACACGCCATCCTCTCAAGCCAATAGAAGTGTTAGGATACTCCTTGGCTGCTGATACCAGCAACGACAGAAGAGTCGGGCCATACGAATGATCGTCGTCTGAGTGAAAGACCTCAGTTAGCGCAGTGTGACTAAACAGGCTTCGTGCTCACCTAAGATTACGAGAGGGCTATTCAGCCTGGTCCCGTCGCGAAGTAGGTCGTAAATCGCATAGAAAAACTTGGTAGCTGGCCCTAGATCGTCTACGAACTCCAGCCTGATGACATCTTTGTTCGTTGACAAGATCCAAGAGAGCTTGTCTTTCTGAGAAGCTATATGGTCGAAGAACGTTTGCTTTTCTTGCAGTGGGAGATAGATGCGTATCTCGCTTGCGCGCACCGGCCTCTGCCCGAGCAGCGATAGCAGAGTGATGGCTAGTTCTTGCGATCCGAGTCTGGCAGCTGAGGACGCCAAAGACACAATGACACCGGGATCATTACCTTCGAGAGCAGGAGAGAACGAGGATGTTTGGTACGTGAAGGGCAGGAGCAGAATGACAAACAGGACCAAAAGCAAGGCTAGGATTGGGAAACGACGTCGCAGAATGGGAGGAATGGACAGATTCATGGAGGCTCGCGATATCGACAGTCTCTTCCAATCGTGTTTGTCAGTACCATCAGTAGGCCCATGCTCTGCGCGGACAACGAGTCTCGAAAATCAGAGAGAGACCGGCTTCTTTCGACTTTGCACAAACGGACGCCGAATCTTGCTGACGTTGACAGCGACGAGCTATATGTCATGTCGTGGGATTGATACTCTGAAGAACATTAGCTGAGCTCCCAGCGCGACGAAAAAGCAAGAACCTCCTTGGAAAGAGAAAAAGCACAAGGACGACATGTTCTATCCGCCAGCTGGCAGCGCGCCGCTACCTCCTGCTCCAGCACCACCTATGTCAAGCGATACGAATAATGCGCCTGCTGCACCACCTATGGATCCTGAAACGGCTGCTCAGTTCAGAAACTACGGCTATGGAAGCGTGCCTCAGCGAGGAGGTCATCATGCTCGCGGCTCAGCAGGGCATCAGCATGGTCATCAGGCTGTTAGTCATTAGCCCTGAAGACTAAGATGCCTAAGCTGATCCTTGGAACTTGCGAAAAGTTTCGTCACGCGGGACAGCCAGGTAGTAATACTTCGACACCTCCTCCTCTACCACTTGTAAACGGTCTGCCTCCTCCCCCTCCTCATGCTGCACCAGGGTTCCCTGGGCACCCGCAAGCCTATCCTCCTCTTCCATCGGCTCATCAGCACTATGCAACCCAAGCGAGTCCTTCAGTCGGCGGTCCTCCTGCCAAGAGAGCGAGATATGATCAGCAACATCATCCAACGCATCCCGGCCAGACCATGGCACAGCCGATGCAAATGCAGCCCAATCCTTCGCAACCTCAGCAGCAGCAACAGCATGCGGCCCAGGGTGTATACTATCCTCATCATGCTTATCCAGCTACACAGCAGATGACACATCCATACCCTCGACCGCCTTTGCCTCAACATCCCCAAATGCAGCATGGACAGCCGCAAATTCACCACCCTCAGCAACATCAGCAGCAGCAGGCGTTCTATCCAGGTCCTGCAGCAGTCGGCTCAGGACATGCTGCACCTATGAGCCAAGCCATGCCTATGCAGCAGCAGCAGCATCAGCCGGTCCACAATCAAGGATATCCAGCCAACAGTGGACCCGCTATGCATGGTCAACAGTCTTGCAATGCTAATCAGCATCCTCCACATCATCCGCAGCATTCCGCTATGCCTCCACCTCTAGCTCTACCTCCGATGAAGGCTCATCGCGCTCCAGTTGCGAAGCCAGTTCCTCAAGGTCCTCCTCCGCCTCCTCTGCCTCCGGCCTCCTTAGCACCTCCTCCTCCTCCACCACCACCGCCCTCTCAAGCATCGGGCGGCCCCCCGTCGAAACACACAACCGGCACAATCAGACTGGACTCGAAAGGCGCTGCGACCTTGCCGCCTACGCCGGTAGGGGCAGCTGTCTACACAGGTAGCACAACTTCAGCTTCTGCTTCAAATGCCCAGCAAGTCTCAGGGCAAGCCAGGGATGACGGCGCCAGGCGCCGTGACACACGGCCAATTCCTGCTTCTTCGTCTGCATCTACCAATGGCGAGCCTCCGAGGGGCTCAGATGAGTATAGAAGAGATTCCGTCAGAGAGCGTGAACGCGATCGAGATAGCCGTGACAGCAGTAGTAGGGGAGGCGGCCGTGGAAGAGGTTCGCTTAGAGGCGGCAGAGGCGGCTCGATGGACTCCAGGCGGAGTTACGAGTCGCGATACCAGTCTTCGGATAACGGCTCCGCAAACCACCGCACGGGAGGGAAACGGTCGTTTTCTCAGACTGGCCCTGGTCCATCCCCATCATCAGCAGACAGACCCGCAAATAAGCATGGCAGGTCTCGAGCTGATTCTAACGCGACTGTAACAAGCATCACGTACTCGAATGCGCCGAAACAAGGCAAAGGCAAACGAGACCGCGAACGGGAAAGCAGTACGCGTCCTGGAAGCGTGGCTGGCGATGCACCATCTGGCAGTAAAGGCAGCAAAGGGGCCGCAAGCACTCCGAATGATAGTGCTAACAACCCACTGAAGAAGACCTTGACGGATTTCCGTATCGAGAGCTTGGAAATCAAAGAATTGGGTTGGATGTGGACTGCAAAGCCTCCTGAGAAGGAGCCTGATACTGCCAAAGCTGTAGACGATATCGCTCCCGACAAAAATACGCTAAGAACCGCATTGGATTCAGGCACAGATCAAGCCGAGCATTACGTTGCGACAAGCCTGCCAGATGCAGATGGACTTCAGGTCTCGCTAAATCTGCAGCGTGTTGACTCGAGGAAGGAGAAGCGGAAGCACGAGGATGACGAGGACGACATGAGTACGCAAAATGGTGAGGGTATCGGAGAGACTGTCATCGAGAGCGACCGAAATGACAGAGACAGAGGCGCAAAGAAGGTGAAGGCGGAGATTCTGGATGAGGAGAAACGTTCTCCACCGGCGGAACAGGATGTTGAGACATTACCAGAGATCACCTCAGTTCCCATTGCGAATCAAGAAGAGTCGCTGGCACCTGGGCCAGCTGCAGAGGGAGCGCAGTCCGAGTCAGCTGCACCCGAAGAGACACCCCCGTTCGCATTCTCGGTTGAAGGACAACGGCCAAGGCGACAATCCGCATCCGCATCTGACACTTCCGATGCCGAAATCGCGGCCGCAGTCATTGCACGTCCTTCATCTTCACCAGGAAAGCTGCCAAGCGTCGAGCCTGAAAGTGAACCAGTCCCGGAAGAGGCATTTGCCAAGAGCGTCGAGACTGAGAACTTCGTGCCGAGGATATCGCGTACTCTACCGGTAACGCATTCGTCCCAAAGCAAGGCGAGTTTTGCGCAGGCCGATGGGCACGATACCGGCGTCAGTAAAGGAAAGAATCGCGAGAATTCGCGCTTGAGGATCTACTTTTCGTCCCCTGTTGCCTTGGAATCGAAAGAAGGGCGAAAGCATTTACTTTCGCGCTCAACAAACACCAATCCTTCCCCTAGCGCTACTGGCCGAAACAAACGTATTAAACGTGAGCCACAAGCTGTTGAAGAGGAAGACCTGCCTCGGAATGTCAGAGAAGCTTCGATGGAGAGCCGAATCACGCAGGTCGACGAAAAAGCCAGCGAAGCGTCAGAGCATGCTTCCGACCAAGACGACGATGTCGACGGGGTGCCTATCGACGATAGTGAAATAGCTGCGAAAGAGACAGTCACGACCGAGTCTGCAGACAGCACCACACAGGAGGTATCTTCTAAAGACGAGGAAGACGATAAAACGGAAGTACCGCAGCAGAAGCTTTCTCAAGTTCCTGTCGAAGAAGCGCTACCGGAACCTAGTCCGGATCGTATAAGCATTTCATACGCCAAGAACTCTCGCCGTCTCGTCATCGATGCCAACGTCGTGGAAGAAGTATGTGTACACCGTGCAGAAGCCAAGATCGAAATCAAGATCAAGCTGGAACCTATCGCTGGCCACAAGGCGTCTTCCCTGAGATACTGTCAAGGAGTGTTTGTACGCACATTCCACCCTGCAAAGGCTGACTCGAATGCGCTGACCATATGTACACGTAGCTCGAGACTCTCAAGCATGGTAACAAGTTCACCGAAGTCGATCGACAAATGCTGGAATCAGAATGGCCTACGGAGGATGCAATTGCAATCCCGCCTGTCGAGCCAGAACAAAAGAACGAGACGGATGCGAATCTTGATCAGCTTCTGCCACCTCTCCACCATCTCTTTTCTAGTCTGTCACTTTCTCAGCATCCCGATGGGGCCAAGCAGAAGTTTGCTGATTCAGCGAAAGAAGAGGAAGCCGAACAGCCTGAAGGGTCTGAAGCTTCTTCATCGAAGGAAGCCCTGGAGACAAAGCCCTCCTCTTCCATGGCCGACCCGCCGTCCCCCTTCCGATACAACACCATTACTATTGTAGCCCGCTTGGATCGCGCCAACCCTCTCACAGAAGCGAAATGGGTGCGCACAGGCTCGCCTGACGACTGGATCATGTCCGTCGTCGGGACATCGCTACAGCTTCCTAAAGGGACGCTATCTGGCCCTTCATCGGCATCCCCGAATTTACTTCCTCCAGTCTCTGCTTGGAAGGGCAAGATCAAAGTGGCCGATCCTGATGCTGTGCGCCTCTCCTTCTTGTTTGATGACCTTTTCGTATTTAATATCGAAATGGGCCGAAAGCTATTATGCTGACTCTTCGAACTTTCTCTTCTTCCGATTCTATCGCAGCCCCCTACCTTTCAGCATGCTCTTGAAAACTGGCTGTCTACTCGAACTGGCTTTGACGATCTGCGTTACTCGTTTGTCGCCACCCACTTCCAAGATGTCCGAAATATTCTCGAAGTCCTGTTGCGCCTGATCAGAGGGCCTAGCAGCAGCAACAACAGCCATCCACACCATCATCAACAGCACTCGCAGCAGCATCAGCAAGCCGGTTCTGTGGCTTCACAATCGCTAGCCAGCGATGCCCCTTACCCAGAGCAGCAAACCCCGATCTCCCTTGCTGCATTCCAGCTATTCAAGTTGGGGATCGAGGCTGCACAAGATGCAGGTGTTCCGAAAGCAGAAATTGACCGCAAGATTGGAGAAGTCGTCCGCAATTTACCGTATTCAATGATTTACAGGTCGCTTGATTCGATGTATATTGACTACAAGCGTAGCAAGGCGAGGTGAGCAGATGAGTCTGTGGTGCTCTTGTTGTGGTAGTACATGCTATGCTGCGGTTATTTTGGTGCAAAGGTTGTTTTGGAGGTTACTGCTCGCTTCGGTCGATTTACATTTGCGATTTCAAAACGGCGGTAGAAGCGACTCGCTGCTGCTCTTGACTAAAGCTACTTCGACTTACTATTCGCGCAACGCGTCTGAGGGACACGCGCAAATTGCAGAATGCGGCCGATCGCGTGCATAGGGGCTGAGAATGCCTTGAAAATGAGCAATGTGAGAACAGGATTTAGAGATGGCAGCTGACAGATGTGCTTCTCTTCAACTCAACGACTTAGCATAACCATCACCCTTCCAGTCGGGCTGCTCCCACACTCGCTCTCACCTCATTCACCTATTTGGCAGCCCCGTCCCGTCATTACCGCAAAGCTCAGGCCTTGCCCGTAGCGTCCCTTCTCGTCTTGCATTTTTCTGCACAGCTTTTGCGACTTCGCTTGGCTTGGTTCTCTCCCTTCCCTTCAGGTCTGCTCCTGCCCGTCCGAATCCGACCTCCTACTTCTACCTCTAGCTATACTTCAGCCTTCCACGCTTCCTTTGCACTTCTGTTCCCCCTTCTACGGCACATCGACGACTTGGCGAACGAATTTGGATCCGCAGCCCAGCCAGACTCGACCTGCAGTATCACTCTCATTTGTCATCAAGACGTGAATCATGCACTCCACATCCAGCGTCATGCTCTCTTTAGCCCTCGTTGCAGCTGGTCTGCTCGAGCTCGCACCCTCTGCCCTCGCATCATCCCATGCAAACACAAACATCCAAAAACGACAAGCTCTGCAGCCGAGGCATCATGGATCTTCGCATTCGCACGTCAAGAATCGCAGACATTCAAAGATGGCCAAGAAGGTCAAAGCCAAGAAGGATATCTCAGTCCTTTATTCCGGCGGCGGCTTGGGAACGCTATACTACGACTTAAATGGCGGTGGTGAGCAGTCATATATGTCTGTCATCTGGGTTCTTGTTGACGCATGTTCGCCTTGCCAGGTACTTGCGGGCCGATCAACGTGAGTACCAGCCAATTTGACTTACTCGCTGGCCAAATTGACGCTTAATGTAACACAGGGCTGGTACTCTTATGCGGAATCCAATGGCTATGCCATGTGCGAACCTAACTCCGGCTACGAGACCTTGAAGCAGCGAGGATCTAATAGAGTAGTAGCTATGTGAGTTCTATCAACAGGCGCGCATGCAGGAAGCACACCCTGATAAGTGATATCTCCTACTTGACAGCCCTTCCAACATGCTCCAAGGCAATCAAGCCAAGTATTGCGGCAAGGAAATCTCGGTCACCTACAACGGCAACACGGTCAACAACCTTATCCTTTGGGATGGCTGTGCTGCCTGTAATGACAATGTATGTGACTGTCACCGTACCTTATCATTGAGCACCAGGCTGACCCTGTCTATGGCTTGCAGGGGGGTCTTGACTTCTCCTCCACTGTCTTTGCGGAAGTCTTTGGCGAAAACAACTGTGGTGCAGGCAAGCTGGATGGTATGACTTGTGAGCTTTCTCTATTCAAATCGCGCTGGGTTGTGAGCTGATGGGATGTGACAGGGGAAATTTTGGATCGCCAAATCTGGTCGACAGACGGTACGCCAGTCGCCGACAGCGGTAACTCCTCTCCCAGCCAGCCAGAGCCAGCCCCCGAGACATCCACATGGTCTGCTCCTCCTTCATCATCTACTTCTAGCACCTCGACAAAGCAGGAACAAACATCGACTTGGGTAGAGCCCACAACAACATCGAGCTCGTCGACCTGGACACCCAATGAAGTTTCAAGCTCGAGCAAGAAGCCTGCGCCTAAACCTAGCAAGGTCTCGGATGCCAAATCTGAGGAGCCGATCACCGTGGTCGCACCTACGAAGGGCAAGCCTGTTTTCGTAGCAAAGCCTTCTTCTACATCGACCAGTCAGGCGGAGGAAGCCGAACCTACTACGACGACATCGATCGCCGAGGAGAAGCCCGCAGCCACGCCCACTTCGAGCGCTACGCCCTCAGCTTCGCCCTCACCATCGGCTGAGTCTGATAGCGAGGAGCCAGTTCCAGCTCCTTCAGTCCCAGCGGAGACTGATGGCAACGCGTGCAATGCTACTCCTGGAGTCTGGCAATGCTCTGGCAACTACCTCCGGCAATGCGTACAGACACTCTCCGGGTGGGAGTGGATGAACCGTGTCGAATGCGCAGCGGACAGTCTCATCAACTGCGACTCTCCAAACCCTGTCTGCACTCGATACGTCGGAAAGCGCAGACTGCCTCTCCACTAAATTCCCGACGATCCTCAAGAAAGAGCTTGAAGCTCAATTCCTTTAACGACCGTAGCGATAGTTCTACCTTCAGATTATGTTGATATAACAACAACAGACAAGCGGCCGTGCCGCAGAGATTATCGGGGCTGCTGGAATAACGCCTAAAACCAAAAGATGGACGAGACTAGACTGGATCTAGCACTGGTAGTGATAGTGGGAAGACCTTCGAAGTGATATGACTTTCTACTTTCTCCGATGAGCACACATCAGCGTTGTGTGCGATCTCTACCCGGTTTGCTTGTTTCTCCCTCTCTACGCCTTTCCGAGTCTAAAGCTCTGGCAGCGTTGTAGCGATACTATCTAGTTGAATGCAAAGAGCTTGCGTATATCAGATTTTGCAGATGCACGGCTTGCGCATTCAGGGTGAGCTCCGCCTATAGCTTGTCCGAGGATGTCAAAGATGGCACTTCTACATGATGCTCTTCTGCTGCCTTCTTCCTCTGAGTACCAGGATCTATGCCTCTAAATCGCTTGCGCATGTCGAGCTGCGATGACGCTAAATCAGCTTCTTTTGCCATTCGCCGAATCCCTGGAAATCGCGAAGAACTCACCATGCCTCGTTTGCACTCGAAGAATGCTGTTCGCAGATGCTGACATGGCTCTGGAAGATCTGCTGCGTGATCCTTAATGCACTCCTGCGGCGTATTCCCTTGTCGAAGAACGCAGTCTGTCCGCATCACACAATCGACGAAATCGTTGCGAAGGCTGTTGCACGACATGGCTGATGGTCTCGTATGGCTGCACGTAGACGCGACGCTGTCAAGGGAGCTGACCGGTAATTCCTGGCTGGATGGAGAATGAGCAAGAGCAGAGGACATTCTCGGTCTTCGCGAAGAATGTTGCTGAGCGCGGACTCCAGCACCTTCTTCAGACCTCTTGCTGCCTCTTGTCTTTCTTCTCATCCGCTTCACACTCCAGTCCCAACTACCTCGAAAACTAGTCTCTCTCCCGCAACCTGCATATAACATCATTACAACCATGGTAGTCACTCGAGCTGCTGGCAAGGACAGAGGCACTGTCGATGAGAAGACTACAGTGGAACCACCTGCGCAGCGTCGCAAGCTTGCCGCACAAGACGATAAGTACGGAGAACCTGATCTTATCGTTGTGTATGTCTTTAATTCAGCATGGAATTTAATTGGCACTACGCTGACACGTTCATGACAGCTGCAAAGATGGCGTTGAATATCTAGCGCATACTGTCTACCTCCGGACTGCATGCGAACACTTCCGCGACCTCTACTTCAAAGACTCAAAGGCCCCAGCTGGAGACGACCGAATTCCACGTTGGTCTCTTCACGACAAGTCAAACATTGTCGAACTCGTCCTTCCGCACATTTACCGGCAATCAGCGGCTACGCTTCGAGAGGAACCTGTCCAGAACCTCATATCTGCCATCAAGCTAGCGCACCGCCTAGGAATGCCTCTTCTAGTTGATCATATTGCAATCTATTTGGAAAAGCAGTCAGTCTGGCATAGAAGGTTGAATGCGCGACCCTTGCTGAAACACCTCTTGAACCCGCAGTGCAGAAAGCGCGGCTAAGAAGCTGTACCCATTAGCCTGTAATTTAAAGCTGAAGGAACTCCAAAAGCGCTCGGAAAAGCCTTACATGCGGACCATTGAGCTCTCTGAGCCTTTCCACTTTGCGAAAGTCGTGGGACAAGAGAACGCCGCTCATCTCGTGAGTCATTAATACTGACGATCGGAAGTCTCCGATGTACTGATTGTCCGAGTACCAAAGATCAAAGAAAGTTACAACAGTCATCATCTTTACTACACAAGCCTATCGGAACTCCAACAAGAAGTGATGGACATGACGTGCCCCTACCATGGATGCGTGATGCATCCGTGCTCCGAGACGATGATGGAAGCACAAAGAGATCTAATGGCAGCTTCGATGGTTTCCCTGCATTGTGATCTCCTCAAACGACTCGGCGGCACAAACATCGAGGATGCAGCAGAACGGAGGTCAGAGTTCGAATTTCATCAGAACGACAGCCTTTCTTGGGATATAGACGAGGATGAACATCAATCCATTTGCGAGACGATCCGGCGCGTTCATGAGATCTTCGAAGAAATGTCGGTCCCAGTGCATGTGTTATGCCACCGCGCTCGTGCCTCATAAGTCCCTGCGCAGTAGGAGCGTCCCCGCGATTTCCTACACCTCCTTCTGCCTTCTCATACTTTCGCCTTGTAACGCGAGCTGAGCTTGCGCATCATCATCCAGCAGCTCTACATTCTGCTCTTCCCGACAATTGTTGTATCAATAGTTCCATGCCTGTACAGATAGTCTGCTAGCTCTTCCATCTCCTATACCCTAGCTCGATCCAGGTCTTCTTGCTACCAAAGCAGCCGTCTCATACAATGCAAACGACATCGCTAACTGAGGCAGTAGTGAAGAGCAGCTAGCTTCTCACTTAAAGCTATTCAGGCTCGTTACAACATTGATCGTGCGAGGACATCACAACCTCATCATGGAGAACTCGGACGGTGACCGGAGAGTCGAACAATCCATGGGCTCAGTGTATTATCTCTCTCTGGCTCTCTCTCTCTCTCTCTCCCTCCCTCCACACTCCTGCTTCCATTGCCTCTGCTGCCAACCTGTTCAGATATTGAGAGTCTTTACCTGCTCTTTGGTTCGGTGCGGCTATGGCTGGGAGACGACCTGCAACAGATGGCGTGCAGCCTCCTGCGCAACGACGCAGGCTAGTTGAAGGCGACTTCGGCGTGCCGGACGTAATTCTACTGTGAGCATACCGGGCATCAAATTCCTGATGAGAACCAGCTCACACGGCTACATTATAGGAGTGAGGAAGGCGCCGAATACTCAGCACATTCAAGCTACCTTCA
Organism: Erythrobasidium hasegawianum; assembly: GCA_001972285.1. Classification (NCBI taxonomy): domain Eukaryota; kingdom Fungi; phylum Basidiomycota; class Cystobasidiomycetes; order Erythrobasidiales; family Erythrobasidiaceae; genus Erythrobasidium; species Erythrobasidium hasegawianum. Next base: position 18,801 of record BCII01000015.1, on the reverse strand, counting down.
ACCTGCATGCGAAGCCTTCGACTCGATGTTGAGGTCAGCTCGCAACGGTGTGAATCCGAGAGCTCCGACGCGCATCCAACTGCGAGCGACTTCATCCGTGATTGAGCTGGTTCTACCTCTCGTCTATCGGCGTTCAGCTTCAGGACTCCGCCAGCAGCCATTTGAGATCCAAGTCTCCTGCTTGAAGCTAGCTCACTCTTTGGGGATGCCGCTCATCGTCGACCAACTATCTATCTATTTGGAAGCACAGTGAGTCATTTCCCGACAGCTGTACTTGCGCATTGTGTGACCTTTGCCATATGCCCTGTTCAGTATTCCCACTAAGGCTGCAGAAATCTATACCTTGGCCTGCACTCTCGACTTGACCGAGCTCAAGCAACGATCTTTGAACGCTTTCAGAGAATCCTTTGACATTTCTCGTCCTTTCGCATTGGCTAGACGCATAGGCGAAGATATAGCTCGCGACTTTGTCAGTCAGCTTGCTGCCCCTGATCTCTTCCCGCTAATTCATTAACGCGTCTGGTTCCGTAGTATAGCGAAACCTTCTCCGTGTGCACTAGCCACTGGGAAGAAACGGTGACAAAATATGACTTGATCAATGAGTCCATTTGCCGAACTCCCGATTGCGCTGCAAGCACTCATCTCCGCTCACAATGGCCAAAGCTCGCAGCAGCAGCTATTCTCACCCGATATGCCAATCTCATGGGTATCTTAGGCGTAAAGCAGGAACAAGGCTACACTTTCTTGAGACATTGGCACGATTATGTGCTTCCCGTCGGTGACTGGTATTCTTCGACCGATTCTCATCACGCAGAATGTCCCGCTTATCTGCGAATCAAGCAGACTGTGGACGAGCTGGCGGCTCAAAAAATGCTGTTACGCCGCCGATTGCGGCCTTCTCTCGGATGACAGTCCGCGGCGATGGCAGCGCCCTAGAGCTGCACCCGTCTAAGCACTCAAGTCAGACATCCAAGAGACCTTATTTCGAGGGATGCTGGGCGGGCTAACAGCTGCTGAGGTTTGGAGGAACCGATGCGTGAATGGACTACGGGTACCAGTATCAGCGTCTGGGGTATGCGTCGTCTATAGCTCGAGCAGTATCGTCTTTCGTGTTGTCTATCATTCTTGTATCCCAGAAATTCTTTTCTTCGTCCCGAGCATACAACGTTCCCCGACTAAGTACATATAGTGTGTCCGCTCTGCTCATTAGGGACAAGCTAATTACAGCTGTGCAAGCAAGGCCTGACCAAGATGTCAGATTGCCTGACGCGTCTCTCTTCAGCCCTAACATTCGCTATAAAGCCTCTGCAACACTCTCGTTGCGGCCATCAATGCATTGAGTTGTACATTCAACACGCTCCTTCTTAGGTGCTCAACAGCTAGCGGCGACTCGGGAAAATTCTGCTCTACGATGACCCGCGAAGCTGGCGACAACATTTTGCAGCCTCCTGCGCAACGACGCAGGCTTGCAGAAGGCGACTTTGGAGAACCAGATGTGATACTGACGTGCGCGCTTTACTGATTCGTGCAGTCAGAGGGCCTGGGCTCACGCTTTGTGACGCGTCCTAACAGTAGCGATGAAGGCACCGAATACCCAGCCCATTCAAAGTACCTACAGACTGCATGTGAAGTCTTCGATGATATGTTCCAGCTGGCCAGCAGCGACGCAAAAGAAGGAAATCTCCCCTCCATCCCGCTACACGAGAAGTCCTCTGTAATCGAGTTGGTCCTCCCTCTCGTCTATCGCAAGTCAGCCGCGGGCCTCCGCAATCAATCGTTCGATACCCTCGTCTCCTGTATCAAGCTAGCTCATCGTTTGGGCATGCCCCTCGTGGTCGATCACATCTCTATCTTTCTGGAATCATAGTAAGGTCATTTCCCTCAACGTCAACGCTGACTAGAGGCTAAAATGTCTGTAAACTGTCCCGGCCAGCAGCATCGATAAGAGAAACGCCGAGGTCCTCTATCCTTTAGCCTGCCAACTCGATCTTCCAGACCTGGAGAAGCGATCCATGGAGTACTTCAGGTCAACGATTGACTTGTCGAAACCTTTTGAATTGGCGGAGCTTGTAGGAACCGAGAGAGCCCGTCGATTTGTAAGTTTGTTGCGGATCTACCTGGTAAACAATTGCCGACTTCATTTACATTCAGTTCGAAGAAAGCCTTTCCAAGCACAAACGCGTCTTCGAAGACCTCATGACAACCCACAAGGCCATCGCAAAACTGGATGAAAAAAGCGCAGAATGCAAATCAAAGAAATGTTCTGGGGCCTTGTGCTCTAATCCGGAATTTCTCCTCAAGCTGCAAACAGCAGCGATCCTGAAAAGATATACAGACTTGTTAGGGCGTCTGAATATGAAATCTGGAACAGAGCTCGACGTGCTGGCTTTGTATCGACGAGAAGCCCTCGCTCAAACTGGCGAATATACAGGCTATGGGCGACATCAATACGAGTGTCCAGCTCACAAGTATATCGAAACGATCCATGGCGGTAGCTGCGTTGGCTGGCCGTAGCTGAGCCACATGTCGGGACGGAAGGTCAGCAGTAAACAAACTTCCGGAGGGTTCAAGACAACCATGTCAAGCAGTTCCTTTACCGTTTGTAGAACTCTTAGATCGAGCCATGTAGCCAAGAGTCTAAATACAGCATACAAGCGTGCGACCTGTACTTCTTCTACTGCAGTTGATATTCAATCACTATGAACATGTGCTTGTCAACGACGCCAATCATTGCCATACAACGACTGCCTTGCCGAGATCGTGCCAGTAATATCGCTGGCCATGCAATCGACAATGTTTAGCTTGTCCCTCACTTTGTACGCACCGGCGAAACTGCTCTATCGGTGACGGTAGTCGCTTCAGCGAAAGAACTTTAAAGCTTGTTTATCAGATCTCAATTGCCGGACGCGTCTCTGTTCTGCTCTGACCCTCGGTCAACGCTCTTGGAGAATCACATCTCGTCTATCAATGCATTGAGTCATACAGTCAATACGCTCCTTCCTAGGTGCTCAGCAGCTGTCATCGAATCCGGAAAATACTGCTACACCATGAGTCGCGAAGCTGGCGACCACCCTTCAGAACCCCCTGCACAGCGACGCAGGCTTGCAGAGGGCGACTTTGGCAAGCCAGATGTAATTCTGACGTGCGCGCGTTCTCATTAGCAAACTCCAGACCTAGCGCTCACGCTTCGCGTCCCAACAGCAGCGAAGAAGGCACCGAATACCCAGCGCACTCAAAGTATCTACAAGCTGCCTGCGAAGTATTCGACGACCTATTTCAACTAGCTAGCAATGACGCAACAGATGGGCTGCTCCCGTCCATCCCGCTGCACGAAAGTGCGGCGATCATCGAATTGGTCCTTCCTCTCGTCTATCGGAAGTCAGCTGCAGGCCTTCGTAGCCAACCATACGAGACACTGGTCTCCTGTCTCACGCTGGCTCATCGCCTGGGAATGCCGCTCGTCGTCGACCACATTTCTATCTACCTGGAGCAACAGTCCGTTCATTCTTAATATTGCTATTCCTTGGGAAGGGCTCTAAGACGTGGTTGCTTGCAGTATTGAGGAACATGCCGCAGAAGTCTACCAATTGGCGTGCAAGCTCGATCTGACTGAGCTAGAAGAGCGTTCCAAGAAGGCTTTCAGATCGGTCGCCGATCTCTCTAAGCCTTTTGCTCTGGCCGACCTTATAGGCACCCAGAGAGCCCAGTCTATCGTAAGTTTCTTTGGTCCTGCGTTTGTTCTGTGCCGTAACGATGTGTGTGCACGCAGTATGAGGAGAGCTTGTCCGAGCATAATCAGAAAACTGCGAATCTCCTAAAAGAATACACTCTATTAACGCGCGATTGCGCAGGAAGCACCGAATGTACAGACGCAGACTGTCCTGGCCACATGCTTCAAGATCTAGAAAAGATCGAAAGACTCGTACTCGTATTCGTTCTGAAGAGGTACAATGATCTTCTAGACCGTTTGAGTCTGGAGAGTGGTCCACAGAGAAGGATGTTATCCAGGTACCGCCGGTACCTACGGTCAGAGGAAGAGAAACATACGCAATCAGGCACGCATCAGAGTACATGCATTGCTCTAAAGTGCATCAGAGAAGTCCTCAGTGACGACCAATGACCAACAGCTGGAATTTCTGCTGATTGGCTGGCACCTGTTGTAGTCGAGTCCGAATGACATGTCTGTTACAGAAAACGGAGATGAATGTGTCCTGGGCTATGCGCAGGCGTATGTTGTTGTATGTCAAGCGGATAATGAACAAGCTGTGATTGAACGTGTCTGTCGCGATGTCCGAAAGACCAGTCGGGATCGTCAGCCATCCTGGGCCGATGCGTCTTTGATGAATGCAAAGGAGATGTTTTGGTGGTCTAGTGGTGCTGATAGCAACGTCTGAAGTCTCTGAAGATACTGAGGGCAGCTTCTGATCGAAGGCGGAAACGGGTCGAGAGCTTGTAGAAGGGGAACATAGCGTAGAGGAAGCGACGTAGGTGAGTGAGTGAGCAGAGATATTAGTCTAGACGCCGATATAGCAGCTTTGATCTCGGGTGAAGCGAACGATGAGTTCTGCGCTTGCCTTGAAGCCAATTATGCCAGTTTGGCCAGTATGGAGCTCAGGCTTGTCATTCGTAGCTGGAACTCTCTTCAACCATGTCGTAGCCCAAAGCACCAGTCTCTTCGTGCCAGCAAACTACTCGGTGGTGACGGGCGTCTTCGTGCAGGATGATCGTGAGGCTCGCAGTCTTCGCATATATGGTGATCTGACACCAGTATCAGCTTTATTCGTTCCTGTGGACTACGATATGCTCAATGATTCCTTCGGCCTGATTGACAAGTCGGAAAGCCGGTGGAGAGACCTCTCGAATCGAATAAACACCCTGAATGAAGAATCCGATTCCTTGACTGCCTATAAGCTCATCTATATCGCAAGACATGGAGAAGGCTACCACAACATCGCTGAGCAGACGTATGGCACTGACGCCTGGAACTGCGTGAGGTGTATTTCGGGACAGAAACAGTGCTTTCATGCTAATGCCTCAATAGTACTGGTCAGAACTCAACACTGATGGAAATATAACGTAAGGCGCATCCTTGTCAGGCCAGTCATCCGCTGAGATTTCGTACAGATGGGGACCAGACCCTCACCTTACTCCGAAAGGCATCTCACAAGCTCTTGCCAACAATCAAGGCTGGAAGAAAGAATTATCATCGAATGTTCCGTTACCTCAATCACTGTATTCAAGTCCTCTTCGTCGGTCTGCAGAAACGCTGCAGCTCACATGGTCTGACATCCTCCTCGATCAGGAGACAGTGATACCTACCATCAAGGAGGGATTCAGAGAGACGTGAGACGCCCCTTATCTCGTTTAGGTAGCTTGGCTGATCATGAAACCAGAATTGGCCTACATACATGCGACAAGCGCTCCGACAAATCTGTCATTGCGGCAGAACGTCCGACATGGAATTTCGAGCCTACCTTTTCAGAGCACGACGAGCTATGGAATGAGATCTATGAAGAATCTAGCTCGCAACAGGGTCTACGGATCCAGCAGGTCTTGAATGAGATCTTCGCAATCGATGCGAAGACATATATATCGATAACGGCACATTCAGGCGTCATGTAAGATTTGACTTGTTCCCTTCAGCTGGGATAAAGAAAAGCTGATCGGGATTTTGGCTTTCAGAAACGCCTTCTTTCAAGTTGTCGGACATAGACCTTTTCCCGCAGCAACAGGCAGCTTCGTACCAGTGGTGAGCTATTCTTCTATCATACAGCGACACTTATAGCTGATGTCGATCCGCCTCACAGCTCGTTAAGGCTGTCGGGTGAGGCGCTTCGCTTGCTGATGAGCCGCACTACATCTGACGAGTGCTTACATCTCGACAGACATACGAACGCATCGATGCCCGTCATTACAGGCGGGCAAAGCGCGACCCGCCCAGCATGTACTGCGAATCCGACGAGCTCTATAACTGGCCAGCTAGCCCTGCAGACGCCTTCTTAGCTTGTCGTTGTAATTGCCTGTATACTAATGGAGCGTCTGTTCCCGTACTGGCTTCTCCGATAGCTGACGGTCGTCCAAAGACGATCCTACGGGTAGCTGAAGTGAAGGAGCAGTTGTTTCGCAGATTACTTCGCGCCCGCCAGCGTCTCCTTGAAAGGCTTGACCTTCCATTCCCCAATTAGCTCGTCCGAGGTCTCCTCAGGCTTGAGCATGCCGCCAGCTGCATTCACGCCCGATTCGTCCGCAGCAGTCTCAGAAGCGCCTGCTTTGTGGTCCACTGACATCTCTAGCTCTCCATCTGTGAGCTCCAGCCGCAGCAACGCCAGGCCGAGATATACGTCCTCGTTACCCGAAGATACCTTGATCGCGCTGGCCAGCTTGCCGGCAGGTCTTGCTCGGCGTGAGCGAGTTGTGTTCGAATCTGAAGTCGATACTGACGATGAAGTTGGAGAAATGTCTATGTCTGCGAGAGGTAGCTCGGAGACGGAGCTTATGGAGGTCCAGGACGCCGGTAGAAGAGACTCGGGTGCGCTGCTAAGTTTATCAGCCGAATGCACTATGGAGAGCAAGGCGGCATCGACTCACCCTTCATTGCCTCGATACAGTCGTACAGGCATGACGCGCTTCCGGATAACGCCTGTATGCCATGTCCGCGCGGTCAGCTCTTGGCCAATATAGCAGCCTTTCCGGAAGTCGACTGGCGAAGTATGACATCAGAATGCTAATTGGAGTACGAGTCAATTTCTACTTACTGCCGCCCATCACGTCCATATTGCTTTCCAGAGGCAATGCAACGTTCGGTGGTAGATCGAAAGGCGTTTCCGGGACGTTATTGATTGTTCTCACTAAGGTGTAGATAGAAGGAGTTGCCGAAGAGAAGGAAGAAGCTGTTGAAAGCATTTCAGCGATGTTATTGATGCGACCTCTTGCATCACTCACATTCGATGGCCGGTGAAGCTGAGGGAGGAAGCAGCAGTCTATAGCCCATTCTTGAGTTCCTACAATCTCTCCACCATCTTCCTTTGCTCGTGCTAGCTATATGCTGCACTTCTTCTTCAATAGTCGTCTTTGGCTGGGACCGGTCCAGCGGATCCTGAAAGACAGCCCACAGTCTCCAATCTGGGTTGATATCTCTTGCTTTGACCTTGCTTCTCAGTATGAATCGCTTGAGATGGGGCAACAGCGAAGGCTGGGTGACTCTGCTTGGATAATCGACGATGAAGCCATTTCCATCGCTCCCTGGGATACTTGGATCTCGCAGTATGAATGTATCGTGTAGCAGACGGCCTTGTGCGCTGAATACGCCTGCGTATACGGCTCTGTCGAGGATGCTTGCGGTATTGCTCGACCCGACATTGTTCGAGACGAGGCCTTGGAGGAACTTGGCAGCATCGGCGCCGTGTAGAGACAGCAAGGATCTCGTTGAAGACAGTGGTGCGACCAGATAGCGGGACATGGCAGACCAAGAGCTGTCGAGGTGAAGAAGACGAAGCTCTTGCGGACGAAGAAGTATGTCGGGCAGTTCAAGTCTTCTTCTTCTTGCCCCTCTAGACAACATCTTCCTATAGCTACTCAAGCTGCCTAGCCTCGTCTCTGCCTCTGACGCTGCTTGTCTGTCTTACCCCTTCTTTCGGGCCTGCTTATCTAAGCAGGTTCTCAGGCTTGACTTCTGTCTTGTTCAGAAATTAGAGTGAATTGTCCCTGTCTGAACATGACATTAGCTGCAAGAGAAGACTAGCAAAGCAAAGGCGGGTCAGCTGAGTCCAACGCTGGCCTGGGAAAGAAACCGTAAAGTCATGGCAGCAGTTCAGTATGAGAAAGCGGTAGAAGAGAGAGAAAGGTGTTGTAGAAGCTTGTAATCGGTCAGTACGATGTAAACAGGGCGAGCCTTTCGATGAACCAAAAGCATCAAAGGACGACAAGCCAAGCTCGTGCTCTTGCTTCTTCACCTGGACTTTGTGCTACGACATGGTGACCTATGGCGGCGGTGAGCTCAGCTCAGCATGTGTGATACTGCCAATTCCTAAGCTGAACCAGCTGCTTGCGCCAGACGAGGTGTCGGCCGTAGTCCTCGACGTCGGAACATCAACTACGCGGGCTGGGTGAGCTGGCGCCAATCAACGAAGGCTTTCAAGAACCTAATAATTATCGGATAATCCCAGATACGCTGGCGAAGATGCTCCAAAGACGGTGTCACCCACAGCATACGGCCTGGTTCCAGGCAGTTCAGAAGGCCAGCAAGATCAGTACTTCATTGGCGACGCAAATGGGCCAGGCGTCTACAAGCCTGGTCAAAACGTACACTATCCTCTGAGAGACGGCGTGATAGAAGACTGGCCGGCAGTAGAACGTATCGTCGAAGGAGCTCTCAGGTAGGTTGGCACCTATTGCCTGCTAAGGCTCCTCCGGACTAATAATGATGTGTCCCTCTAACAGACAGCAGATGCGTCTAGGAAGCTTAGAAGAACACCCTCTCCTCATCTCGGAACCATCCTGGCAGAGCAAAGAGAATCGCGAAAGATGGACAGAACTCGCTTTCGAAGGCTACGGCTGTCCTGCATTCTACAGTGTCGACAAGAATGTCCTTACAAGCTTTGCTCTTGGTAAAGGAACCTCAATCGTGCTGGATGTAGGAGAAGACGTGACGAGCTGTATGCCCATCTACGACGGATTCGTGATACGGAAGGGTGAGGAAGAGACACTTCAGTGCCCTTTCACTCCATAGTATATGCTGACTTATTCACGATGGATGGCCAGGCATACAAAAATCACCCATTGGAGGAGCAGTCTTGAGTTCCTATCTTGCAAGCGCTTTCCGCTCGTCCCAACCCCAAATCAACATACGCCCTCATTATCTCGTCAAGGACAGACCCACTGTAGCGCCTACGCAGCCGTCTCAAGCTACTATTCGAGAAGACCGCCTGGCTGGAGCAACGGAATCATTCGCGCGGCATGCTGAGAATCAAGTGATACATGGCTTCAAGGACTCTGTCCTACAAGTCTATGAGACTCCCTATGACGAGAAGTAAGCAGACTTCGTTTGCCGTGTACGGAGGCCTTGCTGACATCTCGCTTCCAGCGGTGCCAATGCACGTCCGCCTAGACTCTTCGAGTTCCCTGATGGCTATAACACCTACTTCGGCTCTTTACGGTATCGCGTACCTGAAGTCATGTTCAATCCGTCCCTTCTTCCTCCAGAATTCCTCTCTTTACCAAGCACGACCGCTCCGAACAGTACTATTCCGACTCCCGCTCTGTCTCAAGCACAATCTCTCCAGTCGCTCATCGTAAATGCCGTCCGCGCGAACGACGTCGACTTGCACCCGTCCCTCTTACAAAATATCATCGTTGTCGGCGGGACGACCTTGATCCCAGGCTTCCTGGACAGACTTCAATACGAGCTCAGCCGCATACCGGGCATTGGAAATGCACGACCGAGAATCGAGAGTCCGGGCAATATCGTAGCGAGGAAATACTCGGCGTGGTTGGGTGGAAGTATATTGGCGAGTCTGGGGACGTTCCATCAGCTTTGGATAGGAAGAGAGGAGTACATGGAGGTGGGAAAGAGCGTGGTGCATAGAAGAGCCAGGTAGAAGAATGACTAGAGCGCAACAGGCGAGACAGTTCAGGATAAGTTTGTTGTCTCATTAGGGTAGAAATGTCCCTGAAGGGTCGATGTCACCGCATAAAAAGAGCTGAATTTCCTCACCGCCTTTCAGAATGACGTATCAATACTAACCCTACCCCACTCTTCCTTAAGACGGACCGGCTGGCCATTCGACCAAGTATTTCCAAATGTCTATCCAACTAATCTACACTTCCCCAATCAAACACAGTGTAACACATCCAGACCTATCCATCTAATATAGGGTTCGAGTAAGCTAGCGGAAGAGAGCTGGAGCTCGCCAAGGGTCTTTCCTTGATCATACTTGCAGAAGCACGGTCTACATTGGCAATGCAGATACTGCATCGAACTCTCTATTTTGAACGTCTATCTACAGAGCTTCGCAAGCCTTCGCCATTCTTGATCATGTCACTCGAGCTATATGATCGGCATGCCCTTCCAGAGTCTTGTAAAAGATCACGCCATCGGTCAACTTGCCAGTCTTGGGAGAAAAAGCATAGTTAGGTAGCTTGCCGACCTGATCCATTGCATCCGTTAGTCAGATCGACAAGCAATGAGACTTCTTCAGCCTACCTCCTTGTAGCCAAGCTTAGGGTAAACCGACTCTGCAGCGGAGCCCACTTCTGTGTCAAGAAGCTACGGCAGGATCTCATGATCAGTTTGAGCACGGGCATCGCGGACAGGATACTGACCAAGAAGGTACGGCCTTCTGCCAGTGCGACCTCCTCTAACTTCGTCATAAGCTTCTTTGCAATGCCCCTATGTATTGCAGTCTTTCAGAATCGGCAGCCGTGTTGCTTCATTAGCTACGCCCCACCTCTTCCGAAAGTTTGGCGATACGAAGAGCTTTTCGACTCCGCCTCTGAATGGTCCAGTGTATGAGAAAGGCTTAGCTAGCATGACGAAGCCCCCTAGACGTCTTTCATGCTGTCCGTCTTCCGCCAAAAAGACAAAGATGTGTCTGCTCCCCTTGCGCGCTTCCTCGAAGCGGTCGCGGTACCAGGATACTATTTCTTCTCGATTCCAAGGAGGTAAGAAGGTGGCTATTGTGCTATCGCTTTCGCAGCACGAGATATGCAGCTCTGTGATTTGGTCAATGAGCGAGTCAGGAGATGGGATGTTTGGATCGAGAAGCACAGCTTCGTTAAGCGGAGGATGTGACACGGAGGGCAAAGTATTAGTGCTCATGCTTGCTTTCGCAGGAACGAGATCGAATACTGAAGAATAGGAAGCAGAGAGACGCGCATGATATGTGGGCAACGCCGATTTATACATCGCTAATGGCAAAGCTGATGAACCCTAAGTATGATGCGATAAGACCTCGTACCTTTACCTACAAGGCCAGACGAGTGACGTAGTCTTGGGTTCACGACAAATACTGACCCTGGCAAAACAAAAGGGAGAAGAATCACTGATATACCTCCTCACTTCAATGAACAGAAACACTGCTAGAAGAACGCTAGCCCGCTCCTGAGACTGACTGGGTTACGGCTCTTCCAAGCTGACCTTTCCGACTAATTTCCCGATCCTAAGCTCGCCCTCCTACTCTTACACAACATACACAGATGTCCAGACACTACACACAAGGTCGACTGACTTTAGGAAGCCTGCTGGGACTGGGATACGACTGAGATGGCAGTGGAAGGCAGGAGCTCATGGTCTTCCTCCACCAGGCTTGCAGACGCAAAGAATATATTGGCAATGCAGATGCCACGACGAGAATCTATATCTCGAAGGCCCTATGGCCAAAAGGCAAGCTTTCTTTCCTTTTGACCACCACATGCGATCTCGCTGGAGTCGCCTGGCCGTAAGAAGCTGTCTTAGCTGACGAAGGAAATAGATCAGTACGGACGCAAAAGAGACGGCAGTAGTGTCCTGGCAAGTGAGTGGCAGACATACTGAAACGTTTGGCGTCACTACCGTCTCCGGCAAACTGTCAGATAGAGTGACTTTTCCGGCTTCACGCGACAAGCGAGATCTGTTACGTTGTACCTACGTATGATAAGAGCTTCGACAAATGAAGAGCCGTACTTTTCGACCCTGATCGCGATTTTGACATGTGCCGGATGCACACCAGACCTAGCTTATCTTCTTGCACATAGCCGTAGCAAAATTTTCTCCTGTTCTAAAGGACGGCAGTACACGATGGGCGCACTCTTCTTGTCTCTGCGCTCCGATATCCGGTTCCTAGCTGTTGTTGCTGGCATGGGACTTCTGACGGACGTCTGTCTATTCCCGCTCTTTACGCCTGCGATCCCATTCAGACTCGAAGAACTCGGTTACGACTCAATCGCCAGCTTGACAGGATGGCTCACAGCTGCATATGCAGGCTAGCTATAACCCCAAAAGCCAGCTTGACAGGATAAGTTTAGCTGATCATGCAAATGCAGGCGGTTTGATTCTGGCGACTTTTCCATTCGCGTGGCTAGGGAGCCGGTATAAAGGCAAGAGGAATATCTTGCTGGTGGCTCTTCTTCTTATGGCTGTTGGAATACTGGTCTTCCTGCTCGTTCCTAATTATGCGGCCATGGTTGCTGCCAGAATTCTCCAAGGCGCTTCTGGAGCTGGAATATGGACTTTAGGTCTAGCATTAGTAGCGGACAACTGCGAACCTGAACGGATGGGCAAGATGATGGGGCTCACTATGGTCGGGTGAGCTGACTTACTTTTGGCAATATAAGCCTATTTCTTCTAACCTGGTCAATTGCTGCATAGATATGCTATCGGCAATTCTATCGGACAACCTGTGGGCGGTGTTCTGTATGGTCAGCTTGGCTGGAAAGCGCCCTCGATATTTGCCTTGATTCTGAGTGGGTCAAAAGCTGCTCTCTACCTCAGGAAAGCCAACTGATCCAATATATATACAGTCGCCATCGACTTTGCGCTACGACTTGCGGTTGTGGAAAAGCACGAAATTGAAGGCAGAAAGAGCAAGCGGGGCGCGATTGGCTTCTTGCGCTCTCGCCGTCGCGGAGCAGCACCGCTAGCGCAAGAGCGCTATGCGCAGCAAGAGCTGCTTGCAGTTGCCGATCCTTTGAGACCTTCGAAAGAATCTGAGATGACTAGTCCGATGTCTTCGGAGCTTCCGAATCAACCGCTTTCTGCTACACCGAAGGAAGACGTCGAGGATGGACCTCTCTCCAGCAGCAACACAGCCGAAAACAACAACCTCAACACTATCAAGTACAATCACTGGACAGCGATTACGTACCTGTGCTTCAAGCCGCGGCCGCTTACGCCCCTTTTAATATCCTTCACCAATGGATTTATCATATCTGGAATCTATAACACAGCTCTAGTATTGCGCCTGAACGAGAGATATGGTCTCGACTCGACGAAAGCCGGCCTGGTGTACTTCGCAGTCGCGATCCCCTCTGCGATCATTTCGCCGCTCGCAGTATGTTTCGTCGTTTCTTCCATGCGAGTCACTACCGCTGACAGCTGTATCAGGGACGTCTCTGCGATCGTTTCGGACCACGTCCTCTATCCTTGATATGCTGCTCCTGCTATGGCCCTGTTCTGGCTCTACTCATGATCGACCAACTACCATTAGCCGCCTTCATTGTGCTACTAGCCCTAGCGGGTTGCTGTGCTGGCCTGATCAATGCAGTACGCCATTTTTGTGCGAGCGCTGCCACGAAGCTGACAATCTGACTGCCTCCACAGCCTGTCATGGTGTTTTTGGCGCAAGTCGCAGCAGAGTCAAACGACAAAGTTGGCAGTAAGTCCGAACTCACTGAATACGTGTACGGAAGGTTAATAGACACGATCACAGCTTCGCACGTCTATGGCGGCTTCAATTTCACCTTCTCTGTTGCGTGTTTCATTGGCCCCATCGTGGCAGGTCAAATATTGGAACGCCTTGGTACACCCACGGGCTTCAAGGTGCAAATCGCCATCACAGCAGCGATGTGTCTTGGCTGTGTTCCGCTGGCATGGCTTTACATGGTAGGTTCTTCCTTACTGAAGAGCTTTAACGCGTGCTAATGTGTTTGTCGCAGCGCCCAGCGAAAAAAGTTAGTATAGCATAATCGATGTATTCCCAAAACATGCAGTAGTAGCCAGGAGTCATTGTAAAACATGCAGTCACATTTCGCCAGAGGTCTTTCCGGTCGTTCCTGTTTTATCAATGAAGTCCTTTTCGACCAGCCATGCGTCTTCGTCCTCCTCGGCCATGAAGGTGAAGCTGATCGCCAAGTCAGTAAAGAGCCTGTTCGCAGGATCCTGAGACCTCACCTTCGAATCTCAGCATTGGCGAAGAGGTAATCCCCTTCCTTTCTTCCATTGTTGACCAAATAGCGGATGAAGGTGCCGTGTGAGACGAGAAGTATCGTGCTCTCCTCTTGAGATCGTAGCCATCGGCGAACATACTTGGCCCGCGCACGCAAGCAGGCAATATCCGGTGCGAAGAAGCCTTTGGGAACGACCCACTCAGGACTTTGTGAGAGAGGTGTAAAGTCGACTGCGTCCTACGTCAGCTCCGTAGAAGTTTGTGAGGGGACAAGGTCTTACGTCCGCTGAAGCGATCATCTGCCTTCAGCTCCTCGATGGAGGAACCTGTGTCGCACGGATCTGATCACAGCAACAAAGTTAGCAGGCTGCAGAATGATTGATGCAGCGCAATCACGATTGTTAGACTCCTGAGCGTGAGGGAGCAGTACGATGCGCTCTTTGCCGACTCGCTTGACGATAGAGTCGCATCCAGTAAGCGTGGTTTGTATCGTCCGCTTCATAGGCGATGTGACCAGGAGCTGGACACTAGGCTGTATAGTACCGCGCGTATGGTCACCAAGTTTAGCAGCTTTATCTTCGCCGAGCTTTGTGAGTAGGGGATCATGAAGTTCGTAGTCGCACTGCGAGATTCTGTTTGAGTGAGCATTTGGGGAACTAATGCATAGAGGAGTGTCTTCACTGCAACATTGTGTTCGGCTTGAGCGTGACGGACGAGATAGATGGTCTTTGAGCTTCACGTCTTTGTCAGTCGAGTCAATACCAGCGTACGCGCATAGCTCACGACATCGCAAGGGTGAAACGAGAGTGGTAGAGGAGAAGTAGACAAGGACGCGCAAACTCTTCAAGCTGTTATCTGGCGGACCCCATCCGACTGGACGGACCTTGTCCGTTCGGGGTAGCCTTTCACCTCGCAGGAACGTCAGGCGTGAGCATGAACTCTGACTGCATAGAACCAGGGATGACGCTGCTGCCGTGGAACAAAAAAGGAACGAGAAAGAGGAGAAGGTAAACTTGTGAAAGTAGCCAAAAAAGAATATCAATCGACCCCAGCAAGGATCGAACTTGCAATCTTTCCCTTAGGAGGGGAACGCCGTACCTATATATCGAGAAGCACCTTGGTTAGGACGAAGTCCGAAATGGTGGTCAAAAGGAAAGAAAGCTTGCCTTTTGGCCATAGGGCCCTCGAGATATAGATTCTCGTCGTGGCATCTGCATTGCAAATATATTCTTTGCGTCTGCAAGCCTGGTGGACACTTGTTGAACGAAAAAATGTCAAAACAAAAATCGTACGCTACCGCTACAAGAGTCAAGCACGATAATGCTGTGGCATCCGTGGTACCGAATATCGCGTCAGAAAGGGCAAATTGTCTTTCCTTTACGATCCCCAAAGGCACCAAGGTTTCGATTCCGGATGTAGCCCAGGCCCTAGAGAAGCTAGGAGAAGGCGTGGAGTGCTTCGTACCGCTGATTGAAGACGGTACAATCATACTACAAGTCATAGAAGACTCAGAAAATGCAAAGAAATTGGTCCAAAAGATGATCGAAGATGGACTACCCCTTAAAGGCATTACGGCAATGATTGCCAAACTTCCTCAGGCTGCAGCTGGTGGAGAACGTGTCGCAGGACGCATTCAAGACTTCACACCCACCACCATAGGAATAGCCGCTCTCAAGGCTCACCTCGAGAAGTTCGGTGACCTTATCAGCTTCCGCCTCAATCACTATGCGGGTACACGCATTTACAATCGTACAGCAGATTTTTTGCTTAACATCTCCCAATCTCACAAGCTTCCTCCCTCCGCTTTCCGTGTGGACAACGAAACCTGGGCTGAAAATGTCAAAATCACCATCGTAACCAGAACGAAGTTCTGCTATTTCTGCAGGAGCACAGAGCATATTCGTAAGGAATGCACAGAGGCCCCTCGCTGCTATCACTGTGGGGATCGCGATCATGCACCAACTCGATGCCGCAATCGAAACAGGCCAGTCGAGACTGTTTTCGACAAGAACTCTTTCGCCTACGCGCACAAGAGTCCCTTCGACTGGGGTACCGACGATATGCCAATAGACGACTTCGAAGTCCACCGCGAACCAGCCTCGAAGGGCGCGATTACCAGTGATCACGCTCCTGGTGGAGCCCTGGCAGCTCCAGAAGCGCAGCAAAAGGAGATGATAGATGTAGTTCCAAGGACCTCTGTGCCAACCACAGAAAGCGGAAGTCCAGCAGTCAACCAGACCAGCGTTCCGCCTTTTGTGAGTAACGAGCCGACTCTTGGGAAAAGGGCTCCGACTGCCATTGATCCAGCAGGTTTCCAAACGGTCACTAAAAAGCAGCACAGAGGAGCTTCAAGCGTCAGCTCTCCTCGGCCCAGTCCGTACGATCCGAGCCCAAGCAGGGTAGGCCAACGGCAAAGACGGCTCTCCACCTCTTCATGAAGAGAGAGATCAACATCGCAACATCAAACGTGCAGCGTCTCTTCAACTCTGCACTCCGTATACCCTTCCTTTCCCATTATGCAAAGCGAACTGCGATCGACATTTTGCTTCTCTCAGAAGTGGGGACTTTATCTGCGAACGATGTAACAACACTTACGCAAGAAGCTCAAACACAAGGCCTTGGCGCCCTTTTCTTTCCATCTACACAGGCTGCGATTCTATGGCGACTGTCCTCCCCTTTCCTGGTTCTGGGCCCTCACGCAGTCAACGCCCTTGCTTCCAAAGTCACCTCCCCGAATCGCATCGTTGATGCTTCTTTCCACATATACGGCGATACTTATCACGTCGTGGCTGTATATGTGCCAGTCAATCCAGCGGAGAGGAAGCTATTCCTAAAGGACTTGGACGCGCATCTTCCTTCTTTCGCCAAAGATACGCGACTCATTATTGGAGGCGACTGGAACTGTGTTCAAGACCCTCTGCTCGACTCTTCAAACCCCATGAGTGCTAATCTTGGCGGGGCGGAACTGCACACAGTTATTTCGCAATCTTCCCTTATCGATACATACCGCTTGTACAACCCTTCAAAGCTTCTCTTTACAAATCGAGCGTCTCACGGTAGCGATAGGCGGCTCGACATGATCTTTGTCTCACCATTCCTCGAGGGTCTCATCCACTCTACTTTCCAGCTCCAACGCTTCAAGCAGCAACATACCCATCTCCCAATCGGCTTCCGACTTACTATACCAGCAGCCATCCCGATTGGGAATAGTACCTTCAGACTGCGAGATGATGTCCTAGATCGACCAGGAGTGGTCGATGAGCTGCGTCGTACGATCGTCAAGCTATACAACTCTGCTACACAAGGCGGTTCTGATGCCATATCTGCATGGCGCTCCGTAAAAACGGCACTGGCCTATCACATTAGGGAGCTAGACAAGCTGACTGCCCCGGAAGGAAGGACCGAGCAACAACGGCATCGTCTCCTTTCGCAGAGAGCACGACTCCCTTCACATCAGATCGGTTCTTCCTCTGTCAAGCTTCGCCTGCGTCAAGTCCGCGATCAAGATCTGATTCCTTCTTTGAGGGACAAAAACAATACGGTCTTGACGGATCCGCGAGACATGCTCGTTGAATGTCATTCTTTCTTCGGCAAGCTTTATTCCGAACCAGAAGCCCCAACTGACTCCTCTATCAATGATCTTCTGAGGAATGCCTCCTCCCGTTTATCCACAGCGGAAGCGGAGAAGATGGATGAAGCTTTCGACCTGGAAGATCTGACAGAGGCACTTGGGAAGTGCAACAGAGGGTCCTGTCCTGGCCCAGACGGCCTACCATTCTATTTCTATCGGCAATTATGGGACGTCCTCGGCCCCTTTCTCGTCGATTACATGAACGCTTTGGGGGAGGAGACCGACCCGACGGTTTCCCACCGTGCTCACATCTCGCTGCTCCACAAGAAAGGGGACAAAGACCTGCTCAACAACAAACGCCCGATCTCCTTGATCAACACGGATGAGCGGATAATGGATCAAGTCTTGAATATGCGCTTATGTTTCAAGCTTCTCAAGCTTACACATCCGTCTCAGACAGGCTTTGTACCCACACGATGGATTGGAGACAACATCGCTACAGTTCAGCAAGCGCTGGATGAGGGAGCCGGGGGAATGATAGCCTTCCTGGACTTCGAGAAGGCTTACGACCGCCTTTCGCATAAATACATCAAGGCCGTGCTAATCAACACTGGCATGGGTCCTAGATTTAGCCGTCTGACGATGCGCAGCATTTGTAATGCTTCAGCCAGGATCGTCATGAATGGTTGGCTCTCCGAATCTTTTACGATTGAACGAGGATTGAGGCAAGGTAGTCCTCTCTCCCCTTCTCTATTCGCACTGTGCATCGAGCCTCTAGCCGCCCTCCTACGAAGCCGCCTTCATGGAATTCGAGCCAAGAATCTTCCTTCTTTTCAAGAAGATATTCCTCCCCTCCAGTCTCTGGGCTTTGCAGATGATATAGCAGCAGGCCTAAATGGAGAAGCCGATCTACAACGGCTGCAGCAATCGATTACCCTCTACGAAGCAGCCTCTGGAAGCTCCCTCAGTCATCCGAAAACCTTCCTGTATGAGATCGGGCCACCTTCTCAGCGTACCAAGATAGGAGGGTGGAGAGTTGAGAAGGAGCAATTCCGCCATTTGGGCGTACAGCTGGGCCGCTCAGTCAATCCGGATTTGATTTGGCGAGCTGCTGCTGACAAAACRATYCATCGAATGTCTTCAGCACCTATGTGGGATCTTCCCATCTACATACGATGCCTCATCATCAATATCTACTGTTATACAAAAATTCTTTACCTTGACAAATTCATGCCAGCCAAAGACGAAGTCATCCGCAGGATAGAAGAAGCGGCAGTCAGAGCAATTACTGGCAAGACCTCGGTGAAGGTCAAAGAAGCAGACCTATTACGACCTCGAGAGATGGGAGGATTTGGCCTGCGACCTTTGGCC